>ML681993.1:19417097-19438312 GCA_007922195.1 Podocnemis expansa | reverse complement strand
GCCCCTGACCCACTGGCGGTGTCGGGGGGCAGCCCGGGCTGCGGGCTGAGCCGCCCCGCAGCGGCTCACAGCTGCAGCCCCCTTTCTGAGGCTGAGGGACAGCCCTCAGCACCCTGGCCAGGGTCCTGAGGGTTCCCTGGCCAGGGTGCTGAGGATCCAATGTTGTTTTGGAATAATTTGTTCCAAAACAACATGTTCACACCGCATTGTTTCAAAACAACTATTGCAAAACAACGTTGTTTCGAAACAACTATGCGTCGTGTAAACATGTATTTTTTTGTTCCGAAACAACGTCGTTGTTTCGAAACAAAAATGCTGTGTGAACACAGCCTGTGAGGTCAAGCTTGTTCATTGTTGAGTGTTTTGAATTGTTTGTGTTGTCCTTGCAAGTTAATGCCACTTTCCCTTTCCATAAAAGTCTTCTTTGATTATACAGAGATTCAGTATTTGTGAGTGGGGAAGCATTCCCACATCTTAGAGGCACATGAGGCAGACTTATTTTTTCTTAGATTACTGGGTCAGGGCTCAAACTGATTTTCTTTTATATTCTAAGGGACATCTAACTGAATATTGAAACCATCCCTTGTTGTTGTAGACTTCACCTGGCAAAGAGTTACAAATAATTAAAAATAGCATTGGAGCAGTAACTTGAAACTGGGTCTAATATAGTCTTCACAAGCACTCTGACTGTGTAATTGTTGCACTGTTTTAGTTTGGCCCAATGATTAGCTATTTACAATGTCAAGTCATAGTTATTCATGTTATCTGTAAATATTCTTGGCACTCAGGAATAAATGCTCTTGACACCCAGGAAAGAATGATTCTACAGGGTGGTGGTTAAAGATTTGAGAAGAAAATTCAAATCCTTACTCCAATAACTATTTAGGTATTTCTAAAAAGTGAAACAGTATTGTTACCCCAAATCTGGGTGTCCCGGGAATTGTCTTGGCGCCGAAGGAGTCACAGACCAGCTCTTAGAGTGCAAAGAAGTCCTTTATTGCTTCATGCTATCTTGGAGGTAGAAAATCAACTCAACTTAACAACAACAAGAAGCCCCCCCAGTACAGCAACAAATGTGTTTTTATACATTCATACCGCTGACCCATTGGTTGGTTTTCAAAACCCATCATTAGCATACATGCCATCATTGGTTCCCGTACAGAAGGCTCATGTATTCCATTGTCTCCTAATACAAAACCTTATTTTTGCATACAAACAAGTAACTAATGTATCTTTCCAAAAGTATCAACTTAAAACAGACAGTCACCAATAGCTGTCAATCTTAGGGACTAGAAATTTCCCCAGTGTATGGAATTCCCCTCTCAGACATCAAGGGGGTTTCCATTTTCTTTCCCCAAGACTCCATTTTACCTCATGACAGAGGGAGTTTGGCTGACAAAGAAATTTGTATTTTCTTCTGCCTTCAGTATCACAAGGAGAGATTGAGACAGTCCCATAGCTGACTATCTTATAGTTATTCTATACAAACATGGGAACTTGTCTGCATGGTATCAAACTCAAACCCACACCCTTGGCTGTTTATGTCATCCGGTTTGTACACAAGATATGGCTATGTACACATTAAGAGTCTCTCACGCCATGAGATGTGATAGAAAAATCAGCAGTCTTGGGTTGATTATTAAATCATTGCCTAAGAACCAATCACACCAGGTCCCGACTGTGCAATGCACTATAGAAACAGAATAAGAGACAGCCTCCTAAGCCATTGTCATCTGAGTAAATCAACATCATCTTCCTATCAGGATCAGTGAAACAGAATAAAATCATGTTCAATGGAGATGATGCTCTATATTTATATTTAAGCATAAGGTGATTTTTCATAACCTTCTACCCATTATTAATATGGATGACCACCTCCCAGGAGGTAAAATTAAATGAGATAAACTAGAAATTCTATACATTAACAAGTATGCAAACAAAGTCCTATTTTCAAAATGAGGATTTTCAGAGGGAGTCCATTTATATGCATTTTTTAGGCATACTAATTCCCAGTAATATTCAGGCATCCCTAAAATATAGAACCAATTATTGCCCAAGTCATGGATGATTTGGAGATACAGAATTTATTTACCCTGTAATTGAGGGTTAAACTAACTTGCAAAGTGGGATTTTCTCCCATGAAAGCTAATGCAATAAACACATTGTTTAGTCCTTAAGTATCTGAGGGTCTCCATGTTAATATTCTTTAAACTTATATCAGGAAATTAAATAATATATTCAGAACATTGCTTTGGGGCACAGATAAGAAACCTAGACTGGATCTAGAAAAGGTTTGAGCTCCCCCTATATCTGGGAGGATTTAGTTTCCCCAACTTGGCAAATCTTTTTTTTTTTTTTTTGTTGAGTCATACATCATCACTTGTAGATATGACTGCATAGATCCCATTTTGTGCTCAGATTGAATGAGAATTGGTATACCTTGTCACCCTTACAGACATTATAGGATCAAATTAATAGATCTTTGATAGCTCCAGAACTCCAATAAAAATGGTTGAGGCAAACATGGATAAACTTCACTAGAAAGTTCTGTTTTCATCTGTTGTTGCACATAGGGGCACTCATTGGCTATGCCTAAACTACAGGGCCTTATTAAGTTGACTTAACAGGGTTGACTTTAAGTCTGCCCACATCGACTCTGGCAGTTGCTACTGGGACCTTGCAGCAGAGAATTGTGGGTAGCTGGCCCTGCGGCACTCTGCTGAGTCGCCCCCCTCCCATGGCTAGTCCTATAAAAGAGGAAGTGACCAAAGCACTATGCCCTTGTGGCTGGCAAGATGTAGACTTCAAAGATCCACTATTCTTATGTGGTGCAGCTATCTGCTGGCAGTCCCCTCTACAGCGGCCCCTCTTTAGGAGTGTGCCTGCAGTGGCAGAAAAGGCATGAGATGGCAACAGCCACTGCGGGGGCAGACCCTGGCAGGCCAGTCATGATAGACAGTGTCTTGGCTGCAGCACTCACACCACCTGCCTTGTCTTGATGCGCATGGCCTGGGAGACAAGTACTGACTGGTGGGAGTGTGTCGTTCTCCACACGTGGGACGATGAGTATTGGCCGGAAAACTTCTGGATGCAGAACACCACATTCTAGGACCTTGCTGGTGAGCTTACTCTGGCACTGCAGTGCTCCGACACACACTTGTGCTCCACCATCCCCATGGACAAGCACATAGCTATCACCATTTGGAAGCTTGCCACACCAGGATCTTATGGATCCGTTCCACACCAGTTTGGCATGGGCAAGTCAACCTTTGGGGTCATCCTTTGGCAGGTATGCAAGGCCATAAACCATGTCCTGCTCAACTGTGTCATCTGTCTGGGCAACCTGGAAGACACCCGTGCAGCTTTTGCTTCTCTGGGTTTCCGAATCTGTGCAGGCGTCATTGAAAGGACACATATCCCAATCCCGGCCCCAGACCACCATACATGGGCCTACCTCAACCTCAAGGGAAATCATTCTATTGTATTTCAGGCCCTTGTGGACCACTGGGGACTGTTTATGAACACATTTTTGGCTGCCCAGGAAAGGCCCAGGATGCACACGTCCTGAGGCATGCCAGCCTCTACACGAGCATGCAGGCAGACACCTTCCTCCTGGACCATACCACCACCTTTGGGGATGTGGAGGTGCCTGTCTACATCCTGGGACATGCTGCCTACCCCCTCATGCCATGGCTGATGAAACCACATGGCAGGAACATTGATGCCATCAGGGATCAGTTTTATCACCATCTCCACCACAGCTGGTCCATTATAGAGCATTCCCTTGGTCACCTGAAGCTATACTGGATGGTGATCCTCACCCAACTGCAGCTCACAGACACCACTCTGTGACAGAATGCCAATGCCAGTTGTTTGTTGCACAACCTCTGTGAACTGTGTATGGGAGCAGGAGGCTGAAACTCTGGTGGCAGCGTTCCAGCTGCCCGAAGACAGATTCTCACAGACCCAGCGTGACCAGCAGTGAGCGGTCATCATTCATGATGCCCTAAGAGAACACATCATGTCAGATGGGACTGATACCTGAGCCCCAGAGGCAAGACCATCACCCAGTAAAGCCCACTCACACCCTCATACCCCCACATCCCCCCCACCAACCACAACACAGTAAATGTACACCAGACATAGAAAACAGTTTTGCCTTTGCCTTTATTTATAGGATTGGGGGGGTGAGTTGTGGGGGCTGGGTGGGTCAGGCTGGGCAAGTGGGTGGGGAGAATTGGGAGGGGTCAGGGAAAGGGGTGCGAGCCATGGTGGGGTGGGTGGTAACTGCCAGCCATAGTGTAATAGTGTACCTGTGGCCAGCCACCCTGTGCATGGGGCCTGCAGCAGTGGAGAGTGCTGGCATGTCGCTCTCAGGTGGTGGAGATGGTGGTCTGCCAACCTCCCTGGCCCAAAGCCAGGAACTCCAGTGCCTCCATCTGCCACTCCACAAGGTCAAGTAGGAGGCCCATTTGGGCTTGACCCTGTTGTGGGCATTCTCTTCCGGGCATACTCGCTCCCTCCAGGCTCGGAGGGCCTCCTCGGACTGCTGCACCACCTGGAGATGGTCCCCAAGGATCTCCTTCCAGCACCAGTGCACCCACTGGCATCTGGCATGGACCATGGTGGCTGGTGTCCAGATTGCAGCTTCTGCGGGGCAGGAGAAGGAAGAGGTGTTCCCCCCATTAGGTTGTGCGGTTTGCGTTCTGTCATTTGCCACTGATCTATGCCCATCCCTCAGGTTGCTACATATGCCCCTTTGTGACAGTTAGCCCATCAAAGACACAGTTGTGCTCTGAAGCATGGGCTGAGTGCAGCACCTGGGCTGCCAGCACCCATGCATTCCTATTCCAGGGGTCTTCCCAGGGGCCTCCAGCCCCCAGTACTTTGGTCATTGTGCTTGGCTATGCCCCTCCCCACTGGCAAAGGCAAACTCCTTAATGTCCTGTTGGTCACAGGACCATTCAGTTCAGGCCTCCCCAGGCACCTGAGCCCCCCCCCCCAGGGTTGGCCCTCCAAGCCCTCACCCCAAATCACCAGCCTTTCTACGGGTCATCCTCCTCCACAACCCTGGCCCACCTGCTCACCCCACCATACCCAGAGGGAGGGGGCACTCCCCAGTCCTGGGAGAAGGGGTTTCCTGGGATGTCCCCAGGTCCGAGGTCATCATAAGCAGGAGTGGTCTCATTTCCAAAGGCTGGGATGGCCTCTGCGCTGCCACTGTCTGGGGTGGAGCATCCCCTTGTTTTCTCATCCTCCCAGCTCAGCACCACATCGTCATCCACCGAGGCTTCCCCTGAATCGTTGTGGATGGAGGGGGGCTTGGCCAAGTCAATGGTGCGGGCTGCCTCTGCATCAGGCTCCTGCCCCAGTAATGCGTTGAGCTCTCTGTAGTAGGGGCAGGTAGCTTCAGCTGTCCCAGACCTCCTTCTGGCCTCCTTAGCCCCATAGTACACCTGCCGAAGGTCCTTGACCTTCACTCTCACTTGCTGAGAGTCCCTGTTGTGGCTCTTTTCTGCCAGGCTTTGGGACACGGCCTGGTAAAGCGCCTGGTTGCCGTGGCTACTGTGGAGATGTGTGTGGATTGTGTCATCACTCCATAGTGCAAGAAGATCAATGATCTCCTGGTAAGTCCAGGAGGGAGCTCACTTTCTGGCCCTTGGTGCCCTGCTCTCTGACATACCTGCACCACAGTTAGAGTCCTGGCTAGCTCTAGAACAGGAAGGGCAGGACTTTGGGCCACCATGGGATTGGCCAAGGCAGGCACTTCCTAGTTGCTGGGCAGACTGCCAGCTGCCTGGACACCAATTAAGTTGACTTAAGGCAACTCCCAGACCACATTGCCTTAAATAGACTTTATAAAGTTAACTTAATGGTAAAGTTGACTTCATAACCTTCCAGTGTGGCCATGGCTTTATTTAAGTCAACTTATGTCTCATTAAGTCGACTTAAACCCATAATGTAGACATAACCATATGGAACAATTCTCTCCTTAAAATAGGTGTTTGAAGGAAGGAAAGATCAGGTTCACCCAGGAATAGAATGGGTAGATGGTGTCTTAATCAAATCATAGGGCTGGAAAGGACCTCATGAGATCATTGAGTCCAGTCTCCTGGGAATTGAACCCAGGCCCTTCTGTATGTTAAGCAGAAGAGCTAGCCACTATACTATTTGCAGGGTAGCAGGTGATACCCTGCTAGGGCAGCCAGTGGCTCTTGTCTCAGACCTTCCCAGAGGTGTTAGCCAGCAAGTGACGAGCACCCTGCATGTGACCTCAGCGGTGAGCTTCCTTGTTCCCCTTATACATCCAACCTAGCAGGAGGTAGCCACAGCTCCACCTGGACCTGTATAAGTAAGTGCAGAACATAGAATTCTCAAGAATTATATATAACTTTCTAATATGCTAAGTACAATATACATAATGCAACAGGTGCATGAATAATACAACAGATTGCATCATGTCTAAATTCATACATGGTTTTACTATTCTTAAAACAGAGGTTACGTGATTAGATTATACTTAGTTTACAACATATAATTAGCCTGCTATTGTTTGTTGTTTATGAATCATATGGGTACCAAACACAGTTCTGATCAATGAAATTTTCAAAGCTCTTTTGGCTTCTCTGTTACCTGGCCTCCCTCACTCTCTTTAGCAGAGTAAGGTTAATAGGTTTCTAGCAGGGTGATCACAGTAGGAAAAAAAAAAAATCAAGGAGTCCTGTGGCACGTAAAGACTAACAGATTTATTTTTTTCACATGAGCTTTCGTGGGAGAAAATGCCACTTTGTCAGATGCTTTGAAGATGATGGAATTTACAGTAAGTTCCCGACCTCACTTCCTTGTCCATTCTGGCTAGCAGTACACTGTGAGACACAGACATGGACTATGCCCAGCTGCCTAGCCATTGCCGTGCAGCAAATAGACCCTCTGCTCACCTGCAGAGTGTTCTGCTGCTGTGGGACACTCTGCTTGCAGACCCTGATGGTGCTCAGCCTGTTCCCCAGGCTAACATCCGTCGGGGCCACAGCGCAGACCTAATTCCCCTACCCCCTTCTGTGCCTCGTCAGGTCTGGGCCTGGGAGCCCAGGACAGACTGGTGGGAGCGGGTAGTGCTTCGAACCTGGGGGGATGACCAGTGGCGGTGGAATTTCCATATGACCAGGGCCAGCTTCAACCACCTCGTCGCACAACTCACCCTGCTCCTGCGCCGAAGGGACATCGCCATGAGACCGGCCATCTCTGTCGACAAAAGAGTGGCCATCGCTCTGTGGAAGATGGCCACTCCGGAGTCATACAGGTCTGTGGCGCAACTCTTCGGTGTTGGCATGTCCACCATCGGGAAAGTCCAGATACAGGTTACCAGGGCCATGAACAGGATCCTGCTGCGGTGCCCAGTCACTCAAGGGGAGCTGCAGGAAACCATGGACGACATGGCCACCCTGGGATTTCCCAACTGTACGGGGATACTGCACGCCACGTACATCCCTGTGAGGGCCCCGGAGCACTGAGCCACTGAGTACCGCAATAGGAAGGAGTACTACTCCATCATCATGCAGGCCCTTGTGGACAACCGGGACAGCTTCCAGAACTGTTATGTGGGATGGCCAGGGAGGGCGCATGATGCCAGAGTCCTCTGGAACTATGCCCTGTACTGGGGCATGGAAGCGGCCACCTTCTTCCCCCCCCCCATAATATCAATGTTGGGGGAGTAGAGGTGCCCGTCCTCATTGTTGCCGATGCGGCCTATCTCCTCCGCCCATGGCTCATGTGTCCCTATGCAGGGACCCTTGATCCTAGCTGGATGCTTTTCAATTGGCATGTGAGCTGCTGCTGCCAGGTAGTCAAGTGGGCCTTTGGACGGCTGAAGGCACGCTGGAGTTGCCTCCTTACCCGCTTCCACATTGGAAAGGAGACGACATTGGAAGTCATCAGCTCGTGCATGGTCCTGCACAATTTCTGCGAGCTGCGGGGCGAGAGTGTTGCTGCCACCCAGGAAGCCGAGGTCCAGCTCATTGGCGACCAATATGAGCAGCCTGCACCTGTGCCCCCACGGGACCGGCCATCACAGAGGGCTGTCACAGTCCTTGATGCACTCATTAACACTTTTGCCACAGAAGAACTCTGAGGGCCAGGCCTGCCCTGCCCCACACCACCCTCTCTCCCATTCTTCCACAGCCAGCCCCCACCCATCCACCCACACTGTGAAAGATACCCAATAAAAACACTGACAACCGCTAACATGAGTTTCAAACTATTTATTCAAAGGAACATGGGGTCCGACCAGGGAAGGGCTGGAGAGGGTTAAGGGACGGTGAAATGTGGGGGTAGTCTGGAGGGAGGGCCTGCAACTTGGAGGGGGAGACTGGGGAAGGGTGTTGAGGAGTCTGGGTGGGAGAGGAGTTCTTATGCGGGGCCTGTGGCGGAGTCCGGGGGGGGGGTGTCCCACGCTCCTGCCCATGGCCACCCTGGGTCTGGGGCCGCCTCTGGGGAAGGCCACATGGAGGACCTCCTGCAGAAGCTGGAGGGGCCATGTGGTTCACCGGCTGACAGATGCTGCTGGCCAGGTTTTCGACTGCGGTGGTCAGGTGGTTGCTGAGGCACCCCATGGCTAACGCCTGCTGCTCGATTGCGGCAACCACGTGGTTATCCGCAGTCACCACCTCTTGCAGCAGGCAGAGCGCAGCATCCTGGCACCCAGGCTGCTGTCTCCGCCAGGCCCGGGTGGATGCCTCTGCCTGGTAGCCAAGCTCCTCCAGGCTCTCCAGGACTTCCCCGTGCATCCGCTGGGCCCTCCCCCTCCTCCTCAGTGGTCTGAGGGTGCCGGGTGGGCTCGGTGGTGGTACATGGCAGGCAGCTGGGCGACCTGCTGGAGGGAAGCACAAAACACAGTTGGCCCCTGCTGCCTGCTGGCCTTGTCTGTGTGCAGCCTCTCTGCCCTGACCGTCAGCAGGAATCTGGATCTGGGTCCTGTGGGACATTGCCCTGGAGTAGGGCTACCAGATACCAAAGTCTGGAAAGTAGGACCAGGAAGTATGAAAAGGAGGACATTGGAGGACACATGGAGCAAATGTAGAATTAATGTAATATTTTTTGGTTTTTAGGGGGCCCTGGAACACTGTCCCCTAAAAATAAGGTATTCTGTGGCATTCCAGGATACTTTAATCCCTATAAGTAAAAAGCCTGACAAAATCCTGTATTTTAAAATGCTTGCCAGACAGAGAATGTGAAGATAAAAAGGAGGGTGCAAAGGTAAAAAGGAGGACATGTCCTCCTTTTGCCTGACGTCTGGTAACCCTACCCTGGAGGCACACATGGCCTAGTGGTGCCCACAATGTTGAGCTGGTGCAGACTTGCTCTGGGCAGTCTCCCAAGGCCACTTGCCAGTGGTGCAGCCTGCATACTCCCCACCCCGCCAAAGATGCAGTTGCATCTTTGACACCCATCCCCTGTCAACCAACCCCAGGCACTCAGGGGCCTGTGACCCTGGTGCCACATGTCTCTCAGCTACACATGCCCATTGGAAGGTCTCTGCACCCCCCAGCCCGGTGCCCTACCTGTCCCAGTGCTGTACCCCCTCACTGCCCGTGACCTGGGCAGGCCCAGCCCTGCGTGCTTCTATGAGACAGGAAGAGTCACCCACAGGGGCTCCAGATGTCCGCTGGGATGTTCCTTGCTCAAGCTTGGACTCCCCAGGGGTCGGGATGTCATGAGGCCGCTGCTCCTCCGTGCTGGTCTCCACCTCCTGCGGCCATGTCTGCATATAGATCCCGGTTCCGGTGGCTGGTCCAGAATCGGATAAAGATTTCTGCCCTGCTCCATATACTGAGGAGGCACTGGACCTCCTCAGTAGTCCATACAGGAGCACAGCATCGCCCCTGAGAACCAATGGAGCCACTTGCTGCCCTGCCTGATCAGGGCTGTCAGCACGCTGGCAGCCATAGGCACGGGACAGCACTTCCCCCTTCCTGTGGGTGCTGTGCACCCTGGGAGGAAGGTCAGACCCATTATTTCAAAATGATAGTTGTTTCAAAATAACATGTCTGAATGGCGTTATTTCAAAATGACCCTTGTCGAAATAACCGCCGTTTTCGAAACAAAAGTGGTTTAAACTTTTTTGAAATGACAGATCAAATTTTGAAACGATGAGCTCCATAGTTTTGAAATAAGAAAATGTCATGTGGGCCAAATATTTTTTATTTTGAAATAACCACTGTATACCCTTAGTCTTTAAGTGTCACAGGACTCCTTGTTTTTTCTTTGCTGGACTAGACTAAGTTGGCTGCTCCTTTGGAACATCACAGTAGACTCTTTACACTTAGCAGTGAAAGTTTTCCACTCAATTTTCATTTGTTAGTTCTGTAGGGTGCTTTCCAGCCAACCTGTTTATACCATAGTGCCACAGCTTCAGTAACAGGTATGATTTCTAATAAATCCATTGCCACCTATTCAGTTAATATCAATCATAAATCCCCTACAATAAGTAGCCAAACCTGTATGTGGATGAAAAGAGAAATGATGACTGTGTCACAGTAAATGAAAATGACAACTCTATCCCAACAATTTGGCTTTTTGTATTCTGAATCATGAAACTATGTCTCATTAGAGCATTTATTTACATATGCATTTGGTCAGATTAACTGAGAGCACCATAACCTCCAGAACTTTTATTTTGGAGGAATCACCCTGGATTTATTCAGTCAGTGGTATCTTTTTATGATTTTCTGTCTCAAAAAACTATCCTAGTAAACATAATAATGGTAATTTGAAAATCATTTGGAATAGAAATTTGGATATATAACTATCTTCAACAAATTGAACATAATTGTATCTAATGTTTAAAAAGCAACTAAAGAACTAAGACTATGGCTTAGCAAAAGACATTTTTTTAATATACTGGTGACCAGCTAATGCCTCAGAAATACTGATATTTGGCTGGAAATGTATCATCCCTGGTGCCACATCAGTACATATGTTTTGGGAGTGCCCTAATTTAGGTGGATCAACTTGATATTGGATGCTAAATTGGAGCACTTCCTCCTCAATTTTGTTTGTGGACATATTCCTGATACTTTGAAGAGACTGGTAACAAGGATATATGCAACTCCAGACTGTGCAATTCTGTGCAGCTTTGGTTACTAAAAACTTAATCTGAAAAATGACAAAGTTGGTCCCATTAAACACTTTCCTTGACTCAGTGATATGGCTGGCCTTGGAGCTAAGGAATAACTGACATGCCATAAAAGTGGAATACCTGAAAAAAGTAGCTGATTTTTTAGAGGTCTATGATTAATGCAGACACTGAAGAAAAATATGTTTCTTCTTTTCACTCCCTTTCCCCTAGACATGTTTACTTACTTTATGTATTATGATTAATCTTGTTTTCGTATATTTGTTGCATTTGAAAAAAAATGATAAAAACATATTTATGTGTGAAAAAAAAGAAATAGATACTCATCCCTGAAGATCTTATGATCAAAATAAACAAGACAGACACAGGAAGGTGAAGGAAAAATGAATATGGTATGTTATGGGGGAAAGGAAAACAAAAAGGAACTGGTATTCTGTATTCATTAATATTCACTTTACCTCCTAAAACTACTACTAGACCAAATTTTGTTTTCACTTTCATCAGTGCAAAGTCCAGATTTATTTAATAAATAAGTTTACTTCATGTTTTCATTAGGTAGCCAAGAGAAGAATTGACCCACTTCTATAATTTTGTTGAGATCCTAAAAATATAGAAAATATACATAAAATATATAAAATTATATAAAATTATATAAAATGTGTATAAAGTTGTCAGTCTTTAAACATATACAGACATATCTATATTTATATCTATCTATCATCAACTTTATAGCAGCAGGCATTTTATACAGGCATAGAAGATAAATTAGTGATCTAATAGGACTTGTTATTTCAATTTTAGTGAAAGCCTGTCAAAGGCAATAAATGGGATGAAAGAGAAAACAAGTTACTCGACAGATTCATACTTGATGGCCGGTGCCAGTCAAAACTTATTTCTTATTATATTGGGATTTTGGTGAGGGGAAGGCTTTTTTGAATGGTATGCAGTAACTTTTGTATATAAAATCAGTCACCTTATTCCAAAATAATTATTTCATTTGAAGAAATATGTGTATCTTTATCTCTCTGAGGGGGTCATACATTTAGAAGGGGAAACAAAAAAGGGGTAGAAAAAGGTAAGAATGCTTAAAAAAATTGAAAAAATATTGGCTATTGTTCACTGCTGAAAGCTGCATGACAGTTAAACACTCTTGGCATCTGTATGTTTATTACGAACATTTGTATGACTGAATATGAACAAAAGGCACTTGCTGCAGTGCTATTTTGTGGATGTATATACACAGGGATTTAACTATAATTTGTGGGCCCTGGAACCCTCCTAAATTTCTGGGCTCTCTTCATGCAGGTCCAGGCCCTCTTCACCAACCAAAGCTACTACCCCCCAAACTCCGAGCCCCCACCCAGCTACTGATCCTCAAATGCTTGCCCCTCACCCAAGCTACTGACCCCAAAATGCTTGCCCCATCAGACCCCTCCTTCCCCATATCCTGCTCAGCCCCAATCCCCATTTCCTAAGTTCTCTGCCCCCATGTCCTCATTCTAGCTCTCCTAACTCTACACCCCCATCTCCCCATCTTCACTACAATCCCTTCAGCCACTATCCTCCTCCACATCTCCCCAGACCCCTTCAGCCCTTTGTTCCCACCCCTCCCAGGGCCGGTGCTAGGGTTTCTGGCGCCCCCTGCAATCTATAAATTGGCACCCCTCCTCTCTCATTAGTATTAATCAGTTTGTTATTATAACAAGGAAATTGCAGTGAAGGGGTGAATGCATATTTATTTGAAATAAAAATAAGTACTGAGCAATAAATACTTCTCATTATATGAATATCAAATAATCAGGTTTTTGAGTTATTTAATTAAAAAGGAAAGGTTTTACAGAAGGTTACAATAGTACTTTTCATGCTTTCATGTTTACAAAATTTGCAGTTAATTCCTTGATGTCTAACTGGGTACATATATCACTCTCAATAGCAACCATGGCAAGGCTTACAAGCCTTTCTTGAGAAATACTTGATCGCAAGTAATTTTTTACTATTTTTATCGTGAAAATGATTGCTCACCACTTGCCACACTGACAGGAATTGTCAGCAATATTCTTAGGGCAATGCTCAAATTTGGAAATGAGAGGTAATTTGATTGAATAAATTTGAGAGTTGCATAAGGATTATGGAATTGGTTTAATTCGTACTTTAACAGATCTTTAAAGGCGCATAGCTCATCATATAGTTTGATTGCATTGATGTCCTGATTATCACTGACTGATAAACAAAGTTGCAAATCATTGCAGTGTTGTTGGAGCTTTTCGTGGTCGGTTTCAGCAAGTTTATGTTGTACAAATATTCAAATTGATTGTTGTGTTGTTTTAACTGTTCAAATCTTTCATTGAGGGAAGTCATTGCAACATCCAAAATTATAAAGAAGCAGCAGCAAGTTATACAAAATGAGTACCTGAAATCTTTTCAGGGGGGAAAAGGCAATATGCTGCATTTATCACAAATAAAAACAAAATGATATCTAACTTATACCTATGCCCCCTCACACACACACTCATCCACGCGTCCAAGCATACCAGACAATGTTCTGCAGTCTGTGTTATTACCAGTCCTGGCGGTGCTGTTGCTGGAATCTCTGCTAGTGTCTGTCACTGGGGTTTGTGGCAGCTGCCTGGCCAGCAAAGCTGGACAGGAGGAGGAGCAGAGTCTTTGTCAGGCATGAACCAACACTCCTTTCTTCCAGGTGGTGTGCAGAACACTTTCCCCCTTTAGCGTTTGGATCTCACCCAGTCTTTATAGCTTTGTCATGCCAGTCCAGGTGCTCTGTATGACCATTAGTCAGTGGCAGCTTTTGGGGTAGGCAAAGTAGGCGGCCACCTAGGGCCCCAAGCAATAAAGGACCTGTCTTCAATTTGGTGGACAGAAATGAAAATATAGAAAAATATAGAAATTGTTCCATCTAGCAGAGATAATAGGGATAGAAGCCTGAATACTTTTCACTCTTGGCTCATCAAGGCAAGCTATCATTAGGATCTGTGCTTCGTCTGAATGGCAGATTTCACCATTATCTGCCCATCACCTTCACATTGACATGGTAAAAAAGCAGGAACTTTTCCAGTAGCCTCAGCTTTTAATTCTTCAGTGTGGCCATTTATTCTGCCATTTTTTAGTTTTGTAAAACATTGCCTTTTCCTTTTCTTTTTTACCTGTTCTTTTGCCTTTTCCTTTGACTTTGTGACAATTTTTACTTTGGCTTTATTTAGCTCAGGTTACCAGGTTTGGCCATATAGGCTGCTACATCTAAATACAGTGCTTCCCTTAGGCACTCATTACACCTGTGTGTGATGTCTGTGCTGTATGTCTTTCTTTTGGAAAGTAATTTTTTAGCTTCTTCTGTACTCACTATTTAATATTTCTGAGAGGGCCAGAGTCTTATAAACTTGAGTACTTCAGAGCATTTCATTGAAATTTGGTGTTTTTCATGTATAGCTACACACTAGAAACCGTCTTTTCACTTATTTGTATTTATCATAATTATTTGTAATTGCTAGTGCACATAAACCCAAGCCTATATGAAAACTTTGTATAATTTGACAGCCAAAATTTTAAATGTAGTATTTTAGTTATATTTGAGCCATAACTAATGTTACCACTTTTTATTTATTAATTAATGCTCACACCTTTAAAAAAAAATAAAATGTTCATTTTAACTTTATAGTTCAGCATTAGCTCACTTATGTCAAGTGAAAGATGATCAGCTTACATGCTTCATGATGGGAAGATCTTTAAAAATATCATACCCAAGCATAATCTAGGTGTTCCAGAGGGACAGTCATGTTAGTTTGGTTCAGCAAACAAACAAGGGTCCTGGGGGGTGGTATGGGATAGTTAGGGGTGGATGGGGGCCACAGGGAGGGTAGCAGTGGGGGCCCCACAATGGGCCTTCGCCTAGGGCCCGCAGTTGCCTGAGGCCACCTCTGCCATTAGTTGTGGACCTGACCTCTAGCTTGTTTTCTTGATTAGCTCTATTCTTTTGCTTCTGGAGTAGATCCTTAATCCCTTTGCTTTTAGGGGTGTATTCACATTCTCCAGCGATTGAGATGGGCTTCTCACTTCATCTGGATGAGCTAGCAGCATGGAACTGTTCACACATAGTTGATCAGAACAAGCTAGCAGCTTGGGGCTGGTTCACACACACATCCACCCTACATTCACACCTTATACCTATTCATTCCTACACAACATGGGGTACATTGGTATGCAGTTTCTACATTTACAATATGGAGTATGGCATGTTACAGAGATTGGGGGAAAAGTGGCATTATACCCAGAGCTTAAAGAGAGATAGGGACAAATTTAAACACCATTAAAAGCTGGGCCTGAGTGGCTCAGGTGCAAGTACTACTTCTTCTGCAATCTAAGTGAACCCCCCAAAGGGCAGTGGTTTGAGTCTAGTGCTCCCCAACACCACAACCAGTATGAACAAGTGTGTGTAGTTTCAATCCTGTGGAATCTGAAACAATCTTTGAGGTTACTGCTCTGCTCAGGAGAAGTGACTAAGAGCAGGGAATGTGTCACCTGTCAAACTAGGTCTTTGCTGTCAATAGGTATGGGTAACAGTGTGTGCCATCCACTTCCCAAAGCATACTGAGCAGAGAGGACTTTTCTCTGTGTCCTTTTCTAATCTCAAGAGTCCATGGACAAAAAATACACACATGCCTTCAATTTTCCACACAGCTCTGCTCTTCTTTACTCCTGCTGCTGTAACTGTGATGCTTTATGGGCCCAGCTTGAACCAAAAGCGAATGAGGAAACATTTTCTTTTGTCAAATTCCAAAAGGGCAGCCATGTTAGTTTAGTAAAGCAAGGAGTCTTGTGGCACTTCAAGGACTAACAGATTTATTTATTGCATGAGCTTTCTGATTTGCTGTTGCAGTATGACCTGATCCCATGTCTTACACTCCCCTGCATTTATTTGCATCCCATTCTGTAAATTCCCCCATCTTCAAAGCATCTGATGAACTTGGATTTTCTCCTACTCAAAGAGCTCTGGTTTGGCTTTTGGCTCATGAATATTGATGAGTTCATTTGGCATCATATGGTGGTGTGCCTCTAATTAATTAAAGGTAGTGTGAAGGAAGTTGAAAGATGGAGTAAGTTTGGTCTGGCAGTTCTGTGTCAGAGGCTCTGTGTTTGCTTAGAGGAGTTTATTAAGGCATAGTTAGTTAGGGGAACTAGGGGTTTAGATTGATAACAAAGTAGACTGTTTCTATAGATAAGAGGTAATCCACAAAGGTTGATTATAAGACAATCCCTCCTGTCTGGACCCTGATGGGAAGCTCTCACCCTAGTCTGGTAAACAGGTTGTCAGGGGCTAGGTAGCTGAGGGATCACAGGAGTCTGGCCACTCTCATTGGTCAAGGACAGTAACTGTTACCCAAATAAGCAGTAAACAACAACAGAGGCGGGCTAACTATATGCTGCCTATTAAGTATAATCTAATTGTGTAACCTGCATATTAAGAGTAGTAATACCATGTACGGATTTTAGGCATGATGTAACTTGCTGTCTTATGCATGAGCTTGTTGCATTATACATATTGTATTTTGCATGTTAAAAGGTATATGTGACCAGTAACCCCTGTACTGGGGGTTCTTGCTCAGAGAGGCTAGCTTCTCTTTGCTTCCCTCTGATGCAGTTCCTTATATTATTCAGCTGAATAATAAACTCTGAACCACACCTCGTTCTCTGCTTATTCAAGTCTCAGCTGGGAACCGGCCTTCATCTTTGGGGAGGATTCGTGGTTTCTCTTTCCAGGTTGAGGACCCGGACCAGATTTCCCCCACAGTAGCAAGGTATGTCACAACAGAGAAAATGTTGGGAACCATTGGACTAAACAGAGCAGCAATCTGCTTCTAAGGTGTCTCTAAAGATCCTCATGTAGTAAAACTAAGTCAGTTTAATTCAAAGAAAGTCTGTGCTGATCTTTAGGGGATTTAAAGTGCAATACTAGAAGCATCAAATCTCCCCTGCTTCATTTACAAGTGAATCACCCCCTCCCCTGCCTCGTTAACAAGAGAATACAAATCAATAGGTCTGAGAGTTTCTCTTAAGCAAAAACAAGAAACAAGTCTTGTGGCACCACACTCCCTGCAATGCTGACCTTGCTTACCATCTTCAGCCAGCCTTGGTCATCAGGGGAGTGCAATGGAGCTGTCCCCTTTTGGCACCCCTCAAATGCAGTGCAGGGGCTGCCTACGGTCTAGCGCTGGCCCTGATCCCCTCACACCATCCCCTTCAGCCCCCCCAACCCTTTCCACACCTCCCTAGCCCCCTTCAGTTCCCTTGTGTCCATTCCCCCACTCCACCCCCCAACACCCTACACACCTCCCCAGTGCACCATCCCAACCCCTTCTCCCACCACCACACGTTTTCCATGCTGGCTGTCTGCCTGTCTTCAGGCCCCACCACCCAGTTCCCTTACCCACATCACCAACATGACCAAGGAGCCAGGCCAGGAGAAGGGATACTGCGGTGCTGGCTGACCAGTGAGAGGGCACACATGTCCAAGACTGGGTCCGAGCCATGTACAGTGCCCAGACTCAGCAGGAAAGGGTGGGCCAAGTGCAGGCACCAGGAAAGGGGGGGAGTGGTTGCTGGTCCTGCTCCAGCTCACAGCCCCTTCCTTTAGCTAGGCCTGGGGGGAATGGGGGGAACATGCTGGAATGCTGCATTCCAGCATGTTCCTCTATTTTTAGGGGGCCCTGGAACACAGAATTCTGGTGCATTCCCCTATTTTGAGTAGGCCTGGAACAGTACCCCACAAAAATAGGGGACCCCAGTGTTCTGGGGTGTTCTGGTTTCTTTTAACCCCTGCATATAAACCATCTACAATTTATAGGGGTATCAGTTGTGTCAAACTCATTTGCTATATTGGGCCAGATTTGAATTAAATGTATTTCAAGTGAGCCATACATACAATAAATCAAAATACTACAGCATTCTAGCAGGATCATGGAGTGCTGTGTGTGCAAGACTGTGCTCTGTGATACCACTCATTGTCTCTCTCTCTTTCTCTTTTTTAAGGAGACATTGTGGTCTCATGGAGGACAGTCTGGCATACCCAGTGCTCTGTAATATTGAGAGACCTGACACTCAGAGCATTGTGGAGTGCTGGGTATGCAAGACCACACTCTCTCTCTCTCTCTCTCTGTTAGGGAGAGAATGTAATCCCTAAGACAGAGCATACTCATGGGCCAAATGGAAGAGGTTTGCATGCCACGTGGAGCCATCAGACCACATGTTTAACTTACCTGATCTACATGTTCCTTAGTGATATTGTGAGACATTAACTCTGATAATGATCCTAAATATGTCTCCAACTTAATACAAAATGTGCCTCATGGAAAATCAGAATACTGTATTGTAGACTTCAGTTTTTTACAGAAATTAGAACTATGACACTGTTTAACATTGAAACTTTTGGCAAAAATGGAGAGCTGTGTTAGTAAAGGAAGGCTAGTAAAAGAAACAGAGTCAATAGACTACAGTCATTCTGAATGAAGAACTGTTGCATGAGATGTTTACACCTCATCAGTAGCAGTTGACTTAATTTTACCACTAGCCATGCTGGTGAATTTTTTCACAATGTCTAGAGTGGCTCATGACTGAAAGTGCCAGTCACAAGACAGTCTGTCAGAGAACAGGACAGAAAGCCCAAAAAGGTGGTATGTTCTATAATTAGATTTCATCAATAACCAGGAACAGATGTTCTACATGTATTTTCTATAATTAGATTTTGCCAGTAACATATGTAAAATAATGAATTACTATACCAGTCTTACTATAGACCAGGGGTGTCAAATATATGACCCTTAATGGGCCAGCTCTGGCCCATTCAGGGTGCTGTTCTAGCCTGTGGAGGTGGTGGTTGGGCTTTGCCAGGAGGTCTCTGCAGCAGCAGTGAACAGCAAAGACAGGCTGCTGCCTCCAGAGCAGGGCTAGGTGAGCTTCTGACTCACTTACATGATCCAAGTTATGGCACAGGGGAACACAGGAAGCACTCCACCCATCTCAGCTTAGCTCCCCTGTGGTCTGCCAACATATAAGAAACTCAGTCACAGCAGGCTGGACCAGGCTCCCAGGGACCCACCGCACTACCCCCCTACCCCAACTGTTCATTGTCAGTGAGCATGCAAATTTGATTGATAGAACATTGCACAAATCACAAATAAGAAAGGAAAATGTGGCTGGAGCCCACATGGGAATGAACAAATCAAAGGCCAGATGGATTGAGCCAAACCAAAGTCCAGCATGCTGAATGACTAACAGTGAATGTGTGGGGGGAGTGGGAGGAACCCTGCCTGCCTCTGGCTGTGACTGAGACTGAGTGATTGCCACCAAGTGGTAGGGGAACTGGAAAGGGAAGGGCACCTGGGAGCTGCTCAGCAGGGAAAGGGGACTAGAAGACAGCATGCTGAAGGGGAGCCCACAGAGCAGGGGAAAGGGAAGGCATGATAATCTGTGAGGTTGGGAAGGGGCGCCAGTGCTGCTCTGAATATGGCAGGGGAAAGGGTTCTGTCCTCCATTGTGGCCCCCCACATTGAATGAGTTTGAAAACTCTGTTATAGACAGTCTCTTTAGACTCTCCTCTCTCTCCTGCCACCCAGAGAAACTGAACTTTGTGAAAAAAGGTTCACTTATACCAAAAATCCCATCATATTTTGGCTGTTCCCAGTCCAAAGGAACTAATAATGTGCCTCAGATCAGTGGCACCACTTCTAGACCATACATTAAAGATAATACTGACATCCAATTCTATTCAAGCTAACTTAAGATGTATTAGCTTAGAAAATAAAATAAGTGATACTGAGGCTATGTCTACACTTAGATTGTTAAATCAAATTAACTTAACTCAAACAAATAAATCAAACTAATAAACATTAAATTGAATTAAGTTAAATTGAATTAATATGGCTCCACTAGAAACCCAAACCAAACTAGCATGTCCAGGTACTGGACATGCTATTTTGATTTAGGAGAGGGGCATCAGAGGAGGTGTGGAAAAATGCCCCCCAAGAAAGGTCATGCCCACACCCAATATACAGAAAGAAGAAAGCATCCTGGGAGGAAGAACTGGAAAAAGTGTTAATTCAAACTAATGGTTAGTTTGAATTAACACAGCTATACTGGGTTAAATCAAACTAATAAGTTTGATTTAATCATTGTTTTGAATTTAACCAAGGTTTTTTTAATTTTAAAATGACATTTCCTTTTTGCAGATTTAGGGTGGTCCTTATTTTGAGCCCAGGAAAGCCAGTGAAGCCATGCAATACTTTACATCAAATTAATATTAAATAATTTGATTTACAGTGTAAATGCAGACATAGCCTGAGAGACTAAAGCACATAAAATACATGAACAAGTGAATCATAGTATGTAATTACAAATGGTGACAGTGATGCAAAAAACTAGGAGTCCTGTGGAATTTACAGATTTATTTTTTGCATGAGCTTTCATGGGGGAAAATCCCACTTCATCAGATGCTTTGAAGATGGGGGAACTTTACAGGATGGAATGAAAATAAATGCAAGGTAGTGTAAAACATGGGATCAGGTCATACAGTACAAGCAAATCAGAGCAGCTGTTAAGCATCAAACACTGGGAAGGCTGAAGTCAAATTATCTGTTGTAATGGGATAAGAAGCCATAGTCTCAATTTAATCCTGCTTCCACACAATCTAATCTGAAAATTAATTCCTGTTCAGCTGTTTCTCTTTGAAGTCCTGATGTCCCACTGTCTATGTTCACACGGGGAGGGCTTGTTTCGAAACAAGAGGTTTAGAAACAAGCTGTTTTGAAATAACTCTTTATTTCGAAACAACTTATTTCGAAGACAAAAAACTTTGTCCTCGAAATAAGGCAGCGAAATAGCAGGTCCACAGTGTGGACCTGCTATTTCGACAGGGGAGGGGATTACAGGCACCGGCAGGGTAAGGTGCGGCTGGGCGCCTAACCCGGCAGGTGCCTGCAGGGGCTGAAGGCACCCGTCAGGTGAGGCGCTGCAGGGCGCCTCACCCGGGGGGCTTTAAAGCCCCCACTGCCCCCAAACCTGGGGGCGCGGCCCCGGC
>ML681993.1:19377648-19416697 GCA_007922195.1 Podocnemis expansa | reverse complement strand
CCTGGCCAGGGTGCTGAGGGGTCAGCCATTCCTCCCAGGGTGCTTAGCACCCTCGGAGGAGGGGCACATGTTGTCTCGTAACACTTTGTTCCGAAACAACATGTCCGAACAGGGCTGTTTCGAAACCTCTGGTTTGAAACAACCCTGTTTCGACAGCAAATGAGGTTTAAGCTATGGCGATTGAACCACGGCCATTTTGAAACAAGCTGTTTGCTTGTTTCGAAATGGCCGTGCGTCGTGTGGCCATGGCACTTCTTATTTCAAAACAACCTCTGTTGTTTCAAAATAGGAAGTGTGTGTGGCCATACCCACTGACATCTCTGAATGCGGTCATTAACAAATCATTTATAGAGTGATTAGAAAGATGGAAGTGCTCAGCAACTTGTTTTTCTATTTTGTGATTTCTAATGTCAGTTTTGCGTTCATTTATTCTTTTGTGCAGGGATCGTCCTGTTAGTTCAATGTTTAAGGTGTCAGGGCATTTCTGGCACATGTTGGGATAGATCACGTTAGCAGATGAGCAAGTGAATCAGGCTTCGATGTAGTAGCTGGCTTGACTGAGACTTATTCTAAAAGATGATCTGTCAATCTCTCAAGCCTTGGCAGACAGACCTCTTCTTGCCTACAGACAGCCACCCAGCCTCAAACAGATACTCACCAGCAGCTACCGACCTTACAACAGAAACATTAAAGTAGGCACGCACCCCTGCAACAAACTATGTTTCCAACTTTGCTCACATATCTGCACAAAAGATAGCAACATAGGTCTTAATCAAGCCAACTACTACATCAAAGACTCATTCACTTGCTCATCTACTAATGTCATTCTATCCCATCATGTGCCAGAAATGCCCCAACACCTTATACATTCAACAAACAGGACAATCCCTGCACAAAAGAACAATAAACACAAAAGTGACATCAGAAATCACAACAGAAAAACCAGTTGCTGAACACTTCCAACTTTCTAATCACTCTATAAATGATTTGTTAATGGCCATACTCAGAGACATCAGTGAGACATCAAGACTTCAAAGAGAAACAGCTAAACTGGAATTAATATGCAAGTTAGATTGTGTGAAAGCAGGATTAAATCAAGACTACAGCTTCTTTTCCCAATACAACAGGTAATTTGATTACAGCCCTTCCCAGGGTTTGAAGCTTAACAACTGCTCTGATTTGCTGTTACTGTATGACATGATTCCATGTTTTACACCAGGGGTGGCCAAACTTACAGAACTCAAGAGCCGCATAAATTGATTATTAAGCCTTCAAGAGCCACACTGAGGTGTATAACCACGTATTTTTACCTACTCCAAAATTATCAAGCTTAAAATTCATTGCACACTTTAATTTTATTATAAAAATAGGGCATATATTGATCCTACTAATGTCAGATACTAATAATTATTTAAGATTACCATGAAACTAGGCCTATACAGTAAAAACTTAGCTGTCACTAGATGTAAAACACTACAGGCTTGTGGCAAGTTTTTTTTTTTTTTTTTTTTTTTTTAATCTGGGCAATAACTTGTCAATGCAGTAGGGAAAAGCTCTCTCAGATGCTGATCTCTAAGTATTGCACAATGTCTTGAATTTCATTGTGGAATATGATGCTTCACAGCAGTAAGTTGTCCCAAAAGTTGAAAGTAATCTATGTTCAGTTTTAAACTTTTCTCCATTGTATTTTCATTTCTTAGTATTCCACATCATGTTTAGGACTTGTAAAACATGATTGTATTTTAACAAGTACACTGCAATAGGGCCTATAAGAAAATCTAACATGCTATGGCTTCTCTGACCATGTCACGCTTCCCTCCTCCACCCCTGCTGCCGCTTCCCTGCCATCTCTTACCACGCTGCTGCTTCTCTGCTCTCTCCAGCCATGCTGTACTTCTGCCCCCCACCACACCCCAGCCCTGACCATGCTCCCACTTCCCTGCCAACATTTCCGCCAATAAACTTTTTCACTAGAATGTTCATGGACAGTGAAAACAAAAGGTCTGAGGACTCAATCAGAAACAATTAATTTTAAAATGAAAGTAATAGTAAGGGAAAACACTGCTCTCGTCTTAATCCTGTGAAGAGATGCACATAGGGACACCTTTTCAATTTTTCAGAATCACAATAGATCAATGAGAATTTATGGGGACATAAATTACAAGATCAGGGCCTGTTTCAGTAAGTGCTTTGGAGTCCATGCACAGAAGATATTATGGAAAAAATACCGTTGAGTTTATTCAGTTTGGGGTCAGGCCTGTATAAATTCTAAATATCATTATGTGTTTTTCATAATAGAAAGTAAAATCTTTATTGGTAAGAGTTTTTTTTTCAGAAAGTTTACAACATAATTTTCCATCCTCAGCCCTTCACAACAATTACTCTCTTGTTTAATGGGCTCAGATACCCATAGAGTCATTGACGAAGACTGGACTGAAATATAAATGGATTTTGACTGCTGGTATACAACAAAGGAAAAACAATACATGTTGAATGCTATTTAATCAGTGGAAGTATAGTGCTGCTATTGAACTTTGCAGTGAATGTAAATTATCTTGGTAATTGACTTAGTTATATTAATTAAAAATTTCTTGTAAAATAAATGTACTAGCAGTTCCTTCTGCAAACAGATGACATACTGATGTCTCAGGCACACTTGTTCAATGGACTTAAGGGTTTTTTTGTTTTTTTTTTCTAAAGCCAGTTTTCTGTAGTGGTGGTCTATCCTAAGTCTAAATCATTTTGTATGCTGAAAATGAACCATGATCCATAATAGGTACTTGTAACATTCTTTAAATTAATAGAGGGTTTTTTTTTTGTTTGTTTGTTTGTTTGTTTTTTTAATAACCTTTTGCCAGTAGTCAGTGGTTTTGGATGCAACACGTGTCAATTTTCAGTAATTTCTGATTATTCTTATTTAATTCTCAAAATAGAAATACAAGAGGGATAATTTGCATTATCTGGAAATGTCAGGTGATTCTGAAAAAAAGAGAAAAGCAATTGTAAATTAATTTAAGTTTAAATTGCTAGATTATCATCACTTATCTGTAGTTCATTGTATACTTCCTCTTGATCAATTTACGTTGCCAGTTTTAAAAATATTTACCCAGAAAATAGTATCGAAAAAGGAAAGTATTTAAAAAATCATGCACTCAGGTCAGATTTTTTCTTGCTGGTGCTACTTTCATTTTACCTTTGTGTGCATCCAATTTGTCCAATGAATGAAGCCTGTAATGTTGTAATTAAAGACTGTATCATAATGCACACAGACAAGGAGGGTAGAATTAATATTGTGTGGGTAAACTGGAGAATCTGACATGTCTTTGCACCTGATGACATTGCTTTTCCCTGCCGACTCTCACAGTGCTGCCCCTCCTTTCCCCTCCCCTCCCCTCCCAGCTCTTACCACGTTACTTTTCCCACTGGCTCCCAAATTGCTGCCCCTCCCCCACCTCCGAGCACGCTGCTTTTTTCTGCCGGCTCTCACCATGCCGCTGCCACTCTGCTGTCCCCAACCACTTCCAATTTCTCACCCTGGCTCCCGCCATGCCACTCTTCCCCCCTGTGCTCTCTGGGGAGCTGCATTTTTTCTTTAAAGAGCTGCATGCAGCTCGCGACCCACAGTTTGGCCATGTCTGTTTTACACTATCTTGCATTCCTTTCTGTAAGCTCCTTCATCTTCAAAGGATCTGATGAAGCGGGATTTTTTCTCCAATGAAAGCTCATGCAAAAAATAAATCTGTTAATCTTTATGTGCCACAGGACTCCTGGTGTTTTTCTTTTTTTCTCCCCCCCCCCCCGGGGCCTAGACTAACACAGCTGTTCTTCTGGAACTATGCAAAAAACTGCCAGTTTCCCAAAAGTCCTTTCACAGATTTTCTATGAGGACTCTGTTTCAGAGCTGGTATGCTTGCCTGTAAGAGTCCAAAGAAGATGTAGGAGAGTTCCTTAAATACATACTTATAGCTCCATAGGATACAAAAAAAAAAAAAAAGATACAATCACAACACACCTGAGACTTTCCTTTGATGACTCAGACAGAGGAATGACTTTTGAGTCTTTGAACTGCACTCTTCATATACAGTGACAACCTACTATGAAATTAGCACTTTCTGTCAAAGTTCCTCATTTGCCTTCCACAAGGCTTCTTCCTTGTATGACGGATTATGAAGGTCCACAGATATACACAATGCAAATATTTGATACTATATTATAACAAGATGCAGACATGAAAAAATTCAAATAATATCCCTCTAGTTCTCATGAAGTTTATATACCAGCTACACAAGCACACAGAACAATCACTTTGACCTATAAAAATATACAAGCAAATTGGTCTGGGCTCTGGCATGAACTTGTATCTAGTTTGCTACCATCACAAATGTTACATCATACTAAAACACAGTGGTGTAGAAATTTTATTTTTGGTTCCAAAGAGCCAGCTGTGTTAGTCTAGTGCAGTTAAAGAAACAAGAGAAAATTTGTTAGCCTTTCTATGTCACAGGATTCCTTGTTTGTTTTATTTTTGTGCCATTTCTAAAGTAGCATGCAGCCGAGATTAATGCCTTGATACTGAAGTGAATTCTTCAAGAAATTGCTTTGATGATGCTGGATGAAATAGGTGACCATTTATATTATTTAATGTCAACATGGTAATTAAAATTACAATTCATATGAGACAAGCCATGTCAGGTACCATTAGAAAGTTTATGATTTGCTATAAATAACGATATTGTTTATGGCTAAATGCCATATTTGTATTAGAAGTTATGGATATATTTAATGTATGCTTCTTAATTTCTGCTGTGTTTCTGGGAGACACCCCAAACAGGAAGACAAAAGCAATGGCCTGCTTAATGGTCCACTAAGCGAGATAAAAGGTACAATGGTCCCAGGGAGAGAAGCCAGGGCTACAACAGATGAGTCACCAGGACTTATTTATATGATTCTGGACTTCATCTTATTCTTATAAATTTACACAAGCAACTTGATAAAGGTCAAGGACATAAAAGGCAGCTGCACCACCATTTTGTCTAATATTTAGTTTTCTGCCTTAAGCCATCACTTACCTCTGAATATACTCATTTACGGGGGAAGCTGTGAAACAAAGGAATGAGACAAGATGTACACAGGAGGGATTATACAAGCCTGTAAACTTTATAATTATACTGAAAATCTGATATATACAAGCTTTCAAATAATCTGTATGTATGTCATTGCTTCAATCATTTAACATTTCTCTTATAGCTTCTTTCTTTCCTTTTGTAATAAAACTTTACTTTTAGTCACTGAAGGATAGGCTGCCTGTGTCGTATTCTGGGAAAGATACAAATTTATATTGATCTGGTAATGTGATTAACAATTACAGTGTTCCAAGCATTCCCTCAGGAAGCCCAGAGGAGGTCCTCTGCATATCTTCCTTGCCCATGCCCGGGTGGTTCTCACCCAGGCTCCTTTGATACAGAAGTAGCTTCTGCTGGAGGCACTAACTCCTGTCATGGAGACAGGATCCATAGAGGATGCAGGGATAGGAATCTGACTACACAAATGCCCCACTCTTTGGACATCTTCCCCTCAGCCCTGCCACAGAGACCAATGAGCACTGGTGATTTCAGATCAAGGCCAGAGTGCGTCTGATCCTCTCACCCCACCACACACCTGCATCATGTCCTACAGCCTCATCTATGCAGACTCTTGCCCCAACTTTGCTGCCTGAATCAAATCCATGTTAGCTTTCTTTCCTGCACCAGGTATGAGTGCTATGGTTCAGCAGTTAGATGCTCCCTCTTGGGTCCTCATGCTGGATGGCTTTTCTCAGCATACATAAAAATGAAAGCTTCCCAGCACAAGGATCCAAGAGGCAGCAACCAACTGACTCAGGCTTTGGCTCTAGCTCTCATTGTCCATAAAGTGCCAGCAAAGTCTAGCCATCCCCCTGCCACCACCACCCAGCACTTATTTCTGTTCACTGGCTCTTATGTGAGTGACCTTCTCTTCCTGACCTTGTGCACGGGGGGGGGGGGGGGAGCGTGCCAGGAAGGTCCTTCATAGCATGGGAGGGGCACAGGAAGCTCTGTGCCTTTCAAAGCCTCTTGCATCACTCCTCCTGCAACTTGTGAAGGGCCATCCTACAGCCCTGCCTCCCCCCCACAGTTCAACAACCAGAAGCCTGCCTCCCCCCCAATGGTATGCCACTTGAAGGCCTTGAAAATCTACATGTAGATTACTTGATTTTTTGAGGAAGTCTCCATATCAAGATCACAGCTTAGCAGCTACCATTGGAGGATGTTCTGTACTAGCTGATTGAAGTTCAACCAGCTCCTCTGCTAGGCAGCCAGCACAAACTCTTTTATGAAGATGGTGCTATAGTAGCATGGAGGTCCATACAAGCTCATGAACCAATGAAGTGACTGATAGCAACAGACTAATCCTGTATCTGACACTGATTCAGTCTGTGGCCTTGATAATAAGAACATTCATTCTGTGTCAGATCCATGATCCACCTTGCCCTGTATCATTTTGGCACTGATGCAGGGGTCTCTTGAGCTAAATCAAATACCTCTGCCTCTAAAGTTAGAGCATTAATCTTGGAACTGTGGGTTATAACATATTCAGGCTTCTGTAGGTCAGAGATATCTAGCACATGCTGAACAGAATTCATTTTCTGGTGAGCTGTGATCTGATCTTTTAGAAATATGAGTGAATTATGGGTATTGCTAAAACCCAGGCAGGGCACAGGAAGGTAATGTACAAATTTCCCAGCTCTGCCAATTCACTTCAGAATTCACTGGTTTCTAATATCTCTATCATTCCAAATTCAGACTTTTCTGAGCCATCTGTGCCGATTTAACTTCAAGTTTTAAGATGAAGGCGGTTTTCACAAGGGTCTTATACAGTAGAACATGTGTTATACTTAGGGATTTATTAAAACTCTTTCCCAAAGATATCAGTCTACTCAAATATGTATTCTGGAAGCATAAGCTGCAGAGTCATCACCTCGATGATGTCTTTAAAACATTTTGTAATCTGATTGGAATAAATCCACATTGTAAGAACTTCTAGAGGATCATATCAAATGTGTTTTCTTTCCAACATCTTCTAAGCACAGCAGACAGGGATTTCTCTAGAGTATTTGACTATAAAAGATTGAGCACACAGGAGATTGTCATGTAAGAATGAAATAGTATTTATTAGGTTGTTAATGTATATATATATATATATATATATATATGTGTACACTAAAATCATTTGTATTTTCAATTCAATTGTGTCACACCAGACTGCAGCAAGTAATATGTGCTCTGATTAAAAATAAAATATTTGCTGTTCTTACCAGAGTTGTGGGAGGTCTGATGTTTGCCCAAAGCACAATGCTTCCTGAAGCTTCTGCTGTGGCAGTGTGACCCTGTAAAGTCCCTGGTACAGAGCTGTGAACTTAATATATGTGAGCTCCCTCCTCCCCACCCTTTTTAGACTGTGGAATTATAATTTTTATCAAATGAACAATGAGGAGAAAATAAATTAATTTTGTGTATGAAAGAGACTGATCCAAAGAGCATTTGCTTTCTGATAGTCAATCTTCATATTAACTTAAATTAGCTTTGGATTAGGCCCCTAAAACTTTTCATTCACATTATAGTATTGCATAACATGAGGTACAGGTCAAGTCAGAGTATGGTTCCCTGTAATTGTATTGTTATCAACTTGTATTATGTACTGTGTATCGAGCTTTAAGCAGAGAGCTTAATATGGAAACAACAACAACAAAAAGAAGACAGTAAAATTTTTACAGATCTGTGAAGACTTTATAGGACTTGGCAGCATATATAAGGGACAACACCCTGAAGTGCTCAGTGATGTTGCTTGGAACAATCCCAGCATTCTGTGTTACAGAAAGTGAAACAATTTATAAATGTTTTGAAAGTTGTAAAGTTCACTATTAAAATGGAATCCCTAGTAGAGAATTATTTGAAATTTAATTATAGTCTATAGTTGTTGCAATATATTTTTCTCTCAGAAAAAAAAAAACACATATTGCATGGATATCACTGCAGACTAGACTTGTTACTTAATTAATATAGTCACCAAATCCAACTGATTGGAGGTCTTCATATATAAGCAATCCTGACTGACATTGGATACATACAACTTATAATGTCTTTACTTCCTCTCACCAATTTTTCAAAGAGAGTGTTTCATACACCATACGTGCTTAAACAGAATGACTTTGTTTTTTTTCTTAAATTGTGCAAAGTTTATAATACATTGTGCCATATTAAGTCCAGACAATGCAATGAAGTTTGGAACCCATTATTTGCTTTTCATTTTCAAAGGAAGAGTAATTTTCTTCATTCTTCACCAGTAATAAATATTTAAGGCATGCATTATGAACTGACACATTTTTAACGATAAATATTCACCAGTTTGATGCACTGATACAAGAGATTTTTACACCTGCTTTAGTCCACAGAGACAAGCAGCATCAGAGACAACACTAAGACACACAGCAGAGAAGGGGAGAAAAATTTAAAAGATTTTATCAGTTCTGATTTAAATAAGAGCAATGATGACAAAATCATAATTAGGCATGAATAGCAATATATTTGTTTTTAAGTTTAAGGCTTACGTTTACATAGTAATTAATGATAGAAATCCAAAATGGTAGGTGGAAATCCAAAATGGTGACTGAAGATATTATCATTAAGAGAAAGAAAAAGGCAAAATGAAATTTGTAAGAAACTGGCCAATAACAAAAATTTAGGGTGATATAAATGTCACTCCTAAAATCTGAAAGTAGAAGTTAGTAGCTAAAAAGGAGAATTTAAAGTCTGAAGAAAGTAAGTGAAATCAAATAACATTGAGGATAGCTGATTGATTAAAAATGATATCACCTTGAAGGAGAATCCAAAGGAGGTACAAGCTTACAGTAAACAACTAAAACTGATTAGCATATTGGACATTTGATTAATCAAAGTTGATATCACCACAGGTTAGGAAAGATGCTGCTGACTGACACTGAGGGGGGGGGGGAAACAATTGCAAAGGGTAGAAAAGGTCAGAAAAATCATAAACAAGTCAGAGAGAGCTGACAGATTTGAATGTGGGTAATTGTGATTAGTGAAGGAGACCTTGACAGTAGGAGAAGTGCAAGAATAACAGGAGTGGAAGCAACAGCAGCAAGCTTGGCAGAGCAGAAGGACCCCTAGATGGGACAAACGTATTAAGGAAGGCGAGTAAGTGTAACTCTTCTAAAAGTAAGGAATGCATGTGTATGATAGTAAATAAAAGTGGATATCCACACTTAAATCATCTCTATCCTCATGAATTTTATGGTTGCCTGATCAACACTCATAGAATGTTAGTTAGTTTGTGGGAGTATCACTAAGTGTTTTCTTGTAATGTCACTGTATACATGTGATAAGGGAATTGTATATTACAATAAGTTTGGCATTCAAATATAACATTGTACTAAGGCTTTAGACATATGCAGATTCTTCTTATGTTGAATGTTGCAACACTGAATTATTTATGATGTTTCCCCGAGCAAAATATTTATAACATTGTAATACATGCTAAATAAGTGTTACACTGTTGTGAGTACTATAAAAGCAATTTCATGGTTTATGTTATATTTGAGTCTCCATTTCTGCTTTCTCCCACAAGAAACAGTCAAAAATTAGGTAAGCAAAACAATTTCAACAGGTGAGTCTTTCCCTCAAACACCTCACAGTCAAGTGAGTATGGCACTTATGAGGGATGTGGGAGCCTTGATTTCTATCTAGTCCTTGCTCCACATGAAGTGGGAGGGGGAATCTGAATCTAGTCTCAGCCACATTAAGTGAGTGTTCTAACTGGAAAATTATTTCCTTGTGAAAAGACTGATTTGGCTTAATCACCAGGAACAGTTAATTGCTGTGAATCTGGAGTGGAGGGAGGTGCTTCTGCCCTCCCAGGCTGAATTAAAACACCTATCTCCCTTTGAGAGGCAACATGGGGTTTAGGGCACATTTTTTTCATTGTCATATACTGCTAGAAGCTCTGGCAGCTCCCTGCTCAACCTGGTACTTTTTTGTACATCCAACTTTCCCCATGCATTATTCCTTTTGATTAATAGATTTCAAAGCCAGAAATCAGACCACCTAGACTGTATTATTGATAACTCTGACTGTAGAACTGCCCCCAAAATAATTTCAATAGTAATTGTATAAGGTACCTGGGCACCCAAAATGGAGTTGTTTAATTTCATTTGGTGGCTGGATCCCTAAGTTAGGATCAACATAGTAGTACCTCCCTCCACCCCCTTGTAAATCCAGCCCTCATTGATTTGTCTGGGAAAGGTAGGGAATAGATGAGAATTAAAACTTAGCAGCTTTTGCTTTCGGTTCTGTACAGATTCAATGTGCGATCATCAGGTGCACTCACTTCATGGCATTCATTTAGCACAGTAGAAGAAGACATTGTGAAGTGACTGACTTCCAGCTTCTAATTTAGCTTCTGCCTTAATTTTCTTTTTTTTAGTCTTCCCTATGTATTTCATATATCAAGCATATGCAAACACATTTGAATCAAATCACAAGGTGAATTTAGAGAACATATTGGTTTACATATTTTCTCACTATTTTTGAAACCTAACTGCACTACAGATTTATCAACAACCCAGTCATAAAGTTTGTGTCACTCTAGTGTTTGTTTTATTATTAGGAAATCACCAAAAGAGCAAGGAACTTCCCAATCCAAAATGTTAACCTTCAAGTTTAGCCCATCTCTCAACCAGCCTCTTAAATGTGCAATTTGCAACAATCTTTTCTATTCATCAATATTATAACACAACACATAGCTATACATGTAATGCAAAACAGACTGGCTGAATAATTACAAATCTCATTGCAATATGTGTATGAAGTCATCTTGGACAAATTCACCAAATATGCATCACAGAACCAAGCTAACTACAAATAGCCTAAATGAAATGGCTTTTGGCTAAAAATCATTCAGCTTAATAATGTTTATATCTTTATACCAAGCTGAAGCAGGTAATCATGTATTCAGCTATTTCTCCATAATTAATAAGGAATATATATTGGGTATAAACCTTTTAGGAATATTAGTGTGAAAGAACAGTGCAAGTCTGGCTACAAAAACAAAAAGGCACATTTGTTATTATGTGTGATCAATTGTTTAAGTAACAAATACTGAAATTGAAATAAGTAATTCATGATGTGCTTGGTATGCAAATACTCTGAAAATAAAACATTGTTAGTGTAAGTTAAAATGAAAAGTTTGAGTAATTCCACTGCTAGACAGTTAGTAAATCCCTTTAAACAAATTGATAATTATAATTTAAATTATAATAAGTTACTAGGCCATGATGGTATTATTCCAAAAGCTCTGAAGGAGCTTACAAATGAGATGGCTGAGTTGCTAGCAAGGATATGCAATATCTCATTAAAATCAACTACTTTATTTCCTTAATAGCCCCAGGAAATTTTACCTCAGGAAGAACAGACTAAGAGGGCCATAGGGACATTATTATAGCAATATCCCAAAATGACTGTTTTTTGTGCATGTGTGGGAGGGGTAACAATCATACCAATGTAAGTTTGTAGTATATAGCTGGCCTAAGAGACACTTCCCTGCTACTTTGCAAAGGGGCAACCATTTTAGTCTAGTTCAATAAAACAAACAAGGAGTCCTGTGGCACTTAAAGACTAACAAATTTATTTTAAAATCCCTCTTGCGAAAGCATCTTACGAAGTGGGATTTTCTCCCACAAAAGCTCATGGAATAAATAAATTTGTTAGTCTTTAACTGCCACAGGACTCCTTGTTTGTTTTGTTGCCCTGCTACTGGTTTGGACTGTAAGTAGTAGCTTCAAGGAAAGATAAGTACTACCACTTCTTTTTTTCCCCCTATTTCAAATGGCTGGATGTCACCCCCACAGATGTCATAAAAATAACTTACTTGATTTCAGTGAGAACATTATTTAACTCTGGGGACTTAAATAAAACTGCAGACTTTCTTTCCTTCTAAAATTATAAATCAAGGATCCATATGAAGCTGCTTTCCCCCTGGTTTAGAATAAGTGCTGGATAATATTTTTCTTTCAAATAGCAATTATAGCAAAAGATGTTCTGTGTCAGTTTTGGTAGTTGTTAGGTCATTACTCATCAGACTACTTAGAGAGTAGAGTGGTGTCTTAAACATTTCTTTTTTTTTTCTATTAATTAGAATGGAGCCTTAAACATTTCTATTTCTGTTAATTAGACCTAGAGACTAGCATCAGATTCATTATCCTTTAGATTTACAATGGAACAAGTTCTTCCCTTGGAATGTAATTGGAAACAGGGGTAGAATTTAGCCCAGTAGCTGAAGACACCAGTGGCATAGTATCTTCTGCAGTTATTTTGAAGGTATAAAGGTGGGTAAAGTAGAAACATCTTTGAAAGCACCACTGTCTTCACTTACAGTTAAGTGTGCTTTTCATTTATATTTGTCTTTACTGAACCAGAGATAGTCATATCTTGACACATGTTGAATGCTATTAGAACAAGTAGAAGACTGCATCATTCTACCTTCAAAAAACTCCACTGGCTCCCCATTCATTCTAGAATCCACTTGAAAATTAGCTTGTTACCACCATTTTCTCAGATGTTCCTTTCCATTCCCTAAGGCTAAGCATTACTTGCGTCTGGGGAAACCCAGTTTCATTTAGACTTTCTCTCAGGGATTGCTCAAGGGGTTGCTTTGCCCTCTCCCCGCCAAGATGGGGAACAGCCAGCCCAGGGGCAATGGGGGCCAACACAGAGGCTGGGCTCCATTCTCTGACCCCTCCCCTGGGCCAACTGTTCCTCCCTGGGCGGAGAAGGCCAGCCCAGAGGTGAGGAAAGAAAGCAGGGTCCGACCCATGGGCTGGCCCACTCCACCGTTGGGGGCAGAGTGCTTGGCTCATGGGACGGGCGGGAGTACCGGGTCTGGCTTTCCATCACCCCTGTGCTTCAGCACCCCGAGCCAGTGCTACATTTGCTCATTCCTAGAGCCGGCCCTGCTTCCTCTGCAGACCGTCTCTGTGTGAACTTATTCCTCTGACAGCCCTTGCCAATAAAACTCTTTCTTCTCCTGAAAAAGAGATATAAAACTATTTGATTTAGTGGGTGTTTGATTTCTTTATAGCCAGTATTGTGTATACATTTTGGTCTGGTCTCTGTCAGCAAATCATTGCCTTATAATTGTTCCTGCAAATGTTTAGTCAGAGGCTACTTGCTGTGTCCCTTTCATATTTGTTCTCACCACAAAAACCTGTCAATTCAAAACCCAGTACACTATAGCATCACTTCATTAAACAGTCAATAAAAAAAATAATATATTTCAGTATCTTTAGTTCCCTATACCACAGCTCTCAGTCCATCAGCTCCTACTCCAGCATACCACCTAATCTGCTGTAGTTCATACATTAGCCTGTTTACTTGCTTATATATCTTTTCTTATGCATTTGTTTGTTTGTTTTGGGGAGGTGATAGTCCGCATCCCTGTGGGGGTGAACAGTTGTGGGCTGGATCTGAAAAAAAAGGAATATTATCTGGGGGGCACCCCATGGAGTTCAAACATAAAGTGTTGAGGTGCATGCTCACTCAAAGGTTCAGGATTATTGCATGTGTTAGAATCATTTTGCTTACACTGATACCTAAGGAATTCAGGAACACTTCAGCATAATCCCTTTATTTCTGCTCTATTTCCACATCAAACCTGGACATTACTGTACACCCTCCTCCACATGATCAGGTTGGGTTTCTTCAACTCCCTACATTTCTACTAATTTAGCATTGGCATCCTATGTTCGTCTTCACACAGACTCCCCACTGAGAACTTTCTACCCCACAACATCCGCCATTTGGAATACCTTTTCTGTATCTCTCCTCCTTCTGCATTGTCCACTTTTTTTCCAAATATCATGTGAAATTTTTTTCTGTTATTTACAATATATTTAATAATCTCACTCTCCCTCTGCAACTAACAGCTATGTAACTATTAACAAATTACAATGAGGTGAGACATAGTAAACTTGATTCCATTTTCAGTTACATCAGTGTAAATCTGTAATAATTTCCCAGACATGCATCAGATCAGAATTAGGGCCTTGTAATACTATAAAATTTGAAGTTCCACTGCAGTATGTTCTATATATTATGAAGGCTGGAATTTTCAAAAGGGACAAAGGGAATTAGGTGCCTGACTTTTATTGATCTGGGATTTGAGCACCAAACTCCTTTACCTTGGCCTCAGTCTCCATTGCTCATTAATGGAAAGCAGTGACCAAATATTCATAAAAATACAAACCAATTTGGAGGGTGGAGTTTAGTATTTTCATGCAATACTGGCACCATGTTCTCAGAGAAATTAATCCAGAAGAGTACTGAGCACTCATGGGCTATGTCTACACTGCGGGACGGAAGGGGGAGGGCTGGAAGTTGACTTAACAAGGTTGACTTTAAGTTGACATTGTTAAGTTGACTGCAGGTTATATCTGCCCTAGACATAGGGCAGACATAACCGAGAAGCCCCTATCCCTAACTGGCCCCCAGTCTGATTGGGCACCTGGAGCCCAATCGGCTCCAGGGGCTGATCTGGTCTGGGGGGCCTGATCCAGCTCCTGCTTTCTGGTGAGGAACTGGGAGCTGGATCCAGCTCCCAATCCCTCTCTGCAGGCATCAGGGCCAGGAAAAAGAGGGTAGGAGCCTGATCTGGCCCCCACTCCCGCTCTACTGGAGGCAGCGTCTTGGAGCCAGCTCCTGCCAGTGACGACAAGTGACTGGCCCCGGGTCACTTGTCACCACTGGCAGGAGCCTCAGCAGCCTGGTCAATTTCACAGGAGTGAAACTGACCAGGCTGTAGAATCTGTTGAACAGGGGTTCTGCAACCTGGTCAGCTTCTCTCCTGTAAAACTGACCAGGCTGGCGAGCCTCCTGCTGAAGGTGATAAGTGACCTGGGGTGTAATTCAGCCCCAGGTCACTTGTCAGCATAGGCAGAACCTGGCTCCAGACCGCCACCACCCACAGAGAGAGATTGGGAGTGTGATGGCACTCCCCCAGCCCCTCACTACAGCAGGCAAGGCAGCAGAAAGGGACTAGGAGCTCGACCTTGCTCCAAGTCCCTCTCTGCAGCCAGGGGTGCATGGTGCCAGCATCTCCCCTGGCCACTTGGGGAGCCAGTTTGTCCACTGGCTGCTTGCAAGAGGCAAGGGGGGATGCTGGCACTCCATACCCCGAACCCCTTGTAAGCAGCCAGGGGAGATGCTGGCTCCCTGCACCCCCGACAGCTTGCAAGCAGTTAGGGGAGATGCTGGCTCCCCGCATCCTAGACCTATTTCAAATGGCCAGGGTAGGAGTGAGCTGCCAAGATGTGTTCTGCGTATATATTTCACACTTCTTTTCTTACAAATGATCTAATATCTATACATGGAACTGTGTCATGGAAAATGTATAGATAAAGAATTATACAGTCCTCTGACAAAATATCCTGACTAACAGAATTGTCTTCAGTCGAAGATGGAGAGGACACCGGGAAAAAATATTCAACATTCGTGATATTTGTAAACAAGTATTTTTAAAATCATACTGTTTTGATTGCCTCAGTCCATTTCTAAACCCATTAAATTGTAGAGCATGTCAGATTCATATGTTTGCTTCTTCTTCATTTTGAATTTTTTCTTCTCATTACCTTTAATAAGGAAACTTCAGAAGGATTGGAATTTCTCTAAAGTCACACCATAAATACATTTTAAACAATTACACTTTTCATATTTCACATTTACTTAATTACCCATATATACTTTAGAGAAGTGGTTCCCAACATTTTTGTGTCAAGGGCCACAGATAACATTTTTACAATCCTGAAGGGTCACAGTTCTCTGCTAGGAGGCTGCCCTCCCCCCCCCCCCCATACATACACAAACTTCAGCTAAACAGAAGGAAAACTGCATATGCCCTAAAGCCCTATGTGCACCATCTGATTCTCTATTCAGTGGAGGAAGCAAAGAGTCCTGTGGCACTTAAAGACTAACAGTTACTTATCGCATGAGCTTTCATGGGAGAAAATCCTATTTTGTCAGAAACTTTGAAGATAGGGAGCTTACAAAATGGGAGAAAAATAAATGCAAGGGAGTATAAGACATGGAATCAGCAAGTAACTGAGACTAACTAACACACTGTAACAGCAAATCAGAGCAGTTGTTAAGATTCAGACACTGGGAAACTGCACATAGAGGAGGGTGAAGTAAAATCACCTGTTGTAATAGAAAAAGAAGCCATAGTCACAATTTAATCCTGCTTTCATACAATTGGATCTGTGTATCAATTCTAATTCATCTGTTTTTCTTTGAAGTCTTGATGTCCCATTGAGTTTCCTGAGTACAGCCATTAACAAGTCATCCATAGAGTGATTTACGTTTCCTTGTATTTATTTTCTCATTCTCTAAGCTCCCCCATCTTCAAAGCATCTGACAAAGTGAGATTTTCTCCCACAAAAGTTCTGTGATAAACAAATCTGTTAGTTTTTAAGTGCCATAGGACTCCTTGCTTCTTTTGCTGAACTAGACTAACACAGCTGACCCTTTGGATCTATGCAGTGGCTCCCTTTTGCAGCCAGAAGAAGCCAAAAGGATGGCTACCCGTCTTCTGGCTCTAGTGGGATCTCCAGCATCTATGGACCTAGGTGGAGCACTTTGCTGTGCTCCCTGTACCGACAGAGGCAGGGAGGAATTGATCTCTCATCCATTGGCTGTGACAAGGAGACTCCATTTGTCTTTTAGCCCTGCAACAATTTGCTCCACCTGGGTTCTTAGGCAGCAGCTCCCTTCTACAACCTGCAGGAGCAGAGCCACAGGCCACATTGAAATGCATTGTGAGTCATGGGTTAGTAACCACCACTTTAAAGTATATTATGTTATCTTGATTATGCATCAATGTTCAGTTTTTTAGAAGAAGTTAGCACCTCACCACTCCTGTTGTGTTCAGTGGAAGGTGTTGGGTGCTGAGGACTTCTGAAATTCATGCCAAGCATGCATATTGTCGTAAATATACTTTGTTGTACTAAGGCCCAAATTTTAGACCTGGCACATACAAAAGAGGATATACTTCTTGCAAACTCAGCTCAGGGCTTATTTGCACAGGGACACTCAGGAAAATTATATACTCTAACTAAATGTGAACATTTAAAGTGGATTAGTTAACTTGTATTAAGTGTCCTCATGGACTCTCATTCAGAACTAAAAGTGGTCTTAATTCAGCTTGAGAGTGTATATAAAGGGGGTTAATAAAATTTAACTAATCCACTTTGAAGCTCACCTTGGTCAATGAGAATTAATTTTGTGAGAGCTCCTGTATAGCATACATGCACAAAATCAGATTTTTAAAATATCCATAGCTATCTGCACACAAACCTTGTTTGTGCTCTCCTATCTAGATACTTATATATCTAAGATGGCCATGCAAAAAAGTATATGCACATAATTATCAGCTGACTTACACTGAGAAAAATATTGTCTGAATACACCTTCAAAATTGCAGAAAAGTGATATTATCCCTTCAGAAGCAGATACTAATTATACATATTTGTCACCATGTGATTAAAGGAAAGGAAGATAGATGGGGCAGATGGGAAGGAACAGGGAGGCAGAACTGATCAATTTTGGTATTTGTTGTCACAGTTCCTCAGGTTATTTGGTGGTGCAGCTTTCCATTAACCTGGTGATAGGATGGAGCAAGACTGAAAAAAAATAGGGGGAAAGAAAAATTAAAGGCAGGTTAATGGTGGACAAATGTTTGTGTGTCCATAATTCTCAGTCCACCCCCAAATTACAAGCCTACCTAACTACTTCAAAGATTGGCATCATTTGACTTCACCTTGTTGTAGCAAGAGCAGATTACAACTTCAGAACTGCTTAATTTACTTTGTAATCTCCTTTCCTCTTCTGCACAATCAAGTGTCTAATATTTACTTCTTCATTAACTCAGTTTATGCAACCTTACTCATTTACATCTTTGTGACTCTCCACAGTTGGGGGTAGCCACTTTTGTTTATTATTACTAGTAACAGTAAACATTTGTTATGATATTGCTCATATACTGCAACTAGAATTGGAGGCTTATTGTGTTAGGCTTTGTTTAAGAAAAAAAAGAAGATGTCTAGAGGATGAGGATATAACACATTTCTCCTTCCCTATCTATAACTCTTTTCCCTTATGTCTTTCCTTATATTTTGTTTTATAACATCTCTTTGACTGAGAGTTCCTACTTTCTTATTATGAAAATAAAGGACAAAAATCTTTTGAAATAAAGATGATATTTTCCCAAACTGAATGTGTAGAAACAAATAAGATTAAAAAAAAAAAAATACAGCAGAACAAATGACTATTAGATCCATTCCTTCACTTATGAGTAAGAAATTATTTAAGAATCATCTTTCACTGTAAAGTTTCACCAATATATTAGTAACTCATTAATTTAAAATTTTCTCAGAGACTTCCATGTTAACAAAATATTAGGATCATAAAGAACTCTCGGTGAAACAGCTACTGCTGTTAGTAGAAAACTGGAGGCAATGGAGATTAAGGAGCTGAAATTAACACATGTGATCACCCAGTAAACAAAGAATATTTCCTTAAACTTGGGGAAACCTCATTAAATCTCATTTAAATTTCAGCATTACAAGAAATCCAACATCATGAAAAGCAATTGCATTTGTCATATTATTCACCATGCAGTGAAGCATGAATGTAAACATCTGTCCTATGATGTGGAGAGATTTTAAGGTTTTAATGAATTTTCATCTTCAGGAAAAAAATCCAAAAGGCACGTAGCACATTTTGAGTTGGCTCACGTGATAGCAGAGTATGCATCTCTTTTGTATTTTATTTCTGAAAGATTTGTTTTTCCACCCAGTTTACCATACTATTCTTTGTTTTTAAAATATGCCTCCTTTCCATCTCAAGCAAAACGTAATATACATGAAACACTATCCCATACTTTAATGTGAACTACAAATGATATATCACTTTCTTTTTAACCACACGTCCCTCTTATAGCTCCAATCCCCAGACCTAGCAAACTATTAATTATTTATATTTGTATTGCAGTTTCACACACAGACCCCAATCATGGAGCTAGGCACATTTGTGATGGGTTTTATGAAAACACATGAGAAAAAGATTGAGATTTTTGGGAAATGACTATTAAAAAAAAAGTCTTAAAAAAACCAAAAAAAACCTAGCAATATTTCAAGTGTAAAAACAGAGGGCCTTGGATTTCTACCAGGGAAATAATCTGACTAACTTGCTGTGAAAAACTGGTTTAAGCAAGCCTGGCTTTATTTTTTAGTGGCAGTACAGAACACATTGGATAGTGAAGGTTTCTGGCCTAAAGCACCGAGGATGAAATTAGCTCCTGTGTAAGAAGTTAATGGAGGGCTTATGCATAATTTAAGTTTTATTTTAGTCTTGCGCTGATCCTATAAACAAGAATTAGAATAACTGTTCTCAATTTCTGTGTCATGATATATTAATGTGTCACGAGCTGCAGCTGATAATGTTGCTGGGAGCCTGTTCCGGAGAGGCTGGAGTGCTTCCTGTGACTGGAATATGGAATCAGCTTCACATGACAGGAGATACCAGGGTAGGGGCTGGGTTTTGGTGGTGACAGCAAGGGACACTGTGTTGCGCATGGCTGCATGCATTCCAATTATGTTGCCACACAAAAACTATTCAGAACTGCTGGATGAGACCACAATCTAAGCAGACCACATACCATAAATGATGCACATGAAAAACACAAATAAGTGAGCTGAGTTTAGCTGTCATTGTTAAGGTGCCATTTGTCATTGGGATCCACACTCATTTGCTCACTCAAAATAGGAAAAAAAGAAAAGACACTTAACAGAAACAGGATTTTGCACCCAGACATAGCCAGCTATCTGATTTGCATGACCTGCTGACCTGTGCAGCCCATAAAGCCATTACTCTTCTCTCAGTTGCCTCAGTGCAGTTCCACTGAAATCAAAAGGGTTGAACTGGTGTAACAGAAACTGAATTTGGCCCACAGGCTATTACCTCCTTCTGGTTTCACATTACTATGATTTTGTAATAAACTTCTTTCATGTGTGTGTTTTTCTACTCTAGCAGACCAATATGTAAAACTCCAGTTCAATGATAAAGTGTACATTAGTTGCTGGAATAGGTTATATTGATTTTCAGAATGAAGGTCAACATGGTATATTAAAATAGACTAAAATTATTGCTAATTAGTTTCTTGGTGGTTTGATGTTCTGTTCCTAGAAGTCATTCAGTATATTGTCAAAGAATATGGAACCATAAAACCCACAGTGAACTGAAACATTAATTGCCTTCAGGATGTTGATCCCATTTCTTCAGCCTGTATAGTTGTTTCCTAATTATAACAATTCCAGCTAGCATTTGAGCTTTCTAAAAAATGAGAAAAGCCAGAAATAAACCCATCATGAATTTGGGTTTCCCTAATCCAACAAATTTAAAACAAGTTTTCTCTTTTACTGAACTCTGGATATGTTCATACAGCATATGCATTTGAATGTTTTCCCCACGGTGACAGTAAAGTGGTTATAAAGGTAACACTTACCCCAAAACACTATTCCAATGACAACTTTATCAAGATTACTGAAACAATTTAAATAATGTATTTATATTATAGAAGTATCTATGGAAGTGTAATGTAAGTCATTAAAAATCATGATCAGATACTTTTTGTACAATAGTGAATGGCAAATCCCTGGCAGCATTATATATTAGCAATTATGCATATTTAAATCCACTGAGAAATGAACAGCAAGTACTACAGTTAGTTCTTAGTTTTTGTTGTTTTCCTATCAAGGAAATCATTCAAAATTAATTTTTCATTTTCCCCCCCAAAGCAATGAAAATATGCTGCCTCTTTATTCATGGTCTTTCAACTTCATACAGACTTCTCCTTTTTGCCCGCATCATATCTAGTTTATTTATAATGATTGCATTCCTGCCTGTGGCAACTCCAGTGCTGTATCACCTCACCTCATATCTTTATTTTGCATGTTACTGAATGCCTAACCTTGGTCTTCATTCCTTATTTCCTGATTCAACATTATCACTAACTTGATAACTCCTGTCCTTGCAATTCTTTTCCCTCAAATTTGGCAGTGTATTTCATTTTTATTGTCTATTCCACTTTTATGGTGTTCTATTCTGTTCAGGAGCTTATACTATCCTCATCATCGTAGAATCTAAGCACCTTCCAGGAGTGCATTAAGCAATGTTACTAGCATCTGACATCTCCCCTGGGGCAGAAATATATGAATTTTAAGAAAGACATTTTTTGTCTGCTGTGGTATGCAATTTTGCTCTTGAAGGCAAGTTCAAAGTGTGCTTTGCACTTGGAATGTAAAATGATGAAGTCTCTGATGACTTTTGGGAACTGTAGAACTATTCTGTACCTTGCCTGTTTTATTTTTATCCTTGTTAGAATAGCACTTAAAGGTCCCAATCTGGATTCTCTTTTGCCAATAATTTTTCAAGAGTAATCTGTATAAGAATACTTAAAGATATTCGATTCAAACATGCCAAAGTCAATGAAAAGAAAGGACCATAAAAAGTCCTGCCCTGTAGAACACTCAGTGTCAGACATCATCAACCTTGCAAACTTTTATGCAAGTGAATAGCCATACTAGATAGAGTTGGGTGAATAACTGATGGTTTTGGTTCACCGGCAATTACAAAAAGATATAGGTATACCAGTTTGAATCAAATCAAACACAGATTTTTGGAGGGGGAATTCAATCCATTTTGGATGAAACATTTATTTTGCCCTGAAACAAAATATTTTTGTTTCATTTCTGGGCATCTTTAATTAAGGCAAATAAAATGAAGCACTAGATTCATAAAGCTGGCTGTGGAGGAGCAAGATGCTTTTTGATATCCAGACCACTAGCCCGGAGGCCCAAGTTTAAATTTTTACTTGGGGCAGGTTTCCTTCAACATGTGAGTGTACTAGTATGATGTTCCGCTCTGCAATCAGGACTGGTGATTGATGTGTCACCCCAAAGACCCAATGTTGGAGCCCCACTCATTCCTCATTGCAGTGTGAACACAGCTTCCAGCAAACTAGTTGTTCCTACCTCAGTGAGTGAGTGACTGCCTTTATCTAGTCACCCCTGGGATTATGCAATAGGATGACCCCAACCACAACCCAGATTCCCAGATGCAATCGTAAGTGCTGCTATTTTACAGTATTCAGTGCTGCCCACTGGAAATGCATATATTCATTAGTTTATCAAATACTCACCAGTTGTCACTTTAAATGGTATCTCTAATACACCTGAAAGTACATGCACTGCTTTAGAAAAAAAAACAACAACATTAAAATAGTACAGAAAGATTGTAAATCAGAGGAAAACAAGTCAAGTTTGATCAAAATAAACAAAAGCCAAAACATGTTCTAAAACAGGAGTATCACTGGCCCCAACAATTCCTTGGGAGCCAGACCCGGGCCCCACTGCTCCCAACCTGGTCCCACATCCCCTGCCAGGGACAGGGCAAGATTAGCAGTTCAGCCCCACATCCCTGGCTGGCGTTGGAACCAGAACTTGGGGCACTGGAGCTGGGATGGGGGGCTCGTGGCCCCTGTGCCTAGCAGTCATGACAGTCCTGTTGCCTAAGCTTAACACTTTCAGCAGTCTTACAGATTCAGATACTTCTCACCATAGGCTGGCTCCTCTGCCTCCAGTCAGGGCCACCCCACATGACCAGGATTTCACTTGTTTGGTGGTATACTGCTTGCAGATGGAGGTGTAAGAGAGATTGAGATTGAAAAATGTTTTTTCCATTTTCTCACTTGTCCCCCTCAAGGTCAGTTAAACATTTAACATGCATAGTTACCTGTATGCCTTAAGTTACTGTGGGTTTTGTGTGGATTTATTTGTCAGCCTGTGGAATGCCAAGTGGGCTTTTACTATATAAGTCCTAATGAGGTTCTACAGTATTGCCTACAGCTGTTCCAAGCCACAGGATATATATTTAGGAACATTACTTAGTAACATAATATTACATATATATTTTAGGAATATTACATAGATCTATCTTCATATGTGATCTGATGGACCCTTTTTCCATTTAGCATGACAAAGAGCAAAAATAGAAAGAAGGAATGTTTATTAGGGAACTGCTTTTTGCTGCTGCTGCTGCTATCATTGCTCATGAGGTGACATTTCCACAAATTATGAATCAATTATTTAGAAGGTGTGAAAGACTTGCACTTACCATTAACATCAAGAAACCAGTGATCCTCACAAAGGGTGTCACAACACCATCATCTGTTACTCTAAATGACAGTCCACCTAAGGTGGTTCAAAAAAAATCACTTACTTAGGATAGACAATTACTGCCAACTCATCACTGGATAAAGAAGTGAATGTATGAATTGGCAAAGCAGCTACCACATTTAGCAGATTAACTAAGCAGGCATGGATGAATACTGAGCTTACCATCAGAACAAAGCTTCTAATTTACAAAGCATGTGTCTTAAGCATCCTTCTCTATGAGTTGAAGATGTAGACACCTATGCAAGCCATGAAAAGATGCTGAGCATCTTTCATTTCCACTATCTGTGTAAAATTCTCAACATCAAATAACAAGACAAGATCAAAAACAAGAATGTTCTGCAGACAGCTGGTATGGCAAGCATGGGAGCCATCCCATATAACAGAAAACTAAGATGGCTGGTACATGTGTGGAAGATGGAAGATGGTCAGATTCCAAAAGACTTGTTATGTGAGGAGCTGGCCAATGGAATAAGGCCAAAGGGATGTCCAAAACTCTGCTTTAAAGATAACTGCAAAAACACTCTGGAAAAATTCCAAATAGACACAGCAACTTGGGAAAATATAGCAATCAATCAAGCTAGCTGGTGTCAAAGACTCTGCGATGGAAAAACTTACCACAATAATAAGTGGGGCTGAGCATCAGAAAATCAAAAGAAAGAGCAGGATGCAATATGTAGCCACGCTACATAACAGGACACAGTGGACTTGGACACAATGTAGCCAATCACATTTGTCTCACATTAGATTACGGAGCCACAATAAACATTGCAGAGTACAGCACATGCTACAATAGCTGTATCTCAACATCTCATGAGATGTATGGAGGCCAAAGAAGATTACATAGGCTGTGTTCACACAGCCCTCTTATTTTGAAACAACAGAGGTTTTGAAATGGGGACGAAACAACGTTGTTTTGAAATGACTGTTTCGAAACAACGCCGTGCGAACATGTTGTTTTGAAACAATGGTGACTTGTTTCGAAATAACTGTTGCCTGAACCTGCTATTTCGCTTTGAGCTTTTTTCCTTAATTCGAATTAACAAACTGTTAATTCGAATTAAGTTATTTCAAAATAAGGTGTTGTTTCGATACGAGTTGTTTCGAAACAACTGTATTGAAATAACCCCCGCTGTGTGAACACATCCATAGTGAAGCTTCGCAAACATAGCTATGACTTTGCAAAAAATACATTACTATAAAAATGATGTTCAGTATGCTATAAGCTTTCAAAAATATCATACATTACATTTGCATTCAACAATACAGGATTATACTATATAGCTGAACATGAATGATACACAATCACACCATAAAGAAGTGCATAGGGAAGCACTATGTTGCATCTAATCACACGGTTATATGTATTCTTGGTATAAAGCTTTTACTATCTCTTCCGTTGAAGCTGTTCCATTTCTGATATACACACAGACACACACAAAAGAAAGGGGAAGGAAAAAAAAAAGAATGCTCATATGGCCAGAGAGAAAGAGAGGGAGAAAGAACATGAGAATAACTCTATTGCTTTGTGGGGTTAGGACACTCAGTGGGAAAGAAAAGACCTAATGTCAAATTCTATAGGGGTAGACCTGTTTGTCTAGTTCAGCAAAACAGGCAAGGAATCCCATGCTACTTTTAAAAACAAATTTATTTTTTGCATGATCTTTCATTGAAGTGCCACTTTGTCAGATGCTAGAAAATGTAAAACTTACAGTATGGGAGGGAAAGATAAATCCCAAGTCACTGCTCCAGAGTGGGGACCCAGTCATGCCTTATCAACATCCCTAAATAATTCCTCTAACCATTAATAGTAACATATTAGGTATCAGGATCAGCGACATTACCAGCCATTTTGTGAATGGAGCATAAGATCTCTAAACTGAGTCTGCACTCTCCTCCATGTCCATGGTCCAGCACTATTCATGAATGACATGAATTCACTAAATTATTTCAGTTAGTTTTATTGCTATGTCTACACTAACAAATTAGTCTGGATTAAGGAGGCTTAATCCAGACTAATTTGGTCCCTGTCTGTACTAGGATTTGCCTATTCTGAACTTTTTTTTTTTTTTTTTTTTAGTTCAAACTAAGTAAAGCTTAGTTCAAACTAGTTAGCTAGAATGGTTAGTTCGAATTTAGCACTTAATTTGAAAGTAATCCAAACTTTAGTTTGAACTAGCAGGATGTAGCCATGCTAGTTCAAACTGAAGAAGTTTGAACTAAGTGCTTAGTTCAAACTAATCACATTTCTTAGTTCAAACTAACTTTTAGTTTGAACTAGCCATGTTTTTTTTTGTTTGAATTAAAGAGTTAGTTCAAGTAAAAAACAAAAAACAAAGAAACAACAACAACAACAACAACAACAAACGCAGTTAGCTTGAAGTAAAAAGTTAGTTGGAACTACAAAGCCATGGTTAGTTTGAACTAACCAGGCACTGCTCAGTTTGGACTATGCAAGAATGAACTAATCTTGCTAATGTAGACATAGCCAAAGATTCTAAGGTGAAAAGGGACATATGATCACCTAGTCTGACCTGCTGCATAAGGCAAACCACAAAGCCTCACCCACTGACTCCTGAAATAAACTGCTATCCTATGACTAAGTCTTCAAATCATGAATTAAAGATTTTAAGATACTGAGAATCCACCAGCAAATGAACCATGTCCCATACAACAGAGGAAGGTGAAAAACCCCTGAACTCTAACTAGTAAGCTTGGGCGGTGGGGAATTTCTTTCAGACCCAAATATGGTAATCAGTTAAACCCTGGGCACATTGGCAAGTCTCACCAGCCGGTCACCCAAGAAAGAATTAATCTGAAACATTCTGCCCATTAAATTATGTGGGATTACTGATCAGGGATGTAGTTACTCTTATACACATGTGCAGGATGTGTGTCAGATCATGATCCAAATATTTTTCCCTTGCATCTCAAAGTTGATTGAATTAGCTTCCTGAAATCTCCCCAAGTACAGGGTAACATTCAGGTGCTATAGTCTCTGTCTCTGCACAGTATCATCATGTCATTTCTACTCCCTCTCTAGCATACAGATTAGGTTTAATGCATGCTCCAGCAGTCCTTGACTGGTTCAACAGTCCTTAGGGCAACCGTGTCAGCTGGCACAAGTCAGAACAGTGATATAGTAGCAACAATGTCCAGTGAGTATCTGTAGCAGTGATATAGTTCACCATTGTGTTCTATAGGATAGTCCGGGGGGGGGGGGGAATAAAAAAAAAAAATCATAGGAAAAGATTGAAGGTTTGTGTTTTAGTCTATTAAACAACTTAATAAGACACTTTGCAGCTGTAGGCCTCTGTTCATTTTTTTTTCTTTTTGGGGGGGCAGTCACAATTTTCTACAAACAAGAAGTTACTAGAAATCACTTCTATTCTCAGAGGGTGGGCAGAAAGGTATGCTACTTAGGTTTTGAAGAACACAGATTCATCCTGCTCTCACTGAAGTCCATCGGAGTTTTGTCAGTGACTTTCAATAGAGAAAGATAAGATCCTTATGCAGGTATTCCTCCAGATCCCATGAAAAAAATACCCTAATAAATAACATTTAATATGCATAGCATAAAACATATGAAGACTGAAGGACACTCAAGCTACAAAAATGAGCGACTCCTACTCAATTCAAGAATAATATAACTCTTTGCACATTTCTTTTGTAAGGAAAATCATAGAAATAACAGTTTTATTATAGGAATAGGAGTACTTGTACAGTACATTAGTTTTCTAAAATAAGAATTCTCAGATAAGCTGCAGGAGAAAGTATTCCACCTCCAGTCCCCAAAACTCTCTAGAATGTTATTCGGCTTGAAAAGGAAGTGAATGAAAGAAAGGAATTACATTAACTCTGCTCACTGAAGCATAATATTTTGAAAGATTCCTGTGGAAGTTAAACTGTACCTGAACAATTAAGGAAGGAAATGTGCAGATATACCAAAGCTTCAGATTTTTCTTTCCATAGCCTTTCAAATTAGTCAGAAAATTGCCTCTGCTTTTTTTTTTTTTCCAGTAAAAGCAATGAGAGTCCTGTGGCACTTTATAGACTAACAGACTTCTTCAAGCATAAGCTTTCATGGCCTACAGCCCACTTTGTCAGATGCATGAAGTGGAAACTACAGTGAAGAGGTAGGCTATGTCTACACGTACATCATTATTTCAAAATAGATTATTTCTAAATGAGTTATGTTGAAATAAAGTTCTTATTTCAAAATAAGTTAATTCAAATTAAGGGAAAAGCTCAAAGCGAAATAGTATGTCTAAACACAGGACTTGCTGTTTCGCTTTAGGAGAGGGGCACCGTGGGAGGTGTGACAACATGGCCCACTGCCAGGGCTATGCCCCCACCCAATATAGGCTAAAAGGGAGGCACCCTGGAAAAGAGAAGGGCAAAAATGCTATTTTGAAAGAATGGTTATTTTCAAATAATATGTCCGAACAGCGTTATTTTGAGATAACCATTTCAAAATAACAGCTGTTTCGATTTAAAGAAGGTTTAAGCTATTTCAAAATGACAGCTCTTATTTTGAAATGACGGAGCCCATCTTTTCAAAATAAGAATACGTCGTGTGGACCTAATCTCTTTTATTTTGAAATAACCAGTGTTATTTTGAAACAAAAGGGATGTGTGGACATATATACACATGCCAGAATGGAGGAAGGCAAATGTTAGCAAAGTCAGTTTAGAGAACAGATGGGTCCTATTTACACCTGCAGGTCAAAGGGAGAGAATGTGTGAACAGATGAATCATTTTTTGTAATGTGCTAACCATTCTAAGTCTCTATTCAGACCCAGTCTGATGGTGTCAAACTTGCAGATTAGCTCCAACTCTGCAGTTTCATGCTGAACTCTGTTTTTGAAGGGTTTTTTTTGTAGTATGGCAACTTTCAAGCCTGCCACTGAGTGTCCATGGAGGTTGAAGTGTTTTCATATTGGTTTATGGATGTTGTCATTTTTTATATCTGTTTTGTGTCCATTTGTTCTTTTACACAAGGACTGTCCAGTTTGCCCAATATACACGGCAGAAAAGCACTGCTGGTGCATGATCGCATATACCACATTAGTGGATGCGCAGGTGAATAAGCTCCTGATGGTATATTTGATGTGGTTGGGGCCTGTGATGGTATCCCTGGAGTCAATGTATGAGCAGATTTGGCAACAGGTTTGTTGCAAGGATAAGTTCCCACACTGGTCTTCTTCTTTTATGGCGTTCAGTTGCTGGTGAGTATTTGCTTCAGATTGGGAGGCTGTCTGTAAGCAAGGATAGGCCTGTCTCCCAAGGCTTGAGAGAGTGTGGGATCATGTTCGAGGATAGCTTGTAGATCTTTGATGATGTGTTGGAGATTTAAGTTGGGAACTATGGGTGATGACCAGAGGTGTTCTGTTGTTTTCTCTGTCAGGTCGGTCCTCTAGTAGGCAGCTCCTGGGTACCCATCTGGCTCTGTCAATTTGTTATTTTCATTTCACCAGCTGGGTACTGTAGTTTCGGGAATGCCTGATAGAGATCTTGTAGGTGTTTGTCTGTCTGAGGGATTGGAGCAGATCCGGTTGTACCTTAAAGCTTGGCTGTCGATGATGGATGATGTAATGTGTCCCGGGTGAAAGCTGGAGGCATGTAGGTATGCATTGCAGTCAGTTGGTTTGTGGTATAGGGTAGTGTTAATGCGTCCATCTGTTATACATATGGTAGTGTCCAAGAAGTGGATTTCTTGTGTGGACTGGTCCAGGCTGAGGATGATGGTGGGATGGAAATTGTTGAAGTGTTGGTGGAATTCTTCCAGGGACTCTTTCTGGTGAGTCCAGATGATGAAAATGTCATCAATGTAGCACAGGTAAAGCAGAGACAATAGTGGATGAGATGCAAGGAAGTGATGTTCTAGGTCAGCCATAAAGATGGTGGTGTACTGTGGGGCCATGTGAGTGCCTATAGTTGTGCTGCTGACTTTGAGGTATAGTTCATCCCCAAATCTTAAGTAGTTGTGGGTCGGGTCACAAAGTTCAATAACCAGGTGTGCCGTGTTATCATCCGGGAAACTGTTCCATGGCTTGTAGTCCATAAGGAATGTTGGTGTAGAGGGCTTCTACATCCATAGTGGCTAGGATGGTGTTTTCTGGAAGACTACCAATAGACTGTAGTTTTTTTCATGATGTTGGTTGTGTCACAGAGATAACTGGGAGACCTGGTGGCGTAGGGCCTGAGGAGAGTATTCACATAGCCAGATAATCCTGCTGTGAGAGTGCTTCTGTCTGAGATGATGGGGTGTCCAGGATTCCTGGGTTTATGGATCTTGTGTAGTAGATAAAATACCCCTGGTCAGCGCTCTTGGGGTATGTCCTTGTAGATGTGTTCCTGTGCTTCCTTAAGGAGTTTCTTAATCAGATGTTGTAGTTTCATTTGGTATTCCTCAGTGGGATCAGAGGGTAATGGCTTGCAGAATTTGGTGTTAGAGAGTTGTCTGGCCACTTCCCTTTCATAATCTGACTTATCCATGATGACTGTAGCACCTCCTTTGTCAGCCTCTTTGATTATAATGTCAGAGTTGTTTTTGAGGCTGTGGATGGCATTGCATTCTGCATGGCTGCAGTTATGGGATAAGTGGTGCTGCTTGTCAATAATCTCAGCTTGTGCACATTGACAAAAACACTCTATGTAAAAATCCAGCCTGTTGTTTCAGCCTGCAGGAGGAGTCCATGAAGAATTCTTCTTCTTGTTGCATTGGAAGGAAGGTGTCTGTGGGTTAGTGTGTTGTTTAGTGGTGTAGTGGAAATATTCCTTGAGTCAGAGATGGTGAGAGTAGGCTTCCAGGTCACTGCAGAACTGTATCATGTGAGTGGGGATGGTGGGGCAGAAAGGGAGTCCCTGAGACAAGACAGATTCTTCTGCTGGGTTGAGTGTATAGCTGGATAGATTTTCAATATTGTTGGGTGAGTCCAGGGTATCACAGGTGTGGTCCCTTGTGGTGTGTAGGAGCTTAGATAGTTTAACGTCCTTTTTCCTACGTAGAGAACCAAACTGTGTGTTGTAGATGGCCTGTCTGGTTTTGGTAAAGATCAGCCATGTGGAAGCTTGTGTGGAAGTTTGGCTTTCCATGAGGGTCTCCAATGTTGAGAGGTCTTTTTTGATCCTCTCCTGTTTCTGCCGATTTGGTGAAACAGAAACAAAATACTGAGTAGTAATTTACAAATTAATAGCTTCCGTTATCACTTTTATAAAACAGCTTTGGATCCTTCACTGAAGGTGCTGGAACTAGGGTTATATGGCACCAAGTAGTCTCCATTATTTACAGGGTTTACACTTTTGTTCAATGGTTTTCAAAACCAGTATAAATATTGTTCCAGAACTTCTTTCTACCTACTGTTGGATCTAAGTGTCAATTTCTAACATTCAGACAATACTTCTTTTTGTAATGGAGGGTTTCTCCTGTTATAAGCACCACTGTAGAAATCAAAAATTACCTCATCCATCCTAAAATGTCTACATGGTAAAGAGAAATTTCAACTATTGAATTGCAGTTGTAGACAATACAAGTGCAAGGCTAAGAGATGTCTGAGAACTCAAACTCATTGGCTGTGTTCACACACAGGCATTATTTTGATACAAGTTGTGTTGAAACAACTTGTATCGAAATAATGCCTTATTTTGAAATAATTCAAATTAACAGTTTGTTAATTCAAATTAAGGAAAAAAGCTCAAAGTGAAATAGCAGGTTCAGGCAAAAGTTATTTTGAAACAAGTCACTGTTGTTTCGAAACAACATGTTCGGACGGCATTGTTTCGAAACAATCGTTTTGAAACAACATTGTTTCGTCCCCACATGGGGTTTAAGTTGTTTCGAAACAACGCCGTTGTTTCGAAACAACTGTGCGTCGTGTGAACAGGGTATTTCTTATTTCGAAACAACCTCTGTTGTTTCGAAATAAGAGTGCTGTGTGAACACAGCCATTTATAAAGAACAAGGATGGAGATTTGTTTTGCCTACAATTATACCAGTAGTTACTCTAAGTCCAAGTATATAATTTTAAAATGCAACCCAGTTGGCTGATTAATACAAACCTTTTTTGTATACAACTGTAGAAATTTCATGGAAAGATATGAATACACAAATAAATATAGGTGTTCACATGAAGACATCAGTTCTGGTCAAAATGTGGCCCTCAGTCAATTTTGTGAGGAAACAGTGTCCTCTTTTCTATGTCCATGATTGCCACTTATAATTTCAAGTGATCTTTCATCTAGAGATAAGGGAAGAGCTTAGGAAAACCATTTGCAAAACATAGAAAAAATACAGTTTTAAATACATATTCTGCAGCGCAAAACTGTTCTTTATTTATTTCAATATTTGTGAAAAGTGTAGATTTTAAACCTTATTTATTTTTCTCTAGAAAGAAACTATGGAAAAATAATGTCAAGGCAACACTGACATCATTAGGGCTGACCACAACCATTTTTTTAAAATTGTTTTCACACCCACAATGTCAGTGGGTAGAAAAAAATTATTGAAAATTAAGTTATGGTAAAAGTTCACAACACCATGCTTCATTTTTCAGCCACCTCTAGTTATAACAGAATAATGTCAGGAAACGCAAAAGCTGAAGTTCCCATATTAACATTAACTCACCCACAAGCAGCAATAAAGCCTTTATAGCACCTCATAACACTATGTATTTTATTTATGCCATGTGCTGTGTTATTCATTTTGAATCTGTTTCTAGCCTCCTTGCACTATTTCCACTTTGAGTTACACTAGCTGCTAGGAAACTACTAGCACCCACAAGAGCAGTATAACATCCATTTATATAACATTATAAGTATATGCTATGGCACATGAAATTTCAAAAGAAAAAATAGTCCATGATTAATATTGCAACCTCAGCAATAAAACATTTTAAGAAGGAACACACATTTTAGGAGTATGCATGTGTAACATATTTTAGGGGTGAGGGGCAGACAGAACTCCCTCAGCTGCAGTGAGCAAGCAAGCACCTTGTGAAGACAGCAACATTATGTTAACTGAGGTGGTTTGGAAAAGACAATGGGATCGCCTCTGCCCCCCTAACCTTAACCCTAACCCTTTGGGGACAAAGGAAAACACTTGACATTTTTGAGGCTTTAGGCCTGGGACTCTCCATCTTCAAAAAACTTCAGACAAGATCTGGGCCCTGCCTGGCCTCAGGCAGAGACTTGCTGTACAAACATCTAGCAACTGAACACATTTAGTATGAACTTGGACTATGAGGTCAGTTTAAGAGTTATTAGGTTAGCATGTGTGTTTTACCTTTTATTTGCTTGAGGTCTCTCCTGACTCATTTATATTGTGATTCTGCCATGACTGGCCATATTCTCACTTAGAATTATAATCTGATCAATAAATTTGTAGCTGTTTTATCTAAAGATGTGTGATTTTTAGAGGTTGTGAGTGAAGAGGGCTGGGCACAATCCATTTCTTTGTTAAACGGATGGAAGTGAGTGTACAGTGATTGGGAGTGGGTCCCAATGTCTGTAGACAGTGGCTCCCACAGTGGTATCTGGGACCAGGGGTGCTTGTTAGGGGACCATCCCTTGAGTAGCCAGAGGGCATATACCCACTGCTTGGGACTGATTGCACATCAGAAGCCAGGAGTGAGTGGTCACTTGGCAAAATGGGGCAAATCAGGGTTCAGTAGTGGGAACTGGGGAGGTCACAGCAGCACACCGCATCAGGTCTGGGGAGCAGCCTGTCACACATGCCCACAGTCACACAGAATGTCTGTGGCAGAGCTTGGATTTAAATCCCGATTTCCTGAATCCAACTCCACTGCTTTAACAATAGCAACATCCTTTCTCTGTTATATTTTTTTAACACACTTTTCTTAACAATAAAAATTAAAACTATTATGCTTTTGTTACAATGCAATTCATCCCGTATTTCATATTTTACAAGATACAATCATCTTAACATATATTTATATTTTATTTACAGATAAAAAATACATTTTCTTATAGAATGAAATGTGATTTGCCCTGCAAATATTAACAGTTTCTTTAATTACAAGACTTTTTGTGAGTAAGGTGAGAAGTTGAAATGTAGCATAAGATTTTCTTTAAACACTCGCATTGTATTCTGCAGACTCTGATTGCCTATAAAACAAAACAAACAACCCCCTTTGAATCCCCACACATTTTTTTCTTTCTATTTTCAACCCAGATGTTGAAGCTGAGAATCTTGATGCTCAGAAGTAGTTACTACAAGTCTGTCATACCCCTGCCTGCTGTACTGAATAAGATTATTTATGTTTTTCCTTTCTAACAAGTTCTTATGCCCAATACAATCAGCTGTATTTTTTACATGACGTGTAGGAACATCATGTGCATGCTGCATTTTGCTATTACCCCTGAGTAAAGGCATCAGACACTTTGCTCTTGACCAGACAGCAAAAATGTGCCTTTGCCATTTGCCCGCATCTTGGATCATAAACCTTACTTTGTGGTTTGTTTCCTTTTTGCTTATATACTCTTGAACATGATCCCTTGTGCTATTACTCTTCCACGAAATTGGCTTTATTCAAAGCAACAGCAAACTGCCTGCTCATGCCGCATACATTCTGACACTCCACAAGCTCTCAATGTGGTTTCCCTGGAACTTGCTTTAATATTTCGGCTCTAAGATTTCCTTTCCTTCAGTGTAAAAATTGTTTGTATTTTTGGACCAGAAGTGCCAACAGAGGTGATTGATGGCAATGAGCTGTGATACTACTGTGAGTTTACCATCACAAAGGAGATAACGCCTGTAGAAAATATGGGGCATTCAGTCTTATGAACACTGTTTACCTGTAGCCATGACTGCTTTGAAAATTGTTAGATTACTGGTTTGACCCAGTAGTTCTCAACCTTTTGTGGGTCACAGCATGCTTGTTAGTATTTTGTGACCCTACAGAACACACTAGACCACTCTTCCCAGGCCAAATCCAGCCAATCCCGTGGCTCTCCAGGACACACATACGCCGCGTCTATACTAGCAAATTAGGTTGAATGAAGGGGCCTTAATTTAAACTAATTTGAACCCCATCTACACTAGGCTTTGCTTAGTTTGAAGTAAAAAAAAAAAAAGTTCAAACTAAGCAAAGTTTAGTTCAAACTAGTTAGTTCAAACGGTTAGTTCAAACTAACTGCTTAGTTTGAACTAATTTGCTTATTTAGTTCAAACTAGCCCAAAGTAGACATGCTATTTCAAACTAAGAAGTTAGCTAGTTTAACTTTCAAACTACTTAGTTTGGACTAACCAAGTCCGACCTAAGGTTTTAGATGCAGATATAGCCTTACTGCAGTGTGGTGACACAGTGGTTGAGAACTAATGGTTTCACCAATCTCTTACCAGCAACAATATTTAGAAAAATAGATATCTGTGTAGTATATGAAGTCAGGTGAGGAAGAACTCATGACCTTCTAATGTACATTTTTGTCTTAATATGTGAGATCCTCACTAATACTGATATTAGAGAGACTAATTTAAACAAAGACAAAATTGCTTAAGCTATAGTGTAAGGAACATTTGCTATGTTTGGCACCAAGTGCAATATTGAGTTTTGTTTTTTGTATTTTTAATTGAGGTGAAATCCATAGTAGTACATTTTCAAAAGGCTGTATAGATTTTTACCTTTATCATTCCTACAAACTTGAAAAAGAGACTTGCATGACCCCCCCCCCCCAAAAAAATGTGTTCTGATTTTTAAGGGCATCTCATCAGAGCCTTCATTTTTGCTCACCACAATTGCAAAAGTGAATATTAGCAGATATCAATGTGACTTGTGGGTGAAATCAAGTATTTAGATATCAATTATATATTTTAACCTCTAACTTATAGTACTTTGAAAAGCCTTTATCTTAACCTTTCTTAAAAAAAAAAAAAAAAAAAAAAAGTAAAAACATGCAAAACCAAAGGGTTTGTTACATTAGAATATTAATCCAGTCAAAATAGGAATGTACATTTACTTTTATAGACTACAACCTATGCTATAAAAATTAACTAGGTCATTTTTAATATTTCTATGATTCCTCAGATTAGCAAGATAAGAATAATGTGCATAGTTGACTTGCTAGCTATGTGTTATATAGTGTAGTACCTAACACATGTGCTTTACTTGCAGCAGGTCCTGGGCTGAAATCCCAGAGTGTTGGACTAGATGATCTGATAAGGTTCCTTCCAGCCCTATGATTTGATTTGACCTTTCTAATCTGTATCTAAAAGTAGTTGACAAGAACAGTTAATAGAAAATAATTGCATTCTTAAAGTAGTTTATCATTGTATAGTAGATTATATATAACTAATGTTTCACATTGAACCAAAGATTTGCATTAACTTGCAACTGAGTTTAAGTCTAAAAAGATAGATAGTTCCAAAAAATGGTCCCTGAAAGAATTTTGGAAGAGTCAATATGGGACAATCCTGATCCAAAACAGCAGGGGAAAAAAATCAATATTTCAAATCTAAGTTCAGAGCAAAGTAATATAAGAATGCTATTTTAGCTTCTATTTTCTTCAGACCCTGTACGATACCTTCTTCCCAACAAGGGTCTCTTTGGCCTAGTTTATGCTGTGGGCCTAAGTTATGGGAGATACACAATTTGCATGCTGTAAAATGCATATTTCTCATTGACTAAGTTAATCTCACTTACCACAATGTCTTTACTTGGCTGCTTTGACCAACAATGCTCTCCCCTCAACATAACATTAGTCCCTTTGGAGGGATGGAGTTACTGAATTGATGGTAAAGAACATCCAGGTTCGATTGAGCTGGTCTACACTGGCTGCTGAATCAATCCTGCTATGGCAATCAGTGGGGATTGATGCAGTATTTTTAGTGTACATAAGCCTTTCACTCCTCTCCCCAACTAGTTCCCATTTCAATCTGCCTTCCTTCTACCTCTACAGCTCATATGGTGGCACTTTGTGCTGGCTTGACATACTGACGTGGAAGTCTCTTAATGTGGGAGACAATAATGGGAATTTCTTTCCCTCTCCTCTTCCTTTATAGAGATAACAGTCTGTAAGTCAGAATCTGCAAGGAGGTAATAGGCAGCAGGATCACATGTAAGTGACAAAGTGGAACACAAGAGCTACTTGGTAACAGATAGACGTCCCAGTTAATTTGAGGGAATGTCTCCTACCAGAAAACATAGGAAAATGCTAGAGATGCAAATAGTGCAGGTGCATAAGGTTATGGGGTCCGAACAAGCAAAGGACCAGGAAGCAACTGCCTGCCAGGCTGATTCAGGAACTCAGGGACAGCCTACCCATTAATTAATTAATTATTTTACTGCCAAAAGACAACTGACTTCATGTTTCTGTTTGAATTCTAGCTATGCTCAGGTCTAGAAAACTTTGTATTCCTATGTGCACATTGGCAACGCTAATAGCTGGTTTACCACACCCTTCTGTACAACTGTATAACATTTTCATTTCTTTATGTTATTTCCTTCATAGTCCTGAAAACAAGAAAATCTAAAAAGGAAAAAAAGAAGAGTTATGCTTTAGCTTGGAAGTATTTCAAATTGGCTAAGGAAATCTCGAAAACGTAAACCACTCCAGGATCTTACAAGTTATTAATTGAAAAAGCTGAGGGGTTTACTTTTACTACTGTAAAAGCAAGCCACAGTTACAAAGATTTTGTGAAAATATTTGAAAAGAAATGCTTTAAAAAAAGCTAGATTCTGAGGGTCTTACTCTTATTGAACATTGAGACTACTCAAAGAGTAGGGCCAATCAGATGCAGCTGATACAAAGAGTTTTTTTTGACTGTATAGGGACACCACATTTCTGACTAAGGGTATGTCCACACGTATCTTTTAAATTGAAATAACGATGGGTAAAAAAATTAGGTCCACACGACTTTCTTATGATTTTGATTCAAGAGACATTGCATCGAAATAGCTTAAACCTACTTTAATTTGAATCATCTGTTAAAGCGAAACAGTCATTTTGAAACAACACTGTTCAGACGTGTTATTTTGAAATAACTGTTATTTTGAAATAACACAATTTGACCTTCTTCTTCCCAGGGTGCACGGCACCAGGAAGGAGAAAGTGCTGTTCCCTACCCCTGCCAGGCAGCGTGCTTGCAGCCATCAGGCAGCATGGCAGCACGTGGCCCCGATGCCACACAGGCGAGACACCATGTTCCCGTGTGGATGAACGAAGAGGTCCTCTGTCTCCTCCACGTATAGACGAGGCAGGACATCCTTGCCCGGTTCTGTGCTAGGCACAGGAACCAGGATGCCTACATGGACATAGCTGCAGAGCTGCCTGCCCAGGGCCATGTACGCACAACGGAGCAAGTGCGCTCCAAGATCAAGGCCCTTCACCAAGACCATGCCTGCACCATGGAGGCATGCCAGCTCCAAGGAGCAGGTAGCAGTGCCACCTGCCTGTTCTATGAGGAGCTCCATGAGTTTCTGGGGGCAGAGCCCTGTGGCCTCCCATCCTGGGCAAACAACTCTGGCCAGCCCCCTTTCAGTGGCTCACCACCAGAGGGAGGTGATGGTGACACAGATGCATCCCTGGACATTAGTGACTCCAGCCAGCCTGCCATCACAGCACCACCATTGGAGGCTGCAAAGGGAAGTCCAGAGCTCTTCCCTGGCCAGGAGGAGGGGACTGCCACCCCTGAGAAGGCAGAGAGGAATACAGAGATGACAACCACCATGGAGTCGGAGCCCTAGGAAGGGACATCCAGACAGACATCTGGAGCACCTGCTGGTGAGTGTTCCTCTCCCCAACATGCAGGCAGGGCTGAGCCTGCACAGGTCATAGGCACTGAGGGGGCACAGCACAGGGACGGGCAGGGCACAGGGTTGGAGGGTGCAGAGGCCCTCCCATGGGTATAGGTGCCCGAGGGACATGTGGCACCAGGGTCACAGGCCCATGCATGGCTGGGGTTGCTCAACAGGGGGTGGAAGTACAAAGATGCAGCTGCATCATGGGCAGAGCGCATACAGGCCATGTCACTGGCAAGGGGCCCTGGGAGATTCCCCAGAGCAAGTCTTGGGTGACTGCAGTTCACCATTGTGGGCACGGCTAGGCCATGCATGCCTCCGAGGCAGTGTCCCACAGGACTCAGATCCAGAATCCTGTTGACAGTCGGGGAAGAGGTGTTTGCTGCAGACAGGCTGCACACAGACAAGGCCAGCAGGCAGCGGGGGCCAACCCTGTTTTGTGCTTCCCTCCAGCAGCTAGCCCAGCCACCCATTGTGCTGCTGCATGGAGCCCGCAAGCCACCCCCAGACGAAGGAGGAGGGACCGCCAGATACGGAATGAAATCCTGGCCAGCCTCTTCGCCCTGGGCCAGTGAGTGGAGGACTCTGCCCAGGCCTGGAGAGAGCAGTAGGCCCATCGCCAGGATGCCACCATACATCTGCTGCAACATGTGGCCAGTGCCGATGGCCACATGGTCGCCACACTCGAGCGGCAGACTGTGGCAACGGAGTTCCAGAGCACTGCACTCCAGGCCCTGAGCACTGTGATGCAGGACAGTGCTACAAGCCGCTGGTTCATTGCTGAGCACATAGTCCCCCCACCAGCTGAGGGAGGTCCACACAGGGACCCTCGTGTCCCTTGTCGCAGGAGCCCCTGGACCTGGGATGGCCGTGGAGGGGTGTGGGGCGCCACCCCAGGACCCCCACACAGGCCACCTATAG
>ML681993.1:19364685-19377638 GCA_007922195.1 Podocnemis expansa | reverse complement strand
GGTGGGGGCTGGCTGTGGCAGAAGGGGGGAGAAGGTGGTGTGGCAGGGCAGTCCTGGCCCTCAGATTTCCTCAGTGGCAAAAAGATTCATGAGTGTGTCATGAACTGTGGTCACCCTTTGTAATGCTCGCTCCCTTGGGGCCATGGCTGCGGGTTGCTCATATTGGCCACCGAGGAACAGTGCCTCAGCCTGTGAGGCAGCAGCAACAGTCTCCCCCTGCAGCTCACAAAAGTTATGCAGGGCCACACAGGCACTGATGACCTTCATGGTATTCTCTGCAAGGTGGAGGCACGTAAAAAGGCACCTCCATCATGCCTTCAGCCGGCCAAATGCCCGCTTGACCACCTGGTGGTGGCGGCTCACACAGTGGTTGAAAAGCTGCCAGCTGGCAGTGAGGGACCCTGTGTAGCGGGGCATGAGCCATGGGTGGAGGGCATAGGCTGCATTGGCGACAATGAGGACAGGCACCTCTACTTTCCCGACAGTGATGTTATGGGATGGGAAGATGGTGCCTGCCTCCATGCCCCAGTAGAGGGCAGAGTTACGGAGGACTCTCACATCATGTGCCCCCCCTCCGGCCACCCCACATAACAGTTTTGAAAGATTCTCCCGTAGTCCACAAGGGCCTGCAGGATAACTGAGTGGTATCCCTTCCGGTTCCAGTATTGGCTGCTTGGTTCTCCGGGGATCTCACAGTGATGTTGGTGGCATACAGTATCCCACCGCAATTGGGAAACCCAAGGGTGGCAACGCCAGCAACAGCGTCCTGCAGCTCTCCTTGGGTGACAAGGCATGGCAGCAGGATCCTGTTGATGGCGCTGGTGACCTGTAGCAGCATGTTGCCAATGGTGGACCTCCCTTTGCCAAAGAGGTGCACTACGGACCTGTACGACTCAGGAGTGGCCATCTTCCAGAGAGCAATGGCCACTCTCTTGTCAACAGGGATGGATGCTCTCATGACAGTATTCCTTTGGCCCAGGACCGGGACGAATTCTGGAACCAGGTGGTTGAAGCTCCCCCTGTTCATGCGGAGATTCCTCCTCCACTGCTTGTCACCCCAGGTTCTGAGCACTGCCCGCTCCACCAGTCCGTGCTGGTCTCCTGTGTCCAGATGTGACGCAGCACAGAAGGGGGGAGGGGAACTAGGGCTGCTCTGAGGCCCATTGAGATGATAGTTTGGGGAGCAGCCTGGGCACCATCAGGGTCTGAGAACAGAGTGTCCCATAGCAGGAGGACACTCTGCAGGTGAGCAGAGGGTCTACCAACAGCACAGCGATGTCTGGGAAGCCGGGGAACATCCATGCTCTGTGTCTCACAGTCTCCTGCTAACAAGAATGGATGAGGAGGTGAGGTCAGGTCCTGCTTTTATGGGATTGGCCAGGGGCATGACCCAGTGAGGGGCCATGTTGCCACACCGCCCATGGTGCCCCTCTCCTGAATCGAAATAGCAAGTTCTATGTTCAGACTTGCCATTTCAGTTTGGTGGTTTTGCTTATTTTGATTTAAGTTAAATCAAAATAATTATTTTATTTTATTTAACTCATTTCAATTTAATTTAAATTGAAATAAGTGTGTAGGTGTAGACACAGCCTAATTGTGCAAACAGAACTATTCTTCTGTTGGTGTACCTGCTTCTACACTGGGGTTTTGTTAGCAGGACTATGATAGCTAAGGGTTGTGGGTTTTTTTTTCCCCAGTTTTTGACCAACATGGCTATGTTGGTGTACGTTTTAAGAGTAGACCAAGCACTGATACTATACTTATGACTAAGACAGTCAGGATTTGGACAAAAAAGTAAAACACATAAATGCACACAAGCAGATGCATACACTTGCAGTTTTGAAACTGAAGGTTAGCTAGACATTGTGAATGTGGAAGTGATTAACTTCAGAAATCTTCCTGTCTGCCTGTTACAGTTTTTTCATGCTTTAATTTGGTGTCAGATGCACGCATTTGTGTTGTTCTAGATAATGGTTACCATTTTGAATAAATTACTTAGAATACCATCTTCCATATCTTATGGACATGTCATCCAGAGACTTCTTGATAGAAAAATGCCTCTCAAATGTATAGTTAAGATATGGAAAATCTGAGAAGTATTTCTTTTACAACTTGTTCTACATTCTTAGTTTGTGCATTCAGATGAGGTGGATTAATCTGTTAAATGGTGTGAAAAAATAGGCTTCTCTTGCTAAGTTAGGACAATAAAGCAAAGCTAAAATTTCAAGTAAATATTTCTTTAAAAAATAAATAAAATCCAGAATAAAAAAAAAGAGACAGGTCTGAAACAAAACAAAGCAAGCAAACAAAACCCCCAATAACTTGCATTTGAGTATTTGCTGCAAGAACTTACTAGGGAAATCAGCATTATCTGTGACCCTGTTTAGGGCAAATAATTTTATCATTTCCTTGTGGTGAGATATTTCTGCTATTCACAATTAGATAAATCTTAGATGACCATCCAAAAACAATTTGTTTCTGTGAGTGACCCAATAAAGGCAGTGTAGTGAGAACTAGCCAGAAGCAAACATTCATTTCTGAAGCCATGTAGTTAAAGCAAGTCATGGCCATTTCTTTTAACATGTATATGTGTTACCAGAATTCAGGTACCAGGATTGTTTTGGTGCTGTCAGAGACAATAAACACACCAAGAGTGAAAAGGTATTCTCTTTATTGCATTTGTGATCACAAATGGGCCTCCTGCTCTAGTGGCAGAGAGACCCTGATTACATCAAACAGTCAGTTTATATACCCCTTTATTCCATTACACGTAATATGCCATATAGGGTAATGAATAACTAGGGGATACATGATTGGTTAGCGTGGACGTGGGGAGTTAGGGGATTTACAGGAATAGGGAAAATTAGGGGATTTCAAAAAGAGAAGTTCAGTAATTCCAAAACTGTTAGTTTCTTGTAAACAACAAAATGGCTGTGTTAAAATAAAATGGCTCTTTGCTTATGCTAACAACAGTTATATAGCTATTAGAAACTGTTATATGTAACGCCTGCTTACATATGTGTTTTGCATTCTCATTGTACATCTTATTTTCCTGAACAAATAACCACAGAAAAACAGACAGATATTGGAATGAATTGCAAATAAACATCTTATTGGTAAGAGTTAAGTTATGATGGTCAGCATTTCTATCTGAGCAAATCTTAGGCAGAGGTTTATTAATAAAATAACCCTAGAATAAGTGGCAGGAAACCTAACTGCACTATTGTGAATTTCAGCCAAAAAATTATTGTGCAAACCAAATTATCTGCAATCTGCTTTGTTAAACTGGGAATGGAGTTAATGGTAGCCCCCACCCCTTTCTTAACTTCACCAGGCTGAAACAGGTGAGTGGCCCCTCTTTTTTTTTTTTTTTTTTTTTTTTTTGCTAATGGTAGCTTTTATCCTTTAACCCACCTAAACAGAATTTGAAGAAGCAAGAGAGTAGCATATTACAAAAGACAGTATTCCATGTTTCTCTTCAGTAGAATTACAGATATTGACAGATTTGTGATCAGATCAACCCAAATACCATTACCCATATTGCACTGCAGCCATAGTGTGACTATGCTAATATGCTGTTTGTGCTCATGCAAATACAAAACACATGCAGAATAGTTGCTTCCTCCCCTTAGAAGCTGTTAGGCACAGCTTCTAGACCTGCCTTACAACCAGAACTTTGAAGTTGTAATAATTTGAAAACCTATTTATAAGAGAAGCATGTTTGAGGAGAACACTAGGAGATAATGGGGCAGACTGTAAGTGCTGGCTGCAGTTACTGAACAGCTCTGAATCATTATGCTAATGAGCAATTTAAAGTTGATGTTCCTCATGTCGTCTACTTTTAGCACAAAGGCACTAATACAAAGCCTACTGAATTAAAATGAAAAGTCTCTTTAAGGGCCTTGGATCAAGTCTAGGGTATCTGGAACAGAAGTGTAATCTTTCTGCCAAAAGGGTTGGCAGTAAGATCCAGGTTCAATATTAAGGGGTCCTTGTCAATGCTAAGCCCCCAACAGGCTTGACCCCCCCCCACCCAATCACCTGGGAAATTATATACTGTTACTCTCTCACACAAGCACTAAGCCCAAGTAACTCAGCACAAGTTTTGGAAAACTACAGACAGAATTCTTAAACAATGAAGTCATGTGTAGAACCTGCCCTACCCAGACTACATGGGGCTGTGCCCTTTCCATGTCCCTTGTTGCTTCCCAATCACAGTTGTTGTCCTGGGTCTGTGATGCTTAGAGCTCAGGATGCATTTGATCAGGGTAGTTCTACCCATAAACCAATGAGGCCGTGGCTAGGGGTGCCCCTGAGATGCTGGCTCCTTCCTCTTGCGAATCTCAGGGCTCAGCTAGCTCCCCCAACCACCCACCCCCATACACTTTGTTACCTATGCTGCTTTCCGATCTCTGGGCTCAGCTAACCTCCTGCAGGTAAGTTGCTCAAGGTTTTCCCAGTTCTTTTAGGGATTTCAGCTTTCAGTTCTTCTGGAAACCCTGCTGCTGGCACAGGAAAGCTATCGTTGAATTTAACAAAATGAAAGATGCCAAAAGGAATCCCAGGAAATTCCCATCTTCAAGTGTCTGACAATGTGGGATTTTCCCGCAAAAGCTAATGCAATATATCAATTTGTTAGTTTTTAAAAGTGCCACAGGACTCCTTGCTTGTTAAGAAGGATCTCACTCACTCTATCTCTGAAAACTTGGAGTAAGTAGCCAAACTATGCCTGGGGCTCTTGGTGAAAGCCCATGCAATAAGACAAGAACAACCAGCCCCATTCCCTACTGCTCTCACATGCTCTGGTACCCCAAAACCTCATTTTCTGAGCCATGTTTTTTTAAAAGCAAATCTTTCATCAGTACATGCTAAGCACACTTCTTTTTTCCTTTTGTTCCCACAATAGGGGACAACATTTCATTACTCCTGTAATTAACGCTAAAGTGAGTTGTAACCAAATCTTACTCAAATGTACACATTTCCCATCATTCTGAGCATCTTGGTGTGTGTGACAGGGTGGACCCACCCCGCACTGAAGCAGGCTTATATGCCTGGAAGGGAGACTTAGCCCTGCACTTTAGGCCGTGCTGGGCATGCTCCAACAGCTGCCCAGGGATAAAAGGCTGCAGTTCTCCTCAGTCAGGGGCAGGCTGGCAGAGGGAGCAGACACAAGCTGGAGCCTCCTACCCAGGACCTGCTTCAGCCCCTGTCTTAAAGGAGTACACCAGTGAGAGGCTGAGGATGCTGACTGCCAGACATGCTGCTGGGTGAGGCGTACCCTGCTGTGAGGCTCTTGGGACCCAGGCCAAAGACGTGGCGGAACTGGATGGGCCCAGGGAATCAAAGGGGGGAATGCTGTCTGACTCCCAGGTAGGAAGTAGCCCAGGGCAACGCCCAGTGGGGTGAGCCGTGGTATTGTCATGGTCCCGGTTGGTGTGTTGCGGCCTGGATCCCTGCAGACTGGGCCAAACCCCACGGCAACTCCAGGGCCCTGGGCTGGGGTTCAGTGGAGTGGGTGGGCCTGAACCCCCCTATCTGGGTCTGCTCCCCCTGGGCCAGTCGGCCTTCATGACTATTGACTCTGGCCAGTGAGCCACAATGCCCTGCTTTGAAGGGCCTGTGACTATTGACTTGGGCTGTTGGGCCGCACTGAAGGGCCTTGGTGACTATTGACTTGGGCCATTGGACCACACTGCCCTGCACTGAAGGGCCTTGGTAACTATTGACTCTGGCTGCTGGGCCACCTTGCCCTGAATCAAGGGGCTGGGTTTGTGGCTCAAACGCTGGGAAGCTCCCGGTTTGAGCCAGCAGAGGCAGCGCACTCTGCAACAGTGTGCTTATGCAAATAGTGTCTATTGAAATACAGTGCCTCCCCCTTCCTCTGTCTCAGAAGGAGAGGGCCACTCACACCTTGTTTGCAGAAGGAACTACATGTGTGTGCCTGGCATTTATTACATCCTGTTTTCTATGTATTCTAATTTTAAATGGAAAATCTGTCCCTTTACATACCTGAGAGGCAGCTGCTGTTTTTGGCAAGGTGCAGCTTGCTATGCTCAACTTGTTCTCTCATGGAGACTGTGTGTTCTTGCTTATTTTGGTGGTTTTCATTATGAAGACTGGTGTTATCTGGATTTAAAATATCAATAGAAGCTCAGATTTCAATGATCCAGGACATCAACTCCATGCACTTTCAATACTACTTCTTGATTCAATTCTGCCTGACGTAGCTAATAAGGTCTGCCACTTTTGCCTGCAGAGCATGTAAAGTCTTTGTTCTGGAACTAGAGTATAATCAGAGCTTTACAAACCCTAACAGCTTTTTTCCAGAACTGATCAGTTTGCTATATTTACATGCTCCAGTACATCTTGCTCCTAAATGTTTTGATTTCATAATCCCTTCCTGTTTTGGATGATTTTTTTAAACTTTCCTGTAGATATATATCTTAAAATTAATTCATGTTTTCTGTAACTACACTACTCTGAGCTTTAAGGGTCGGTCCCTCTAAGGTCAATGAAAAACTTACGGTGATTGGAATGGAAAGATTGTTTGGCATTAAATGCAACTTCTAAAAGTTTAACATCTGTTCTCAACCATGCATGCACTTGTACATGCATATATTTCCCCAATTTAGGAAAGCACATGTTCCTCAGAAACAAGTTTTCACACTGCTAGTTTGAAGTTTTATACTTCAGTGAAAATTTGTTTTGGTTTCTTTTAGTTATTCCTGAAGAACTAAAACAATTTTGTGATAAATATCATTATGTCTTTTTATTAAAAAAAAACTGTACAGAAGGAAAACAAAACAGGGAAGTATTTGGCCCAAATGACAAGAGAGAATGTTTACAATACTATATTTTCAATTTTAACCTGTGATTGTATTAAATAATTACATATTTATTAATTATAGTGTTCCTGCCTATTTTAAAATAAGAGATATACATCGAAAATTTTCTTATTATCATAGGGTTGGAAGGGACCTCATGAGGTCATCTAGTCCATCCCCCTGCCAAAAATGCAGGACCACTCCCACTATATTATAGCAGCCAGGGTTTTGTCTAGCCAGGCATTAAACATCTCCAAAGATGGAGATTCCACCACCTCCCTAGGTAGCCCATTCCAATGCTTCACCACTCACCTAGTAACAAAGCTTTTCCTAATATATAGCCTCGACCTCCCAAGCTGCAGCTTGAAACCATTGCTCCTTGTTCTGTCCTCTGTTACTACTGAGAACAGCTGAGCTCCGTCCTTCTTGGAGCACCCCGTCAAGCAGTTGAAGATTGAGGGGGGATTTGATAGCAGTCTTCTCTTCTGCAGGCTAAATAAGACTAGTTCCTTCAATTTTTCTTCATAGGTCTTGTGCTCCAGCCTCTTGATCATTTTCATTGCTCTCTGCTCAACTCTTTCTAATTTGTCCACATCCTTTTTGTAGTGGGGAGTCCAGAACTGGACACAATATTCCCAGATGTGGCCACACCAGTGCTGAATAGAGGGGAATGATAACATCCGTCGATCTGCTGGCAACACTTCTGATGCAGCCCAGTGTGCCATTGGCTTTTTTGGCAGCAAAAGCACACTGTTGACTCATATCCAGCTTCCCATCCACCATAACCCCTAGGCCCTTTTCTACAGTGCTGCTACTTAGCTGATCACTCCCCAGCCTGTAGCAGTGCATGGGGTTTTTCTGTCCCAAGTGCAGGACTTTGCACTTGTCCTCACTGAACCTCATGAGATTTCTGTTGGCCCACTCCTCCAATTTGTCTAGATCTCCCTGAATTCTGTCCCTGCCCTCCAGTGTGTCTGCCATTCCCCTCAGGTTGGTGTCACCTGCAAACTTACTAAGTGTGCAATCTATCCCATCATCCTGATCATTAATGAAAATGTTGAACAGAACTGGCCCCAGGACCAGCCCTCGGGGCATACCACTCGTTACTGGTTTCCAACTAGACATGGAGCCATTGATTCCTACTCGCTGAAACCGTTTATTTAGCCAGTTCTCTATCCACCTTACAGTCCACACATCCAAGCCATACTTCCTTAACTTGTCAATGAGAATGCTGTGGGAAACTGTATCAAATGCCTTGCTAAAGTTAAGATATATCACATCAACAGCTCTTCCCACGCTCATAAATCCAGTAATCTCATCATAGAAGGTAAGGAGGTTGGTCAGGCATGATTTACCCTTGGTGACTCCATGTTGACTGTTCCTGATCATTCTATTTTCCTCCATGTGTTTCAGGATGGATTCTTTGACAACCTGCTGCATGATTTTTCCAGGGATTGAGGTGAGGCTGACAGGTCTGTAATTCCTTGGATCCCCCTTTTTGCCTTTCTTGAAGATAGGCACTATATTTGCTTTCTTCCAGTCCTCTGGCACCTCCCCTATTCGCCATGAGTTTTCAAAGATAATGGCCAGTGGTACTGCTATCTCATTGGCCAACTCCCACAGCATCCTAGCATGCAGTTTGTTGAGCCTCATGGACTTGTGCACATCCAGCTTCTTCAAGTAGTCCCTAACCTCACCTTCCATCACCAAGGGCCTCTCTTCTTCTCTCCCATGTGCCATACCCAGTGTAGTGGGCTGGGAGCTGGCCCTGCCTGTGAAAACTGAAGTAAAAAAAGCATTGAGCACTTCAGCCTTTTTCTCATCCTACATCATGAGGATACCTGCCCTATTCAGTAAGAGACCTACACCATCCCTGATCCTCTTCTTGTTATAAACATACTTGTAGAACCCCTTCCTGTTATCCTTCACATCCCTTCCTAGCCACAACTCCAGTTGTCCTTTGGCCTTTCTGATTTTTATCTCTGCAGTCCTGAGCAATATCTTTATATGCCTCCTAAGTCACCTATCCAAGCTTCTACATCCTGTAAGCTTCCTTTTTATGCTTTAGCTCAGGGCAGAGTTCTCTGTTAAGCCATGATGGGTGCCTTCCACATTTGGTGTTCTTTCTGCTTATCGGAATGGTATCTTCCTGTGCCCTTAGCAGGGTTTCTTTAAAATGCATCCAGCTCCCTTGGACACCTTTCCCCCTTAGATCAGCCTCCCAAGGGATCCTGCCCATCAGTTCCCTGAGGGAGCCAAAATCTGCTGTTCTGAAGTCCAGGGTCTTTGTTTTGCTCCTTTCCTTTTTTCCATTAATCAGCATCTTGAACTCTACCATCTCATGGTCACTGCTGCCCAGGTTGTCATTCACCTCCACTTCCCCTATCAATTATTTGTTTGTGCGCAGCAGGTCAAGAAGTGCAAGGCCCCTAATTGGTTCCTCCAGCATTTGTACTGAATGTTGTCCTCAACACTCTCCAAAAACCTGGATTGTCTGTGCACTGCTGTATTGCCCTTCCAGCAGATGTCAGGATAATTGAAGTCCCCCATGAGAACTAGGGCATGTGATGTAGAAACTTTTGCCACTTGTCCACAAAATGCCTCATCTGTCTCTTCTTTCTGGTCTGGAGGTCCATAACAGACACACACCACGACATCCCCCTTGTTGTCCTCCCTTCTAAACTTAACCCAAAGACTTTCAACTGGCTCATTTCTACTTCCATAATGGAGCTCTGAGCAGTCATAGAGCTCTTTTACATATAGTACTGCTCCTTCCCCTCTTCATCCCTGACTGTCCTACCTGAACAATTTATACACATCCATGGCAGAGTTCCAGTCATGGAAGCTATCCCACCATGTTTCTGTTATTCCAATTATATCACAGTTCCTTCTCTGAGCCAGTACAACCAATTCTTCCTGCTTGTTTCCTAGGCTCCTTGCATTCATGTACAGGTACCTTAGATACCAGGCTGATTGCCCTACTTTCCCCTGTTGATTTTCAATTCTATTGCATCGACCTCCTTGCATTTTTCTCCTGGCATTGTCCTCCCCCACCTGCCTCACATATTAGGGCTTCATTAGAATATCTAAGACAATTATTTGATCCCACCCCATGTTCCAACTGCCTTCTCTTTTATCCCTGCTGTTACAGTCCCAGCACCCCCCAAGTTCCATCCCTTCCCCCAGGTTTCTCACATTGTCACTTACCTGTGGGTTTTGGTTTTCTCCCCCCTTCAAACCTACTTTAAAGCCCTCCTCACTAGGTCAGCCAGTCTGCATCTGAATATGCTCTTTCCCTTCCACAACAGATGGAGTCCATCTCTGCCTAGCTTTCCTTCTTCCTGGAATAGCATTCCTTGGTCAAGGAAGCCAAAGCCCTGCTGATGACACCATCTGCACAGCCAGGCGTTTACCTCCAGGATGCATCTGTCTCTGCTTTGGCCTCTACCTTGACTGGAAGGATCAAGGAGAACACCACCTGTGCTTTGAAGTCCTTCAACCGCACTCCCAGAGACCTGTAGTCACCTTTGACCTGCTGAGGATCACCTCTCGCAGTATCATTGATTCTCACATGGATGAGCAGCATGGGGTAGTAGTCAGAGGGGGGGGATGATTCTCAACAATTCCTCCGTAATGTCTTGGATGCAGGCACCCAGCAGGCAGCATATCACCTGAGAAGTCTTGTCAGGGCAACAGATGGGTGCCTCTGACCCCCTTAGAAGTGAGTCCCCAACCACCACAACCCTATGTTTCCTCGTGGCTGTGGTGGCTGTAATCCACCCAGCCTCGGGGGTGCATGGCATCTCCTCTTCCAACTCATCCACTGTCTGTAGTGCCATGTAACAGTTCTTCACCACAACAGAGGGTGGGATGGGAGCAGGGGTGGAGCACTTTCTGCTGTCAGAGGTAGCCATCTGCCAGTGTCCTCCCTCTGCCATAGGCATCACATCCTTCTCCAGTGGTGTGGTAGTAGTCTTCAGCACCTGGATAGTATACTCCTTGCATTTCTCCTTGTGGATGCTATCAAGGAACTTCTCTAGGGCATGGATACTCCTAAGATTAGACACCTCCTCCTGAAACTCTCCAACCTGACACATTGATTTATCTCTCCAGCCTGATTGTCTGAGACAGGGAAATGCAGGCCACAGTCCCTGTAAGTCCACACCAGGATCTGGGTAGAGATAACCATGCTCAGGCTGTCTGTCTCTATTCCATATCAGAGGCAAATCATTCTTGCCTTCTTATGTCAATTATGCAGTAATATCTCTCAACTCTTGCTCTTTCTAACACAGCCTGTGAAAGAAAATTGAAGATGTGATTCAAAGAAGTTAGTTCAATTTCCAAAGAAGCGATTCTCAAGAGTAATCAGTTCTAGAGTCTCTCTGAAATACTGATTTAAATATTGACAGAGAAGCTTGCTCAAAGAAGAGACTTCAGAGAGATTGGGTCCATGTGTAGGAGAAAATTTGTCAGATCAAGGTGTTCACTAATTTCAGTTAGGTTCCCCCAAGATTTCAGGTCTCTATTCATCTTGGACATGCCCTTCCACAATAAAGCTCAGAGGCACTCACTTTAAGCGCAACACGATTTATTTAGGGATAACTGGGAGAAGGACAATATTAAAAATGAGGAGTATATTATAATAATGGCTATTATAGCATATGAATAATAATAACAACACTACACTACATTACCATGAGATAGACCTATATGTCAAAACTATATCAGGTACATATACATTACAACACACATAGACAAGCATTCAAACAGGTTGAAACTATTGAAAGAGGTTCTCAAATTTCCAGGCTTGATTACTCTTGGATCACCTGCCCTGCACAGGATCCTTGTCCCCTCTTTTCACATGGGTGCTTCACCCCTTAGAAGAGAGTTGATTATCCCCTGCACAGGTGAGTATCCTTTCCCTCCCCCAAGGCCAGATGGATGACCAAGGATACCAGACTCAACAGGTAAGTGTCTCAATACTGCCTCAGGCAGTGAGATTCCCTTTCTCCATGAGCTGGTTAGCTTCCCAATTGAATCCCACACTCAGCTCACAGTTTTGATGTTCTTCTTCCTCAGGTAATGACAATGGTGTGGTCTCACAAAGTCCTGGTCCCGGCAAAGGAGGTAGTCCAGACTTGAGATGTCTGCTTCTGGGGTGCTTCTACCCTGGCCTATATTAAAAAAAAAAAAAAAAAAAAAAAAAAATCAATTCATCCCTGAACAGTATCCTTAAAAATAGGGCCTTTCTTGAAGGGTACCAGCAAACCCCAGGTCCCTGTCCTTTCGGGGACTTGGCTGTTTTTGGTCCAGTCCTCTTCTGTCCCCTTTGGGGCTCCAGGAGAATTTTGCACAATGTCTGAGGCTTTCTGATTTAAAGAAAACCAGAAACTCCACTCCCAGCTCAGTTCAGCCAAACCTCCTATCTTCAGACCTTGCTGGCACAAAAGTTCACAAGCTGTTCTAGGTAAAGCCCAAACCAAAAGCTGTACTCTCACCAAGGCACCCAGCAAAGCCCCATGGCTTTCTTTAATGCTGTCTGTCTCTTGCATGGGTGTGACACAGCTGATCTAATCTACCTCAGCAACTGTCCCTCACCCAAGCAGAGAAGTGCAGCGAAGCCCCTATTAAGGCACGTATTTACCTTATATATGTTGCTCCTCAGGATCTTTGAGACAATCACTGGTGTCCCTTTTTGCGCCAGAAGGTGCTTTCCATAAGCTTCCATGGGGAAACTTCTCGAACAGGAGAGTGCCATGCGCACTCTGACAAGGCTCATTAGCCTGTCACTGGACAGACTCTGTGTCTTGGCAGACTGACAAGCACTGCTGTCCGTCATGGCTACAGATACACAAATATGCTATCTTATGTACATAAGCTTTATTCACCAATACTGTTATGCTGTTTGCTTAGCCTATACCTTATGCTATCCCCTGCTGGGGAGGAGCAGCAACAAGTAAGATCCAGCATATAATAACAGGAGCAAATAACATCTTTATGTTAATACATGTAATTAAACCTTCCCAATCCAAATAAACACCAAGGAGATACAAAACCATTTATATCTATAGCTATATAACTCTGTGTGTGTGTGTGTGTGTGTGTGTGTGTGTGTGTGTGTGTGTGTGT
>ML681993.1:19268937-19364675 GCA_007922195.1 Podocnemis expansa | reverse complement strand
TGTGTGTGTGTGTGTGTGTGTGTGTGTGTGTGTGTGTGTGTGTGTGTGTGTGTGTATCTATCTATATTTATATCCATCTATTTAGATAGATATAGATATATAACTGTAAAATTCTACTACACATGAAGAGATGCTTTTTGGCCTTTGCACAGATTTTTATATCAAGCATCATCTTGATCTCTCTATCAGACCAAGTCTCTTTCATGCTCAAATTCAAGTAATGGTTTTGGTTTAACTTTCTCTCTTAATATTTTCCCTTTGAGAAGCATGAATCTTGAAATTTATACTGTAACTGTCACAGGCCCTGTCAACCTTACAAAGTTAAGTCAAATTATTAAGTCAACTAGTTTTGACCTAGTTGTATGTGTCTATACCTAAATTTCTCTCCTAGCAAAGCAAGCACCAGTTATAGTGATGCAATACACCACTTCCCCAAATGACAGAGACATGGGGACCTGGGCTGATGCTGGGTTATGCATTGATTCACCAAGGACAAGCCATGCATGACCAACCTGATTGCCTTCTATGATAAGCTGACTGGCTTTGTGGATGTGGGACAAGCAATGGACATCCTGACTTAGCAAAACTTTTGATATTGTGTCCCACTGTACTCTTGTCAGCAGATTTTAGAAGCATGGGTTAGTTTATAAGGTAGATAGAAAGCTGGAAAGGTTCCAGAAGAGGGCAACAAAAATGAATAGGGTGCTGAAATACCTGATTTATGAGGAGAAGCTGAGGGAACTAAGTTTCTTTAATCTGTGGAAGAGTAAAGTGAGGGGGGATTTTCATATCTGCCTTTAACTATTTGAAAGGGATTTCAGGGAGGACAGAGCTAGGCTGTTCCTAGTGGTAGCAGCCAGGGGCATCACTGGCTGGGGGAGGGACCCAGGGCATGGGCCCAGGCCCCGCCTCTGGCCTGCTGGCCACGCTCCCAGACACCAAGCCATGCCTCCTGGCCAGGGACAAGGCCCAGCGCCACCATGAGTGGCCAGGCCCCGCATCCCCGGCCAGGATTCGGGCCACCGCCAGCGCACACAGCTGGGCCCGGGACTGCCCATCGCGGCTGCGAGCAGCTGGGCCCCAGATCCCCAGCCAGGGATGGGGCCGGAAGAGGCCGCAGGAGGCCAGGCCCCGGATCCCTGGCCGGGGATGCGGGGCCGCTGCAGCTGTTGGCAACCGGGCCCCAGATCCCTGGCCGGGGACAGGGCCACCGCGGGCAGCTGGGCCCCGGATCTCTGGCCCTATTGAGCCAGAGATCCAGGGCCCCGGAGCTGGGCTTCGGGGCATGTACCCCGGGGTGCCCAGCACCAGCGATGCCCCTGGTAGCAGCTAACAGAACAAGGAATAATTCTGCAGTGGAGGAGGTCTAGGTTGGGAAGCAGGAAAAATTTTTCATTAAGACAGTGGTAAAGCACTGGAATGGATTACCTAGGGAGGTTGTGGAACCTCCATTCTCAGAGGTTTTTAAGGCCCAGCTTGAAAACACCCTTCCTGGATGATTTAGTTGGGGTTGCTCTGACTCTGAGAAGGGGACTGTACTAAATTAACTCCTGATGTCCCTTCCAACCCTAATCTTCTATGATTTTATATAGATCATAGCATTACTTCATAAGGTATCCCACAGTGTTCATCTCCTCATGACAGTAGTCACTCTAGCAACAATTTTGAATTCTAGTGAACAACATGAAAGAGATTTTAAATCCGGAAGTGGGCTTCTGGTGTCTGATTCCCAGGTATTAGAATTCTAGAAGTCAGATACCAGAAGCCCAATCCCTGCTTTAAAACCTCTAGCATAGTTTTTAAATGCTTAGTCTTCTGCCAGTTGCCCACTTTAATAAACACAACAACTAGCCCCAGTTGTGAACATTGGACCATGCCTGTTCCTTGCAAACAGAGAGCTGCTAGATGCACTTCTATCTTGAGCAGAATCTAAGCTATATGTCATCTCCTCAAAAATTGTGAGGAGAAGTGACTGCAAGGAAAGCTATGGAACAGCTATAAGAATATTGACATCTACATACAGATTACTGAAACTACATACAAGGAATGTTGAAACTAGGTCCAGATTTGAATTTTATTATAGACACTCTGGAAGTATGGGTGTGTTCAGATTCACAAACCTGGGCTGGGTCTATCTCTATTCTTAAATTATCTTAACAAATGCAATATTCTTGATGTTCAGTTCCATGGAAAGTTCAATTTTACTAAGTCAATTTAATCTCATTGGAAATGTCATTTAAATCACTGTTTTAGACATAATAAACCCCACACCCATTTTGTTAGATGTTTCAACTAAAGAGGATTTGGATAGCCTCAGTTTGTTTAATCCATATTCAGGAAGAGAAACTTCCATTAATTTCCTACTAGTCTCCAACTAGGGCACAGTCAAATTTAATTGCCATTTAGAACCTAAAAATCTTTAAAATTTTATGATAAGACAAATTTCTCCCAAGCTGTATTTTAGCTGACCAACAAATTCACATAATATAAATTATACCTTTGATCCCATTTCACTCATAGCACTTTACAGATTAATCCTTCTGATTTTTATTAAGTTCATTTTTTTTTCAATCAAATAGGGTTTTTCTTCCATATTCTTTTTTAAAGATCACTAAGGTTGCTCAAAAGTCTGAGCAAGCCAGGATCTGAAAAAAAATTAGTCTGCTGCTTTGGATGTTTCCTTCAACAGTAATGATATTGGTATTTAACAAACAAACAAAAGTATTTGGTACTTCTACTCTGTAATTCATCCAAGAATGTGGAAAATGAAGAAAAAGATTTAACATGAAGTCAGACTACAAATAGTCTCATGAAGTGAGGCAGGAATATAAGGATAGTTTTATACACAAAACTACATGCAGCCACATGTGTGATGAAATGTATCAGATCTTTACCAATGCACAGGATCATTAGACAATGGTTTAGGATAGGAAGTAAATAATATTCAACTACTACTGTTACAGGAAACATCCAGTACTGCAACCAGCAGTCTAACTTTTTCAGATTGTGGGCAGGGTAGACTTTTGTGTGGTCTTTGTGATCTTAATGATCATGAAACCTTGGCCATTAGCCAATCACTGAAAATTCATCAGTTAAATAATATTTAAGGTCTCTCAGCAGCTAAACACTCAAGTCCTTAGCTTCCAGACCTAACATAGATCTAATCTGTCCTCAGGAAACACATCAACTCCTTTTCTGTCACCACCTTAATGTAAAAGGTTTGTTATGAATTTATTTTCTGCAGAGGCCACTCAAGATAAAGGCAAACTAAGTAGCTACCTAAGGCCCCAGATTTCTGAGCATTTGTGCCTCTATGATGATAGATGAGTGCCTGAGCCACACCTGCATGGCATTGTGACACAATGTACTGTGAAATTCAATGCCACTTATTCCATTTTGGCTCAGTAATTCTTCAATCATCACAGAAGAGCTGCCAAAATAGAGTTGCGAGAGAAGCAATGCACTGAAGTATCGCCCAGTGCAGCAGATTGCTTTGAGCAGCCTCTGTGTGAATAGAAAATATGGTCATGCTACTTATGTTAGCATGGGTCTTACATTCCCAAAATGATTCCCATCAAACTGAAACCTCTAGTGCTATGAAAAAGCAATTTTAGAGTGGCAAGCAAGCACAAGGAGCTACTCAGTGTTGGCCTACCCCATATATTCTTCAAAAGCTCCTATAACTTGACATATATGTTAGAGATTTTAAGAGCCACCATACCGCCTACACAGAAAGTAAGGTCAAACGGAGTTGACCTTTGTGACTGGAGTTTGCTCAATGATCTTGTTCATGACCCTAAATACTGTGTTACTTTTCATTCTGCTAGATGGTAGCAAGATTATGCTCCCCTGACCTCAGCACAATAGTTAATCATCTGTGTCAAGTTATAAAAAGTGTGATACAATTTCCTACATTTGTCAACAATGTTTGATCTTTACCAAAGTGAGGTCAATTTTACCTATTGTGAGCAGCCACCACATTACTTCTATCCCCCACTGCATCTCTTTTGAAGAAGTTTACACAAAAGTGACTTAGAAAGCTATCACTTCAAGCCACTTCCAAGAAGTTGTTATAAGACCTATATTTCAGGAGCATGAAGAGAGTTGCAATCCAGTCATCACCACACAGCTTGGATTTTTAAAAGAGCAAGATGGAAGCAGACTGAGGCTGATTTAAATGTATCAAGATACAGCCACAAAGCCTGATCACTAATCAGAAAACTTGATGCTTCTCAGAAGCTGGCAGCTCCTCTATCCATGAGATAAATATCACAAAAGCAGATAAGGACAAAGTTTGAGGAAGAAGCAAAAAAGAAAGAAATTGTGGCAATACAAAAAATGCATATCTGAGACTGAAGAACATTTTAACCTTCCACTAGTGATGAAAAAGAAAAGATGGTCATAACATTTTGAACATGTGAACCCTGTGGTCTGAATTCCTGAAGAATCTTTAGAAAATTGTGAAGGCATCTTGAGTCATTCTGAAGATTAAAATATCAAAGATCTGATCCCAAGCAAAAGTAATGCTTTGCCAAAACATGAGGGAGAACACAGATTTGCAACAATTTATCACTGCATTTCTCTGCTAAGTTACAAGTAAAAATTGCTTGAAAAGCTTATCCTTCAACAAATTCTACCTGCCCCTGCAATGCAATCAGGAGAATCTTGGGTACATCTCAGGTAGATTTTAAACCAAACATCAGTACCTATGGGTAACTGCTGGCATGTACATGAAGAATGGCTTCCATGGCAGGCAGTATATGGATGAAATAATCCTAGATTTTACTGCTTCATGTGACAATCTGGCACAAACTGTCATTTGTTCCACCAAAGTGAGTTGTCAGAGCTGTGGAACTATTTGAGAGGCTGCTAGCTGCAATTTTCACTTGAACAAAAAGGAAAAGACATCTCCCATAAGTCTGAAAACAACAATCTACTTGAGGAATCCATCCTAGCACATATATTTTTAAACATCTTCACAAATGATTTCCCCAATAATATTTCCAGGAAATTTCTATATGTGAATATCATTAGTTTGGCAGTACAGGACCAGGATTCATTAATCTAAAAGTCCTGAATGTGAATAGGGAAAAAATGGCCCACATTACCCAAAGGAAAAAAAAAGAGAGAGATCTAAATTTAGCATGAAATAGACAGTATCCATCTGTACCACACAAATACCAGGAGACAGCTTCACATCTTACTACATATTATCAAGACCATGCTTAAAATAAAGACAAAAGTTGGTTAGCAAACTAGATGGCTTTTCTACGAGATGGTTCTGCTAGGACCTTCTAGTTTGCTAATCAAAATTTGGTCTTTATTTTCAGTATGGTCTTGATAAGGTGTTTCTGAAACTTTAAGAAACACTCAAGTATAGCATACACAGGCTTTGTCTTTCAGGAAGATGTGAAGCTGTCTCCTGGCATTTGTGTGGTCTTTTCTCCCCAATGAGCAGACAAGAAATTCTAGGCTTGCTTTGTGATATTCTGTCACAGAGTTATTCCCTCATGTGGCCCAGTTCTTTTCACATACAATTAGTAGACACCTAACCAAACAAAACCATGCATAGAACAGAGACCAGAGCATGAATCAACCTGACCTATCTTTCAGCTCTGTCCAGCTTCACCCTTCCTGTCAGAGGAAGCAAAATCTGCAAGTCAATTTGTCTTAAGTTGCAAAATATGCCACATCTAGGCTAGCTAGACTTTACTGAAGGCAACAATCTGGACATGTGACCTTAGGAAACTTCAGTATTACCTCCAGGTGATATTGTATGTAGCAAGAACAAGCTTCATATAAAGTCATTGACATCTCCTGATCCAATAGTTCAGCCCTGGTTTTGCCCTTTCACTCTGTCCTAGGTAAAGGTCAATCACTTCAAATATGGACTGATCAGATGCACTGCTAATGATTGTAAGGGAACCTTTTTGACTGCTCCTTTTGCAACTTTAGCCAGCTGAAAGATATAGACAATATACTTGCATCCAGCTGCTGGATTTCCTCAGGGCCTTTCACAATGCTCATAAGCTGTCAAATAGATAAGACATTTAGAGTTGCATGCCTGACTTGTCCCTCTATGTGGATGCAATCCCAATAATGATACAAATACTCACCAAAACTTTCTTGGCATTTGACTGTTGGCGTTGGGGTCATATCTGGGCAGATTCAGAGTGATGCTCAGAATTTCTACATCTCTAAACTGCAAAGAACAGCTCAAGCACCCACTAGTGATTCTGTTGGAGTTTCTCTCACTGTTGCTAAGTAACAAGACAAGTGCAGCTGTTATTTCACTCTCTTAAAATTACAGCACCTAGTGAGTGATTAGAAATCCATATGCTTTCTGGTCTGGTGTTCAGGAAGCAGATGTTTTAAAGCTACTAGTACTGGGTGCTCTGATGCACAGTGCAGCATAAAGTCCATCTAAGTAGAACTACTGAAAATGGTTTCACAAGGCTGCTATCCCTCCAGTTGTCTGTATATATCCATGTATACATGCCAAGTTATTAATGCAATTATTGAAATAATATTCCAGACTGACACACTTAATATATTGTCAATCACACAAGTTTGAGCCCAGTTTGTCTAGATATTTAAAGGAACTTATTGCATCATATCTAGTTCCATTACTCTAAGAAATAGAACCTTTGCTGCCTACATTTGTAAATATTTTAATTCACTAGTTTTTGTCATTTTTCATTACCATTATTTAATGTTTCAAAACCCCAAGCAGGGTTCCCATTACATTAAGATTTGCATAAAGGAGAAAAAAAGAAGTACCTGTCTCTAAGAGCGCAGTGTAGGAATATGAAAACATGGAAGAGGTGTGTATGCTAACAAATGGGACACTGGGCAGATTGATGGTGTGGAAGATAACAGCAAAGCAGATCTAATTGTATAATTAAGTTGTCTACATTGGGGGCAGGACAGAAAGTCACTTTTAGATCAATGAATTAGAGAAGGCACAGGAGCATGGTCACACCATACTCCTTCCTTGGGGCTCTTATGACCCACTGTTGCCCTTACTTTTTCCTGAACACATTGCACAGTGGATACTCATCCAACAGTCCAACTAGGTGCAGGAGTTGTGGGGAGGCAGCCTTCCCATGCTGCAACATGCTCGTTCTCCTTCCCCTCCTCTCCAAAATAAACAAACAAACAAAAAAGAAAGTGAAAAGCTTCTTGTGTCTTCTTTCTTTGCCACACACAGAGAGACATAATGCTGCATGCAGATAAAGAAATACATTCAAACCTTCTCAAGGCTGCAGGAGGGTGAGGAACTATGTCCTGCTTACCTGGCCATGGTCCAGCTCAGTGGACAATCAAGAGCAGCAAAAGCAGAATTCTGAGATAAATACAGGAGGCCAATCGTCTCAGACTATACAGACCTAAATTCAGGCTACGTAGACCCAAATTCACCTACATTCGACTTGCAGAATTCAACCTCAGCTCTACATCAATTGTCGGGTAGTGTTATCAGTCACATTTCCACTCTATTTAATTTGAATTTATTGCATTGCCAATGGAGATATATGTCAGCCTTCTGCAACCTGTGCCAACCTTCTCTGTCAGTGTAGAGCAGGGCTCAGAGACCGCAGTAGTCATAAGTAGCCACCAGGCTAATTAATGACAGTAATGATAAGAGTTCTGAAGGCGGGATTTAAAACTAGGGATCAATGTTTCCTGTAAGCTGTGTGGCTGCACCCTGTCGCTGCCCCGTGCAGGGGACGCTGCCAGCTGTGCACAGCCAGTAGGCACAGTCCCTACCCAGCCGGAAGACACTGTCTTCCGGCTGGCTGAGACCTCCTCTGGAGCTGGGAGTTTTACAAACTCCTGTCCCCAGAGAAGCTCTGATGGAGCATGCTCAGAAGCTCTGAGCATGCTCCCTTAGTGCTCCTCCAGCTGGAGGAGCAATGGCTGTGCGGGGCTGTGCTGTGCTGCGCTGCTCCAGCAGCCGGGTCAGCATGTAGTGAGTTGGGGGTCCGGATGGCTAGGGGCTTACTAGGGGCAGTTAGGGTGAAAGATTGGGCTGGCCTGGGGGGGGGTGCTGACTGCCAGAACAGGGGATGGGATTGGGTTGGCTGGGGGGGATGGGAGATCAGTAGCCAGGACTGGGCCCGTGGGGTGGGATCAGGTCCATGGGGAGCAGCCCACACCATGAACAACGTAAGTTGCTCAGCTGCCCCAGGGCTTTAGAGGGAACATTGCTAGTGATGAAGAATGCTGTAGACTCATGACAGGGAAGATCATCCCATGCACAAGGAGCAGTACTTTCATGGAGATCTATCATGTAGAAAATGGAGGACATTGAAAATGATTGGGTCCCACATCATTGCTATCTCAGTCCCCTTTAGGATATATATGCTATGTAATTACATTTATATAGACCCATGATTGCAACATTAAGCTACAGAATGCTTCGGTTAAATTTTACTGCAAGATCCCTCATATGGCAGTACTCAACAATGGCAGACGAAATTATGCAGCAGCAGCTTTATTTAATTTTATAAAAAATGAGAGATTAAACAAATGATTCAACCAGTACAGTAGTCTTAAAAGCACTTAAAAGTCTTAAAAGATATATTTGATTCATGTGGTCAGAGTTTCCATATATCAGATTTCTTCAGACAGTACATAACTTCATCTCAAAAGATTTCATGGAGGACAGCCTTGGAGGCTTGGAGAGTTGTGGGGAGGGGCAGGGATAGTAGCCAAAGGCATTTTGCTATCTGAAGAGGAAAAAGGCAGTTGGACATTGTGAACTCTCTCCTCTAACATCATATAACTTTGTACTGTAATGTTAAAGCTCATTTGGGATCCATCCAAAAACTGTGAAATAAACTCCCCGAGGAACGGAAGACCATCCCCAAAATCACCATCTTTCACTTCAAATGCTGGGCACATTTATTTGATCTTGGCTTCTTTAACATAAAAGAAGCATATAGAAACCCCTGTCAAACGACACTTCATTGTTTGCAATTCTTCTCTGGTGAGAGGCCGAGAGTACAAACACCAGATGGCAGCTATTAGTCAGACTACTTAATGCACTATTGGAAAGCGCTCAGAGAAACATGACGTACCGTAAGACGGAGCACGATACAAGAACCTATCTTGAATAGAAGGTAAGATTATTATTATTATTTATTATTTATTTTAAAGATGATCATTACTAAGATAGCTAGTTTGGCCATAAAAATGTTACATTTTGGTGTCAAAGTTCCTTCTAAAGATGTAGGAGCCAGTTCACATCTCTAAAAGCTATGAATTTCAACTTTTCTAAAGACCCAGGAAAAGAGTGCATTTATTTACTCTCAATTTAGTATTCACAGGCCTCAGTGTATAGTCATTGATTCCAGTGTACAATGCTGCCATTCCTTCATGATAGTTATTGAAACTAGTGCAAAGACCTGTACCAAGTATAGGACACGAGAATCAAGCTCATTGTTTTTATATGAAAACTTTGCCACAGAATCAATATTTGACATGTTGCCTGTTGCAGAATAAGATATATATGTGAAGTGGGAATTAATTAGTTGATCAGAACCTTGGAATTCCTGGTTTGGGAACATATGTGGGATTACCCTTCTGGTCAGTTCATCTGTGAAACTTGTGTTCTTAACCATTCTGCCTGACATTTTGACCATCTAGGCACCATCCCTAGGCTTCTATATGTCCTGCTTCCCTCTGCCAAGAGGCTGATGGTTTTTGCAGCCACATTTTTCGTGGCCCTGCCAAGTTCAGCAATTTGAAACCATCCATCTTCCACCCCACCAAAGAAACTAACAGCAGTGCATGAACGCCTAGCAGCACAGATGAACCAGCTGCTAGCAGCAGGCTCCCACCCAGACTGGCTAACACAAGGAAGGACAGTGCTGATCATGAAAGACCCCCACAAGGGAACAGCACCGTCCAACTACCGGCCAATAACCTGCCTCCCCACAACATGGAAAGTCCTATCAGGTGTCATAGCTGCCAAGCTACAGGACCACATGGGCCAGTACATGAGCACAGCTCAGAAGGGCATTTGGAACAACACCAGAGGCTCAAAACACCAGCTGCTCATAGATAGAGCAGTCACCCAAGACTCAAGGTCTAGACAGACCAATCTGAGCACAGCCTGGATTGACTACAGGAAAGCCTATGACTCAATGCTGCACACATGGATCTGTGAATGTCTGGTGCTATACAAAGTCAACAGGACACTAAGGACCTTCCTCAAGAACTCAATGGGACTGTGGAAGACAACACTGGAAGTCAACTCAACACAGCTTGCACAAGTGGCCATCAAGTGTGGCATATACCAAGGTGATGCGCTGTCCCTGCTGCTGTTCTGCATTGGCTTGAACCCCCTCAGCCAGATAATCACAAGGACTGGATATGGATACAAGTTCAAGAGTGGAACTACCATCAGCCACCTCCTCTACATGGATGACATCAAGCTGTATGCTAAGAATGAACGAGACATCGACTCGCTAATCCACCTGACACGGATCTACAGTGAGGATATTGGGATGTCATTCGGACTGGAGAAGTGTGGCCGGATGGTAGTAAAGAGAGGAAAGGTAAGTGAAGACTGATGGGGTGGAACTACCAGCAGGCCACATAGCAGACATACAGACCAGCTACAAGTACCTTGGCATCCCACAGTCACATGGGAACCATGATGAGGAGGCAAGGAAGACAGCAACATCCAAGTACCACCAGAGGATAAGACAGGTCCTGAAGAGCCAGCTCAATGGGAAGAACAAGATCCACGCCATCAACAGGTATGCCCTGCCAGTCATCAGATACCCTGCCGGTATAGTGAGCTGGCCAAAGGAGGACATGGAGGCTGCCGATGTGAAGACCCGGAAGCTCCTCACAATGTACGGAGGTTTCCACCCCAAGTCCAACACCCAGAGACTGTACGCCAGCTGTAAAGAAGGTGGGCGGGGTTTGGTGAGTGTCAAAGCCACTGTCCTGGATGAAGCCCAGAGTATCCAGGAGTACATCAGTAAGATGGCACCCAAAGATGAGCTTTCTCACCAAAGATGAGAGAATGCCTGAGGCAGCAGCAGCAGACATGGGAGGAAGATCAAGCAGAAGAAGTGCCATGGCAACACAAGACCCTGCCTGGGATGTACCATCGACAGATAGCTGAGGTGTCTGACATTGAGAAATCCTACCAGTGGCTGGAGAAGGCTGGACTAAAAGACAGCACTGAGGCACTGATCATAGCAGCACAAGAGCAGGCACTGAGCACCAGATCCATTGAAGCAGGGGTCTACCACACTAGACAGGACCCAAGGTGCAGACTGTGCAGAGAGGCCTCAGAGACACTCCAACACATAGTTTCAGGATGTAAGATGCAGGCAGGAACAGCATACACTGAACAGCACAACCAAGTAGCTGGCATTGTGTACAGGAACATCTGCACAGTGTATGGGCTAGACCCTCCCAAGTCCAGATGGGAGATTCCACAGAAGGTCGTGGAGAATAACAGGGCTAAGATTCTGTGGGACTTCCAGATCCAGACAGACAGGCAGGTACTGGCCAGTCAACCAGACATTGTGGTATTAGACAAGGACCAGAAGACAGTGGTGGTGATAGATGTAGCAGTGCCAAATGACAGCAACATCAGGAAGAAGGAGTATGAGAAGCTGGAGAAGTACCAGGGCCTGAAAGAGGAACTAGAACGGATGTGGAAAGTGAAGGCCAAAGTGGTCCCAGTGGTGGTAGGAGCACTCGGGGCTGTGACTCCTAAGCTGGGGGAGTGGCTCCAACAGATCCCAGGAACAACATCAGATCTCTCTGTCCAGAAGAGTGCAGTGCTAGGAACAGCTAAGATACTGCGCAGAACCCTCAAGCTCCCAGGCCTCTGGTAGAGGACCTGAGGTTGAGGATGACACATACCACCCAAAAGGGTGAGAAGGGAATTTTTTTTATATATTTAGCTGTAGGATACCTTAAAACATTTTCAAAAAAAACCCGAAACAATGTAGTGTAAATGGCAACAAAAAGGAACCAGCTTCTTCTAAGCACTAGTGTAAGGTAATATGTGGAGCCCATCAAGAATCACTTGTAAAATGCAGTGATGTGTGGTTTTTAGTATCAATCTTGGGTGCAATTTTGAAAGTCACTTAGAATTGGGCAGCCATATCTTGTAGTAACTTTGGAAAATCTCACCCATATTAGCTAACTTTTCTTGCAATATTTTTGTATGTCACTCAATTCAATCAATAAGTAGATTAGAGCTGTACCCAAATCAAAAAGCATAGATCTGGACACATACAAGCCAAGGAATGTTCATAATTTGAAATCAAAACCAGACATTAATGGTATAGCTAGCCTTTATTGCTCTAAAGATAGAAAGAAAAACCTTAGTTCCAATCACTTCTATTTTGACAGTGAATATTTTGGCAGTCCAAGGTTCACTCTAAATGGAATACTGCAGTATATGTACTGTTAAGGGAACTCAAGAAGTTGGAAGAACACCTAAATGGTATTTTTGCATGGTACACTTGCAAAATATTAGTAAAATATACATGACATATGTTAGGAAATAAAATATTAGCTACTAATATAATTTAACACATTATTTAATCCTTTGAAAAGATACAGTATAAAAACACTATTTAAAGTCTCAGTCTCAAAGTGGCTAGATCTTCCTAGTAGACAAGAGTTCATGCCACAAAAAAGTGCTGTTTTATATCAAAAGTGGCACAACTGTTTGAAGAGTCTGAGAAATGAGATCTGAAAAAACATGGAAAATGAACAATTCTCTAATTTATAGAAGCAGTTCCATTCTGTCAGAATGGGGACATGTGTGTGGGTATTTATGATAAATTTTGTGTTGTAAACCACAAAGTAGGTCCCCTTCTCTCCCCCCCCCCATCTCCAGGAGTAAGGGATTTCCAGTCCCTTTTGTTAAGCTTTACCACTGATAAGGACTTGGGTAGTTGAGAGTAAAGCATTGGGGTGATAGGAGTACTGTTCTTTTGGTTCCAGCTCCATGAAAAGGATAATTCACAATATCTGGCATTTGCAGAAGAAATGGCCTATGTAAACTAATATATTGGCTGATGACCTAAGTTATGCTGTACAGTGGCAAAATTCCACTGAAGTTCTATGGAAGTTATATCCAGGTACAAATACACAGGCATAGAGTTTAATACTCTACCCCCCCCCCCAAAAAAAAAAAAAAAAACAATACTGTGCAGAAGTTTACACCAGCTCAAGATCTGGACCTTAGTATTTCTCCATGTAAATTCTAGGAATCTGTGTGGATCTCAGTGCCATCCATTTCTGTGAGTTCCTCAACAGCTTTATTTTCTACAAGGCTCCAGTAGTTTGAAATTGAGTTTTAATAGTATAGGTGAAGGGAAGATTATTTCCTTTGGCTTCTGCAAAGTAGTTTAACATTTCATGTAATCCAAATGATTTTTTAAAGAAATTTCAAAATCTTTAATTTTAAATCTCAATTGCATATTTATTGCAACTTTCCATCTTAGTTATGGAACCTAAAAGAGTAATGCTGGAACGACAGACCATCTACCAAAAGGGAACAACTCAGTAAATGAAACATTCTCTTACACTCTATATCATTTAACTGTGAGAGTAAATGTACCGGTATATGGAATCTGAACACTGGGTTCTATTTGTTCTAAATTTTGTTTAATCAAAAGTCCCCATCACATTAATTGCATAACATATTCTCTTTCTCTTTAAGGCAACCATACTGTTCTAAATGGAAACCTCAGCATTCTTGGAACTTAGTTTTGCTGAAGGCTTCTAGGAATTGTACTCCATTTACTGCTGCAACTGTACCATTATAAAAGGGGATGTTAAACCTGTACTGTTATATGTGTCAGAAATTGACTTTCTGGGAGTCATTATGCTATATTCAAGAATGTAGGTGACTAAGCCAAGACAAACTTTGGTTTTTGGGTATGTATGGACAGATATAATGGATCACTGGGAAGAATGTTACACAGTCATATGTCAAACAGGCATCGGATCTCCTCCTGTTGAACTACTGAGCAGATGAGTACCTGGTAATTCAGGGGTTATGGATTCTGGGTGTAAGCAAGCAGTGCAATGTAGGTGGCCATGTTCAGAAGCCCTGAGATCAAGTCTTCCTTTCAGGTCATAGCTCAAGAATGAGTGTACAGAATATGGATTTGTACTCTAAGCATGTGTGTCACTCTGCCAAAATGCTTCACTGATCTGCAAGTTGTCATCTACAGGGAAGGAATAGATAAGTTTAGGTTCAGAGTGTAGCATAGGTTTGTAGGCGGGACATACAAACATTTTTGGTATTGTGCCATCCCTGCAAGGACTGGCAATGGTTATTATAACAAGGAGTTGTGTGGCACTTGAAGACTAACAGATTTATTTTTTGCATGAGCTTTTATGGGAGAAGATCCCACTTCTTCAGATGCTTCGAAGATGGGTGAACTTACAGAAAGGAATGAAACTAAATGCAAGGGGGTGTACAACATTTAGTTTCATTCCTTTCTGTAAGTTCACCCATCTTCGAAGCATCTGAGGAAGTGGGATCTTCTCCCACGAAAGCTCATGCAAAAAAATAAATCTGTTAGTCTTCAAGTGCCACACAGCTCCTTGTTGTTTTTTCACTGGACTAGACTAACATGGCTATCCATTTTAAAATGGTTATTATAGCCACTTAACTTTTCAGGTAACGGACTGTTATAGATTATGCTTTTTCCAGAGGGGTGCCATGTTAGTCTGTGTGTAGCAAAGGAATGAGAGTCCTGTCGCAACTTATAAACTAACAGATTTCTTTTGACATCAGCTTTTGTGTGCTGCAACCAACTTTGTCAGATGCATGAAGATGATGAAGATGCATCTGACAAAGTGGGTTGGAGCCCTCAAAAATTTATGCCCAAAGTAATCTGTTAGCCTATATCAGGCATGGGCAAACTGCGGCCCGGGAGCCACATTTGGCTCTTGAATGAAAAATTATGGCTCCCAGAAGAACGTCAGCAAATCAATTTAGGAAAGCAGCCCCAGCCTAGGAGTTCAGGAGGGGGATGGGATGGTGGAGAAAAGTGCAGCATGGTCAGGATTTTAAAAAACTCTCCACTAGCCTGCAGTCTTCTAAATTGAGCAGCAGCTAAGTTTTTACTATATAGGCCTAGTTTTCATGGTAACCTTAAGTAATTATTGGAATCTGACGTTAGTAGGATCAATATTTGTCCTCTTTTTATGATAAAATTAAATGTACAATGAATTTTAAACTTAGTAATTTTGGAGTAGGTAAAAGTAGATAGCTATATGCCTCAATGGGGCTCTCGAAGGTTTAATAATCAACTTGTGTGACTCTTGAGTTCAATAAGCTTGGCCACTCCTGGCCTATATGGTGTCATGGGACTCTCGTTGTTACAGATTATGCTAATTACCCCTAAAGGGGTTAGGGAGGAGACAGACTCATCCTATTGTTCCACTGTAGCTGCAAGAGCTGAATGGTGTCAGAGGCAATGTTAGAGGATGCAGTAGCAGAGACACTTGACGAGCATACCAGGGAATTTCAGGACTCAGGAGGCACTTTACATCCTAGACTTCAAGATGGGGCATTGTGACTCTCCATCATTTTCACTGCAGGCACAATTAAGTCACTAGCACAAATCACCATTGTTTTACCACCTTGAATGTCTGCCCAGATTTGAAATCAAACACAAGCCTACCAGACTGTAAGTAAGTGCCTGCCAGTATCATTCACTTTTCCAAATATAATATGCTGGTGCTTGAATAGCACCTGTAGTCCTTGAATGACAGGATCCGTCTTATCAGAGAAATGGCATATGAGAAAATAAAAGATATTAGCTCTAATATTAATAAGGTCATCTATCTAGGAAAAGCTATAACAGCTCTGTCAGTTAAGAGACAAGTGACAGAGTGATTCTGAACCCCTCTGCAAGGCTTCAACTAAGTTCCTATTATATTCAGTACTGCTGAAATCAAGTAAGTGGAAGTTAACACTAAGCACTACGAAAAAAAGAAAAAGTCCTTAATTAATTATTGCTATATGTTCTCACTTCACTAATATGTAATAGACCATCTTCATATATATAAAGTTAGTTCCATACTTTAGGTCCAGTTTGTCCCAGAGAAAATCCTATGCCCCAATACTCTTGGGGCCACTTTCAGGATTTTCCCTGCAGACTGCTTGTAGTAGTCTGTCAGCCAGCAAGCTCAGTAATCTTGCCCATTTCACCATGCAGTATCGTGTCATCCCCTGAGTTTCCCTCACTTGCAGATGTTGATTAAATTGACATAGTTTGTACAGTCTGGAGAGTCCACAGCTAGCCTGGAAAGCTTCTTAAGCATGATTGTTGCTTCTTTGACTTGAGAGAGGTGCAACTCTATTGAATGGAGACCAGGACTGTGAATTCATTTGGCCTGCAGGTACATTTAGAGAGAGATTCAAAGACCTTATCTCCCTTATCCATCTAATGTTTTTTTCGTATATGACCTGGAAACATACGAGTGGATCAGCAATAGGTAGAAAACAACCATTTGGAATATTAAAAACCTCAGTTACCAAAAGAGAAGTGTATCAACTGCTGATACTGTCTGATTTTTTTTTCCAGTCTGCAAAATAATTCCCCATCCTTGATTTCTTTATATGTCATATATCCATATCCATGAGGGAGGAAACAAAAGATACACATTCAGTTTCTGAGCACTGATAGATGTCAATTCATACTGAAATATTTAAATGTCTACAGTATAACAAGCATTCATACTGTGATATTTGTTTTGAGTTATTAATGATTCCATGCATTTATTGTGATGTTTGTGTCCTGGTTCATAGAAACATAGAAGGGGTTCTCCCGACAACTCACTCTTGAATATATAGCATCAGATATGCAATCCAAATTCACTTTTGTAGCCCTAGAGGTGTTTAATCTCAGTTTGAACATCCATGCACATATTTTTAATAAGCATGTGTCCAAAGGCAAAACCATTGGGTGTTTGTTTTGCCCATTCTTTGGAATGTACAGTATAAATAATAGATTCATCTTTCTGTATCAAGATTTGTATTCTGATGATGTATTTCTGTAATGTCAGAACTCACAGTTTCCACCATTGCTAACAATGAAATCACATCCACATCCATATAAACTTATGCTCAGCTACACGTGGTGACCTTTTAAAGTGCTGCAACCCAGCTGTTATGCAGTGTTTTCTGTTCCTTGTCAGATTTCTGAAAGTCCCTTCTTTAATGGTAATATCTGTATTTCTTATTCACCTCTGTGCTAAAATGACATGATTGCTCTCCCTGGAGTCCTTGAGATCCATTTTGGCTCTAAACTGATGTGGAGTAAGGAGTGAAGGAGGAAGCAGGAATCAAAGAAACACCACAAAAACTCACCTCTGGAAAACAGTTACCTTAACACACAGAACAAATGTTATTTCTAGGCCCTAAACAAAACCAAATTAAGATCAGCTCACACATGGTACAAAGCAAATATGGCATATTTGGAATTCTTATAGTACACACAAAAGATGATAAGTTTATATCAATGTTTTCTATAAAGCCCCATCACCTTAGCATCCAAGTGTTATACATTAAGGTTAGCAAACTGTGATCAAAAGTGAAGAAACATCATCAGTACTTTACCCTTTACCCTTCCTGCCAGGTTATAGAATTATTCTATTCATTTTTCTCAACTTTCTGTTTGTGGTGAGAATGCCACCTGATGTGATAGGCTGACAAGATATCAGGTTTATTAATACACTAGTATATAATAGTTAAGGAAAGAGAGTTTTAGTTCCTAACATCCATCCAAACAAAACTACTGCAAGAACTATAGGTAGGCTGATCAAAAAATAAATAAAAATAAATGAGGTATCTGGCAGATTATGGATAGTCTGTGAAATTTACACTGAAGGATCGGAAGAAAGGGAAACTTCCAGTTAGATGGAGGCATCTGGGGGTTAGACAGATGTGTGCTTAGGGGGAAAGGCGAATACACTCATAATACATTTTAATACCACAAATACCCTCTTAAAAAAAAAAAAAAAAAAAAACAGATATGGGAGATGGGGTTAGCTGACCTGCCTGGAGAGGGTCTTTCTCTGGGCCTTCTGGGGAATTAATCTGGTCTGGTCCCCCTCCAGGCAGTGGTTCCCTTGTCTCTTCCCCACGAGACTCGTCTCTGATGACACTTCGGGTCTTGGCCCCAGAGTCAGGAGCCCCTGGTCCATAGGTGGGGCAGGCAGGCATAGAGTCAGTAGCACTCAAAGGGGCAAGCACACCATGGATGCCTTCTATCAGCTCAGGCACGGCAGTCAATCACTCTGGGTGGTCAGGTATGGGAAAGGGGTGAGGAGAGGGACGCAGGCCCACCCGTCTCCACTGCATCCCATCCCAGGGCTCGACCAGTGACTGTGAGTCCAGTCACTGAGCCAGTGGGGCTCCTGCCACAATGCGCTAGCATCAGTGGTTGCACGGCAATCCACTCCCCCTGGGCTTCTTTCTTCACCCTGGGATCTGAGTACTATTCCATAGAGTGTAGCACATCTCCATGTCCTCCAGGTAGATGGCTTGTGGGATCCCACTGAAACCTTCTACATCCATGGGCAGCAGGTCCGGGAATTCCTCTGACTCATCAGCAATGGGCAAGTCCTCCAGGTCCTGGGGTCCATACACCACCACCAGTTCCTCCTCAGTCAATGGAAGCTCCCCTAATTTCAGGGGCTGTAGGCCTTGGCGTCCTCTGCTTCCCCTAGCTCTGGGTCAGCTTCTGTGCACAATGGCTGCTCATGGATCCAGCAGGCCTTGAAATACCCTCCCCAGTATCCACAGCCTCATGGCTCCACTCCCAGTCACTAGGCCTAGGTAGACTGGGTGGGCCATAGAGCCAGTCAACCAGGGAGGATGGGGTCAGCTGTCAGGTCTGAGCCTGGCATCCTCTGGCTCATTGTCTTTGAGCAGGCATATCCTTCCCCTCTGGCAGCTCAGCCCAAACTGAGCTCCCAGCCTGGGCTTTTATGCCTCTCCTTGCTGGCCAGGCCCTGCCCCACTGCTTCTGGGCCCTGTAGTTCCCCAGTGCAAGAAGGGAAGAGGGGCCTCTTTATATAGGGAGGCAAGATGGCCACCCTTATAAAAGGAGGCAAGATGGCCTCCCCTCAGAGACAAGCAGCCCGGGCTGCCCCTCCCTTAAAGTGGCAGAGTCAGTGACAACCTGTCCATCAGGACAGAGAAGGGTGGGGAGGTGTCAGGAAGTATAAAAGGCAGACCCTGGAGCTCAGTTAGGGCTTGGCAGCTAAAGGAGAAGGAGCTCCCTTTGCTCTCTCCACAGGCCCACCAGGAGACCTGTCCTGCTGAGAACTTGCCAGTGCCCTGGAGACTAGATGGCCACCTGGATCTACTGGCAATGCCCCAGCAAGAGACCTGGCCTGCCAAGAATCTGCCAGCACCCTGGGGACCAGATGGCCACCTTGACCTACTGGTGATGAAAGGTCCAATGACCCCAGCTCAGTGGACAAGCCCAGTAGAACTCCTGGAGCTACCCATGCCACCATCACCACCACTAGAAGAAGCCGCAGCCCCTATTTATGCTTCAGTGTCCTGTGACTTAAGCAAGTTTCTCCTGGCCAGTGATGACAGCCCTGAAAAGGAAGCCTCGGCAGAAGACCTACCCGACCTCCTGGCTCTGCTGCACCCTGACAAGGACAACGAGGCGTTCAGGAACTTACCACTGGGTTACTATCCAGAGGAAGCTGAGGAGGAGCAGGTACCTCAGTGTAGCCTGAGATTTTTGCCATCTCTTTAGTATCACAGAAAAACCTTGATTGAATAAGAACACATATGGGTAGAAAATAGTGTAAGTCAATCTAGTAGAAGTTTTAATGTTAAAATAAAGCTGGAAACAGCATAATATGTAATAATCAGTGGTAAAGAATTCATAAATCATCATTTATCAATGTTTAAAACAAGTTGGTATTCAAAGGGCATTAGGTAAGTGAAAACAGAGAGATCATAGGTTTAGCAGATTCCATAGGTATATCTCTATCAGCAGATTCAACAGATATACTTTTTGGAAAAGTAGGTCAAGATGGAGGAAGATTTTGAACTTTTGAACTCACTCAGTCCCCCTCCCATCAAGGATTCTAAGGTGTCCACCCCCTGTTAAAGGACCCATCAAAAGTATTTGTTTTTGATCAGGTGGCAGGTGAAATCACCCTTTTTCCAATTGGGTGGAGATGAAATCACACCTTTGAGATTGGTTAAGGAGAAGATGGGAGTAACACAAGAGTGAATAAAAGGTGCTGCACAGAGCAGAACTTTGGAGATCTCTCCCACTCTTTACTGGGTTCCACTGGCTATGTTCCTGCTGCACAAAGAAGTCTCACTCACACTCATCCCTAGAGAGAGTAACAACATCTCTAGTGGAAGCCTGGGAGCTGGGTCTTTAGACTTAGTGTCTGAAAGGCACAGGGCTGTATCTCTGAGCGGTGACTCAGGATTCAGTCCTTGAGCTGAGTCTTTGGACTTAGTTTCAGAAGGGCCTCCGATGAAACTCACAAGCAGGCAGCTAACTCAATGCTATGTACAGCTTGTGGGCAACAAAATGATACTTTGTAGCTCCAGTCTCCAAGCAACTGCACCTGCAAGCTTTGAGCTGTGCCTAAGTTCCAGTTTCCATGGCAACCAGACCAGAGCTGAGCTGAGACTAATAGAGAGAAACTTCCAGCCTGCAGCTGCCAGCATTTGGAGAAGCAACACACCCTCTCCCAGAGAGAAAGAGACTCTGCCTTTTTCCTTCAATTTTTGGGGTAAGAAAAGGGTCCCAAGGAGGGGAAGAACATTAGCAGAAAGCCCCAAGATCTTTATATTATTTTTAGTACTGCCAGGAAGCCCAAGCCTTATAAAGTAACTTTATAAGTAAACTACCTAGAAAGAGTGAGATAAGAAACCCAGATTAAGATCTAAAGGAGTAATAGTAAGAGTTGAGATCTCTCCATCCAGCAAGTGCCTGATCCCCACTTGCTGAATGTTCCTTTGTCTGCCTAAGTATTGTGTCTGTTATAATTGTATAGAATAGTTTTAATGTGTTATATTGCTGTTGAGCTATCCGTGAAGCAAATATAAGTTCCCTGTCAGTTTTCAGAGTAGACATTGCAATAAATCTGATTTTTGCCTTTGACAAATCATCGGCTCTAAGTCTTTTATTGCTTCTGGTCTGTGCTTGATCGGTGGGCTGTAGCCGTATTCTCCACTTGGGACATTTATCCCGGGCGCCAGTATTTGTCCGTTTAAGTGAAAAATGTTCCCCCCTCATTGCCCCCGAGGGTTTCCAAATTAAACTTCAGACTGCGGAACGGTCTGGAGATTAGTAGATTGATTGATTCAATTTTCTGGGGTAACATCAGGACACAAGGGTCGTGGGTGAACCAAGCAGTCAGGACCTCTGTGCAACAGAGGCTGAGCCAGGGGATAAACTGGCGTGTTGTGGACAGGACCCTGCCAGTCCATACCTGACCTTGAGGCCCAGCATTGGGATCTGGGCTGGGACACAGTGGAGTTGGTTTGGTCTATGGACTTCCACCTCTCTGCTTCTAAGTCCCTGTTGGAAGCTCATCCCAGCAATCCATAGTACCCTCTTGTCTTCCTTTCCGTTAACCCCCAGGGACAGTCATAGTTGACTGCCTACCCTGCTGAGGGGCCAGAGACAATAATATTTTTCCATCAGCTTGCCTGAGAAGTGAGGCTTTTGAGAACAACAATAGTTAGGCACCCCTACAAGGAGGCTCTGGGTACCCATCTTCATCCAGTCTGATCAGGGAGGGCATTCAGGCCCTTCCTCAGGCCCAGCATCTGAGGGTGGCCACAGCTCCTTGCTACAGGACTGACCTGAGGGATTTATCTCTAGACATAACCTAGGAGTGTAGCTGACAGTGGGTAAGCCAGAACTAGCTCTGTGTCCATGCAAGATTTTCTTCTTCTGGGCTTAAACTGAAACTTCCTTTCCTAGTTTGGCTTATCAAAGTGTATCTAGATATGCTAAATAATCTCTTAAATTCATATTCTCTGTTATTAATGACCCTTGCTAAGAAATTCTACTTGTGTGGGGGGGGATGTTATAAACAGTTTCTGACTAAAAGTGAATCGTACAGCATCACAAAAGAAACATTAGAAACTAATTTTCACATGCCCAACAGGCAAGAGTTATCCTCTCTCAGAGCATGTCTACACTAAGACTTTAAGGAGGCTTAAGTTGACTTAATCAATCCCCTGGGCACATTTGGCATTTGTTAAGTCCAGTTAAGCAGTTGCTTAAGTCAACTTAATAATCCCTGCCCTTAAAGTCAACTTTAAGGGTTAAGTCAACTTTATTAAGTTGACTTAATGCAATGTACTCATTAAAGTTGACTTAATAAAGTCAGCATAGTTCAATAGAGCTTTTTAAGTTGGCTTTATAAAGTCGAGTTAAGCCAGGGGACCCATTTAAAGTTGACTTTATTAAGTTGACTTTAAATGGGTCCCCTGGCTTAAGTTGAATTTTATAAAGTCAACTTAAACAAATGGGGACTCACTAAGTTGACTTAATAAAGTTGACTTTAAATAGACCTTATTAAATTGACTTAACTGAGTCACATAGTGTAGACATAGCCTTACTGAGAAATGTTCCTGTCAGGCTGCAGAAGACTAATGACTGGGGAAAGGTCAGCAGAATGCAGAGGAGATTTGACCCAAGGATTCTTTAGGTGACAGGTAGGTCCTTAAACACATTGCAACCCTACTGTCCTGAAATAGCTTCACAATTTAGCTTCCTTAGAGTAAGACTTTTTTACTTTTTACCCCATTCCATAACAGGAACATTGTCATTTTGGTAGATCATAGATAGATGTAAGGTCACTGAGGCTCAGGTCACTCAACAGTTATTAATGTCAATGATCACAAGCAAGGCCTTGCATTATAAAATTGTACAGAAGACATACAGCGGAACAGTGATATAGTAACTCCTGATGTTAATTAGATGAAGACTGGTTTTGTTCAGAATAAAGAATAATTATTAATATTTCTACTAGAACTGAGATACTCTGCAGTATACAGTGAATTCAGCCTCAGTCTCACTTATTTTCAGTGTAAAGTTTAGTGGTCACGTCAACTACCACCATAGTAGAAAAGTGCATTTCAACACTGAATTAGTCCCCTCCCCCCCCTTGTTCTTTATTTATCTGAACATTTGGATTATTCCTTTTGTAGATACAGGAAAATCAACAGCAATTTGTATGATATAAAGATACAGAAGGGGAAAAAATGACATTTTAGAAAGTAAAACAAGGAGTTCTGTAGCACTTTTCAAGACTAACAAATTTATTTATTGTATGAGCTTTTGTGGAAGAAAATCCCACTTCATCAGATGCTTGAAGATGGGAAACTTACAGAAAGTTCTTCTTTTTCATTCATTTAACAAAATGGAATTTTCTCCCACAAAAGCTCATACAATAAATAAATGTGTTAGTCTTGAAAAGTGCCATATGACTCCTTGTTGAAATAGAATATGGCTACCCTTTTGGAATTTTAAAAAGTAGCAACTGTGCCATTAAATAACAACATAAGCATAAACAAGCTTCAAGTAGCATATAATATTTGTATGTCCAAGGAAAAGGAGGCAAAAATAAGTCTTGAAAAATTTTCAAAAGTTATATCTTGAAACGAAGCATAGAAAAACTTTCCATGTTTTCTCAGCTGCAGTATCCAATAGTACAACCCCGCCATGGATGCAAATATTTCAGCTTAGTCAAAATGTTTGGTCATAAACAACCTCTAGAGACTGAAGTACAGGGAACTTACATTTTCACTGTTCTAGTTATCTTCCCATTATCTTTCACTTCTTCACAACTTTTTCTCGCAATCGATTTGCTTCCTTTTACCTTCCCCCCTGCATGTTAGTCAGTGAACTGCTTCTCAAAGGTCCTCAATAGTTTTCAATTCATTTTCTGAATCTTTCCATAATTTCATTTGATTTGCTTTAGAATATGTTGGAATGCATCTGTCCACATCAGTGGCATTGATCCACTGACCTTATTTGGCAGAGATCTATAAAGGGAAATAGTTTTTGCATGGCTAATTGGTCCCATCATCCCATTCTTTTCCTCTTTCTGAGTTATGATTACTAAAGTTACACCATTTTTATCAGGGGAGTCTCGGTATGATCAACCACAGAAGCCTTGCCAGAAACACCACAGCTATCACAGTCTGACCTTGCTGATCAACAGTGACATGAGGAAATGAACATTTACCTACTCTCAGAATATGCACAGAATTAAGTAGAGAGAAACAAAGAATTTGCTACAATGCTGGGGTTCCAGCTCCAGTCTGTCAGCTCAGGGTCTCCTAACCCTCAGGATGAAGTCTCACCTGAACTGGTCTCTTCCATGGTAACCTCTAACTCTGCCCTCCTTGAAACAGGAATTGTAACCCTTGAGTGGTTAGGGGAACTTGGGCCCTCCTTCACCAGCAGGTCTGAGCTCAGGACTCTGAAAATACAGTGACATGGGAAGGTCTAGGTTTGTCCTGTCCTTTGCTTACTTTTCCTCGGATTACTTCCAACCACACCTGCATCTTTGTGTAGAATGGTCATAATTAACTTAGTCTTTCTACTTTAGAACCCTTACAGCTTATGGTCAACACCTGCTGCCTTCTTGTGCCTTTTCCCATGATTCTTCCACCCTCTTGGGTAGTGTTGGATTGGGAGGGTGAGCAAAGGGGATGACTCATAGTCATAACAACTCATTAGAAAGTGTTTCTGCTGCATAGCAGTGTTCCTCTAAAAATGACCTCTCTCTCTTTCCCCACCTTTGCCTGGGCTGCTGAAGCTCCCTTTGTATTTGTCTTCTCCCCTGGAACATACTGTGCAGCAGCTTCCAGGCTCAGCACTTCTCTCTAGCCCAGGGTCTCAAACACATGGCCCATGGGCCACATGCGGTCCCTAACGCTGTTTCCTGCAGCCCACAATGACACTATCATTACCAATATTTGCAATAGTGTTGTATGGAAAGGTTTCAGTGGTGTGGCTCTCAGGCTAATGTACTAGTCCTCATGCAGCCCTGCACTGGTCCTCATGCAGGGCTTGTGGTGATTTGAGTTTGAGACCTCTCTCTAGCACTTCCCCTGCCTCAGCCTTAGGGTGGGGTTTGCTAACTCCATCGCAAGAAGTCAAAGATCTAGATATATGAACTGCCAACTCTTCAGTACAGGATTTGAGTTCAAGAAAGATCTCAGTGTGGTTTCTAGACACTATGGCAATACTAATGACATTTTTTAAAAAGTTTGCCTTATTGGTAGTTGTGGAAACTTTCATTTAATTTTACCTTGATGTACAGTAGCTCACAGTTTAGGATTAAAATGGGGAAAGAAAATAAGGGCTTATTTATTCCATAATTATATAAGAATGTGTGATGGATGAAACTACTGTGAAAAATTAATGGAGACCATGAGGTATTAGTGGTAGAGGTCCATCCTGCTTAACAGTGGAAGTTGAGCACAGAACACAGCAAATGGATGGAAGTAAAAGAAATAAGATTGCCATATGGGACTAGGGCATACCTAATCAATGTCGCAAACAGAAATAATTTTTGGGTTCACCAAGGTAACACTTTGAGGTCAGTATGTAGTATTTCTTTATCTTTGGGACACTGTTCCAACACCTGCTATTTGTCTACCTTGTCTCAGCAAATCAAAAAATGCTAGCATTCAGATGTCAGTGGCTAAACCTCCTTTTTTTTTTTTTTAATTACCTAAGTAAAACTGCCACATTTTCAGGAGCCCTGACAGTGCTATATTAAATACATTAAACTTATGCAAAAAATCATGATTTTGCAGCCTTTCCAGATTCAATCAGATTAAATGCTGCAATTGGAACTAAATTTTCCCTTTAAAATCAAGGTCCACAATTTTGAAATTTATGGCCTGTGTCTAGATAGCACCTAGCACATTGTGGCTGCTAACATAATTACCTAAATAGGAAGCGGGGTGGATGTCAAACCAATGTGGATTAAAATAATAAAAAAGTTGTATTCTGAAACTGTTAAATTTCACATAATTATAATTGAAGAGTTTGCACTCCGAATTTTTTGATAATGAGGTCTTCAGACAATTTTTACTGAAGATCCAAAGGTTTCTGTATTATTGTGAGAAATGGCTAATTCAGCATGCATGCTTACTATTTATACTTAGTGGAGCAGAAGCATGGGATCCTAGCAGGTCTCATTAGTCTCATTCCCTAAACCGTCATGCTCATATATATTGTTAACTGCATAGAGTTTAAATCTGAAATTTACATCTTTTACTATTGCTTTGAAAACTGACAATTACACTTACTTGTAGTGAATTCAGTTTTTAACAGCTTTTAGTGAAGGAAGTGATATTTGCTGACAACATAAATCATTCCCTGGAAATCCAGTAAATTAATTATTGTCTTATTAGCTGTGATCTAAAATACACATTGTTTAACTGTCATGTCCATTTCCTAGTTCTACTCAATACTTTACCAAAGCACAATTGTTACTTAAAAAAAAAAAAGTGACATAACATAGCATTGCATATGGTCTTACAGATATATTTTTTCTGGGCATATGGTTAGTAAACTTATTGTAGACATAGGCCATGAGAGATAGCCAGAAGCCACTGCTAAGGATGTGTATTCCACGACAAACTAAGTGGAGTCATAGAGCTTTCGAACATTGTGCTGTGACATTGTAATTTCAACTCTGCTGAAGAAAATGAAGAAAGGCGAACCAATAAGTTTTTCAGCTCAGCAATGGGATAGGGCATATATTAATGTAACTAAGTTAATACTATGAATCAATTATATATGGGTAGAAACATTTTTTAATTTGTGTACTGCATAAAATATTCATAGTGATGTAAGCTGGCATTGAATGCTTTACTATAGGACATTCACTGATGTCTTTGCAGGTGCATAACAGCTTTTGAAGTGCTTGCCCTAGATTTTTCTGTTTATGTAATGGACAAATAGCAGATTCCTATAAGTCATCATATAGACTCAACAGGTAGTCAAGACTATAAACAAAAGTACATCACAAAAGTAAAGAACATCCCAGTGAGTGGATTTACAAAACTAAGCTACTAAAATCCTTTGGAGAAGATCAAAAGGGAGCAAGTATAGAATTTGTACTACATCTTGTTAGTGGTCCAGCATGAGGGGAGTCCAGGCCACTATGTGTGTTGTGCTCTTCTTAGCCATTTCCAGAAACATACTTTTTTTCTCTATATTTTTGAACCCATCAGAATGTGATGAAGTAAACTGAGAAGAAACAAATTATATAGTAAGACAATTGACAGAATAAAGTGGAGAAGAGTTATCAAATCTCAAGCTCTCTTGGTATATTAGAGGACTGAGCTCACCAAGATACTAAAATTCACTCTTCTGAGCTGAAATATCAAAGGTTTGTTGATGTTCCATGCACAATGGAAGGCCCATCTGCTTGTATCACAGAAGTGTTAAAGACTATGACTACAATGCCAAATTAGTTCAGACTAAGCAAGCTTAGCCCGGACTAGTAAAACCCCTTGCTCAGTTCGAGCTAAGCACATGCAAGAACTTAAAAAGTTTGAACTAAAACATTAGTTCGAACTAGCCACGCATTTTAGTTAGAACAAAAAAGTTATTTCAAACTAGGATGCACGACTAGTTTGAACTGAAAAGCCATGGTTAGTCCAAACTAGCAAGCCCGAACTAAAAAGAAGATGTAGACATAGCCAAGGTATGAAGAGGGTACTGAAACTGCTGAAGAGGTGCTGAATAGTAATATGAGGATTAATGTTCAGTAGTACACTGGTATGTAAAATATGGTGTGGGTGGACTGTATTGTTTATTTTTTTAATGAATTTTTGTGTAATTTTTGGTGCCAAGATCATGTCAAGAGAAGACATTTTTTCAACATAATTTTATGTATAGTCAAATAAATATACTTGTGTCTGCAATTTACCTTTCATGCTCTTAGAAAATACGTTTTAACTTTATTTCATTTTAATGTAGTTCATTTCCAGGAATTCCTCTCCACTACCTTGACAACTTGTCAGGAGATTGTTCTGTTAAAGTACCAATTAAAAAAAAAAAATTTTTCCATCCACTGAAGTCAACACTCTAATATGGATCAAATTAGATTCCTTCCTCAATATATCATACCTCTTTTCTCATATGTAAATGCAAATCACTTGTGTGTGTGTGTGTGTGTGTGTGTGAGAGAGAGAGAGAGAGAGAGAGAGAGAGAGACACCCTTCTGCCAGGGCAAGATGGCAGGACAAGGGCCAGGTTCTATATCTAATGGTTTCCAAATAATGTTACAGCACCAACCGGCTCGAGCCCCCACCCAGATTTCTGGGAAAACATGCACTATTCCCTGGGCACCCCAAAGGGGCAAGGCTTCCCCGCTCACAAGCACGAGTTGAGTGTAGTATGCAGAATATTTAATAGTTGTAAAAACAGAATAAAAAGATCAAATAACAGAAATCAGCACTGATCTAGGAAGTCAGTACTGAGCAAGGTTCCCAACAACCCACTCCACATAACAGAACATACAAGACTTAATAGCAAAATCAGCACTGATCTCAAGACTCAGTGCTAAGTAGGCTCCCCACCAACCCTAGTGTATGTAAGGAGTGTCTTTCAAGCCAGCTGTCTGCCAGCACCAACCACTGGTCACTCACTCTACCCACTAGCACTAGCTGTCCACCAGCTCTGCCCACTGATCACTCACACTGCATGGTTCCCACTGTCCACCAGCTCCACCCCCCCAGTCACTCACACCACCCAGCTCACTTCTGATGGCTCCATCTGCTGCTCCTCTTCAATGATTTCAGCTCAGAGATAGGGGGCTTTCCTCTCTCTAGTGATATCAGCTCAGAGAAAGTTTGCCTCTTTTAGTGATTTCAGCTCTTAAACCTCAAGTAGTTGCAAACAACTACTATTAAAATAACAAAGACAGGCCTTAAAGAAGCCCAGCCAGATCTATCATTTGACAGTGGGGCCAGGGGGGCAAACCCCACCCATGTCTCTTTTTCCAGGCTGATACAGGCAGAAGTCTCTTTTGCAAGTCTTTTTTTTAGCTAAGGGGAGCTTTTACACTTTAACTAACCCAAACAGATTTGGAACAATCAGAGAGTAGCATATTGCCAAAGGCAGAATTTCATATTTCCCTTCATTAGAATTACAGATATTGACAGATTTGTGATCAGATAGAATCATAGGGTTGGAAGGGACCTCATAGGTCATCTAGTCCAACCCCCTGCCAGAGGCAGGACCACTCCCACTAAACCATCCCAGTCAGGGTTTTGTCTAGCCAGGCCTTAAACACCTCCAAGATGCAGATTTCACCACCTCCCTCGGCAGCTCATTCCAGGGCTTCACTACTCTCCTAGTAAAAATGTTTTTTCTAATATCCAGCCTTGACTTCCCTAAATGCAACTTGAGACCATTGCTCCTCATTCTGCCCTCTGTTATTACCGAGAACAGTCAAGCTCCATCTTCCTTAGAGCATCCCTTCAAGTAGTTGAAGGTTGCTATCAAATCCCCCCTCAATCTTCTCTTCTGCAGACTAAATAAGCCTAATGCTTTCAGTCTTTCCTCATAGGACTTGTGATCCAGCCCTTTAATCATTTTGGTTGCCCTCCTCTGAACTGCCTCTAGAGTGTCCCTGTCCTTTTTGTAGTGGGGAGCCCAAAACTGAACACAGTATTCTAGATGTGGCCTCACCAGTGCAGAATAGAGGGGAACGATCACATCCCTTGATCTGCTGGTAATACTTCTTTTGATGCAGCCCAGTATGCCATTGGCCTTTTTGGCAGCAAGAGCACACTGCTGACTCCTATCTAACTTCCCATCCACCATGACCCCCAGGTCCTTTTCTACACTGCTGCTACTTAGCTGAATGTTCCCCAGCCTGTAGCAGTGCATGGGGTTTTTCTGTCCCACGTGCAGGATTTTACACTTGTCCTTGTTGACCCTCATAAGATTTCTATTGGCCCACTGTTCCAATTTATCTAGGTCTCCCTGAATCCTTTCCTTGCCCTCCAATGTGTCTACTGTTCCCCCCAGCTTGGTGTCATCCACGAACTTACTGAGAGTGCAGTCTATTCCATCATCCAGATCATTGATGAAAATGTTGAACAGAACCGGCCCCAGGACCAACCCCTGGGGCACACTACTCATGACTGGTTGCCAGCTAGACATGGCACCATTGATTCCTACATGCTGAAACTGTTGATCTAGCCAGTTTTCTATCCACCTTATAGTCCACCTATCCAACCCATACTTCCTTAATTTGCCAATGAGAATGCTGTGGAAAACTGTATCAAAAGCTTTGCTAAAATCAAGGTATATCACATCAACAGTTCTTCCTGCATCCAGAAAACCAGTCATCTGATCATAGAAGGAAATGAAATTGGTCAGGCATGATTTACCCTTGGTAAATCCATGCTGACTGTTCCTGATCAATATTTTTCTCTCAGTGTTTGAGGATGGATTCTTTGAGAACCTGCTCCATAATTTTTCCAGGGATTGAGGTGAGGCTGACTGGTCTGTAATTCCCTGGATCCTCCTTTTTCCCTTTCCTGAAAATAGACACTACATTTGCTTTTTTTGCAATCCTCTGGCACCTCCCCCATTCTCCATGAGTTTTGAAAGATAACGGCCAGCGGTGCTGCTATCTCATCGGCCAATTCCGTTAGCACTCTTGGATGCAGTTCGTCCGGCCCCATGGACTTGTGCACATCCAGCTTCTTTAAGCAGTCCCTCACCTGACATTCCGTCACCAAGGGCCTCTCTTCTTCTCTCCCATCTGCCATACCCATGACAGATCAACTCCAAATACCCATATTGCCTTGCACTTATTATGCTAAAACCTAATTGTGGTCTTTGTGTTCATGCTAATATAGGACCCATGCAGATTAGTTGATCCCCCTCAGAAGCTCTTAGGGTCAGCTCCTAAGCCTACCTTACATTTGGTTAGTGTTTCTTACTACATCCTTGAAAATTACACAGTAATTTTATTCCTCAAACCATCAAATCTTTTTAGTTCAAGGAGTGATGAAATTACTTGTATTATACCACTTATGCCTTTCCAAATGATAATCTTATCAATCAATAGGTTATTTTTGTTTTAAAATGAATTACTGTTACTGAAGGAAAGGGAATAATTATGGATAAAGAATGACTAAGATGAGATGAAACTGCTCTAGTTGTGATATATTTTGAAACTAGTAAAGTCCCATTTACATAGGTGGGAAACTGGTTTTAGCCATGTTAGTGCGAGTGGAAAATGCTTGTAACAGATAGTGTTTAGAGATGCTCACAGTCTTCCCCAAGTGAAGGAGGTGACCTGTCCGTGAACTGTTGGGGCATTTTGCCCAAGTTCCTGGGCATCAGGCCCAAAGATAGCACCAAGGTCTGCTTGTGCTTTTTGACTTGACAGATGCTGGGGAATAGTATTAGCTCATCTCCTTCTTTATCTTGTTTTTCTACATTTTTGTGTCTGTTTTTCTGAAGGAACCTGCTCGGCTGGTCCAAGCATGTGAAAGCAGGGAGGGCCTGATCAACCCCCCTTCCCTGTCTGAAATTATATTTTAAGCAACAGCCCCTATGGCTGATTGGACTTCACTGGTAGGACTTGCTCTGCGATCCAGGCACCCTGGACATTTCCTTGGGGTCATCCGCAGCCATGTAGGGGGTTCCTAGGTACTGAAGGGATGTAAGCTCTCAACATTGAAATCTATCTGCTGCTAGGTAGGGCTGACCATGCTGACCTCTAATCAGCACCTTCCATTTATTCAAAAGGGTTTTTTTTGTGTCCGGTAAATCCACATGAACCTACCCTTTTGGGGTACAGTTTTGGGAAACAAGCCCAAGGAAAGAGGTTTATGACTTTTCCCTTATAATTCTAATTCTGGAATTAATCTATTTTACTCATCAGCACCACAGTTAAGTTGAGCCAGGGACTGAAGTTTCCTTAAAATCTTATTTACAAATTGATTGAAATCAGCAACAGGATCTTCACTGACTACAGTGCATACTTGTTGAGCCCTTAGATATCCAGAGTCTTACTCTGATTTTTTGTAATGGAGTTAGGCCATGTCTACCCTAGCATTTATGTCAGCAAAACTTTTCACTTAATGGTGTGAAAAACATCCCCAGAAGCAACAAATGTCAGCATAAGTGCTCATGTTTGTAATGCTATGTCAGCAGGAAATACTCTCATGCTGACGTAGCTACCACTGCTCATTGAACTGGTATTATTACATTGACTGGAAAATTTCTTCCCCTCACCAAAATATGGGTATAGGAGTGTTCAAATACAGGCTGTGCAGCTCTGAGCTTACATTGCCTTTGACTTCCATACCAGTTCAGCCAAGACAAATGCAACATTGAAGTAGCAAACATGCCTTATGAGTTTATGAAAAAGGTTCTAGAGGGGTAGCCTTGTTAGTATATTTCAGAAATCAACCAAGGAGTCTTGTGGCACTTTTAAAGACAAATTTATTTTTCACATAAGCTTTCATGGGCACAAGCTGACTTAATCAGATGCATGAAAACTGTAGCATGTTAGGTGTATATATACATATAGAGAAGGGTGCATCACATGGTCAGTTCAAACAGTTCCAAAGGGATAGTCTTCTAGCCTATCTCAGCAAAGCAAACATGTTGCATAGATTTAAAGTGTGGAAGAGGTCCCTTTTCCACATCATCCTCCATGAGGATACCTGCTCCATTCAGTAAAGGAGCTAAACCATCCCTAATCCTCTTCTTGCTACAGATATACTTGAAGAACCTCTTCCTGTTATCCTTCACATCCCTTGCTAGCTGCAACTCTAATTGCACTTTGGCCTTTCCATTTTTATCACTGCAAGCCCAAGCAATATCTTTATATGCCTTCCTGATCATCTGTTGAAGCTTCTACTACTTGTAATCATCTCTTTCTTGTTTCAGCTCACTGTAGCATTCTCTGCTAAGTCATGCTGGGCACCTTCTACATTTGCTGTTCTTTCTGCACATCAAAATGTATCTTCCTGTGCACTTAGTAGGGTTTCTTTAAAATACAGTCAGCTGTCTGGGATGCCTTTCCCCTTCAGATTACCCTCCCAAGAGATCCAGACCAACAGTTCCCTGATGGAGCCAAAAATCTGCTTTTCTGAAGTCCAGGATCTGTTTTCTGCTTCTTTCCTTTCTTCATCTGATCAGGATCCTGAACTCTACCATCTCATGGTCACTGCTGCTTAGGCTGCCTTTCACTCTACTTTCTCAATCAACTCTTCTCTGTGAGCAAGCGGTCCAGTGGTGCAAGGCCCCTAGTTGAGTCCTCCAGCATTTGTACCGGGAAGCTGTCCTCAACACTCTCCAAAAATTTCCTGGATTGTCTGTGCACTGCTGTATTGGCCTCCGAGTAGATGTCAAGGCAGTTGAAGTCTCTCATGAGAACCAGGGCCCATGATCTGGAAACTTCTGCTAGTTGTCCATAGAAAACCTCATCCACCTCCTCCTTCTGGTCTCGTGGTCTATAGCAGACATCCGCCATAACTTCACCCTTGTTGCACTCTCCTCTAACCTTAATCCACAGACTTTTAAGAGGCTTATCTCCACTTCCATAGTGGATCTGTGAGAAGTCATAAACCTCTTTTGCATATAGTGCTACTCCTCCCCCTCTTCTTCCTTGCCTGCTATTCCTGAACAATTTATACCCATCCATGGCAGTGCTCCAGTCATGCAAGCTATCCCACCCAGAAACTGAACCCAGATCCCCTGGGTCACGCATGAGCATCTTAACTACAAGACAGATTCCTGCCTAGATTAATTTTACCCATCAGTTATATGAAAGGCTGAAAAGTCAAACATATGAGAGAGAGAGAGGAGCCTGAAAGACCTGGAAGACATAGAGTACACTTAGATCTCCAGTCAGTCAGAGAAAACAGGGTATCTGTTCCAGTAATCATGTTGGAAAGAGATGGTCAATTCCTCAATAGTAGGAATATGAAGTACCGTATATAATCGAGTATAAGCTGATCCAGGCACAAGCTGACCCCCCAATTCTGAGCCGAAAAAAGAAGCTAAAATTGGTGACCCAGGTATAAGCTGACATCCCCTTTTGGCCTTGGCCCCTAACCTCCCACCCACTGATGCTGGCTTCCTCTGAGTTTCTGACAGCTTCCCTACCCCAAAATCTCTGCTGCTGCTTTTCCCTTACCCCCCACCCCCTGGCTATCCATTCCTCACTCCTGCCCTCCTGCTCTGCCCTTTCCTCACTTCCCTCACCCCTGCTGCCCCCTGCTCCGCCCTTTCCTCACTGCTACACCCCGGCTCACTTCTCAGTTTCCTGCTGCTGCCCCCTGCACCGCCCTTTCTTCACTGCTGCCCCCTGCTCTGCCCCTTTCTCACTGCTGCTCTCTGCTCCTCCTACTGCTGCCTCCTCACTGCCACCCCCTACTCCGCCCTTCCCTCACTGCTACCTGCTGCCCCTCCTCTGCCCCTTCCCCACTGCTGCCCCCTGCTCTGCCTCTTCCCTCATTGCTGCCCCCCTGCTCCTCCTGCTGCCCTTTCCTCACTGCTGCCCCCCTGGCTCTTCACTGCTGCCCCCCTTTTCTGCCCCTTCCCGACTGCTGCCCTGCTGCTTCTCCTGCTGCTCCCTGGCTCATCACTGCTGCCCCCCCTGCTCTCTTCTCAGTTCCCTGCTGTTGCTCCACTGTTCCCCAACACCCTTTCCCTGTCACCCCCCAAGCCCTGCTGCTGCCCTTCCCAGCCTGCCAGGCACCCCCCCAATCCCCCATCCCTGTCGCTGCTTCCCTGGGCTCCCCAAAAATCCTGGGTCCTCCGGCCACTTTCCCCAGACTCCCTGACCCCCCCCCAAAAAAAATGCCCGAGCCCTGCCGCTGCTTTCCTGGCCTCCCTGAATCCCCCCTCAATGTCCAGGCTGACTCCCCCCGGACTCCCTTATGTGGCCACTCCAGGTGCCAGTGTCCCTTCCTTCCTCTAGCTCCAGCCTCGGACGACTGCCCAAGATGGCCATCCGGTTATACTGGGGCTCCGGCTTGTCACATGGTCAGGGAAACTCCCGGGCTGGGGCTGTCTACCGCAGTCTCTCGGGTATAAGCCGAGCACCTATTTTCAAGCTAATTTTCAAGCACAAAATTTTCGGCTTATAGGCGATGATATACCGTAGATCTCAAACCCTCAGATATATCTGCAGAAAATGGTGATCTCAGTGGTTATATCTACACTTAGAGTTTCAATAGAATGACTGAATTCGAATTAGTCAATTCGACCTAATAATTACTAAGTAGAATTAAGTCAATTCTAATAGACATGGCTACACTAGAAAAATCCAATTTGAACTGGCATGTCCATGGACTGGACTTCCAATTTGAATTGGGGGGCAGCACCATGAGAACTGTGGCAAGATGGTCACTTCAACTGAGTAATTTGAATTTGAATGGCCACACTGCGTCAATTTGAATTATTCAGTTAGAATTGACCGTGACTTTGAAGTGAAATGAGGTTTGATGACTTCAAAGTCAGCTTTCATCAATTTGAACTAAGTTCCTCAGTTCGAATTCATGAAAGCAAGTGTGTCCATGCACTTAATAGAATTCGAATTGGTGACAATCCATTTGAATTCAGCTCTAAGTGTAGACATACCCAAAGGCATGTTTTTGTCCCAGGAACAGTGAATCTCTGTATGGACAAGAAAATATAATATGTATAACACATGCTGTTTTATACTGGGAAGAGAAAGTAAAATGCAAGATCTAAGTAAAAATGCTATCTCTTAGGCACAAATATGGAAAAACCTTGCCATCATTTGAATATTAGAATAACTAGAGGACGATAACTATGTTATTAACATTATTCAAACCACCCAAAAAATAGCTTCTGAAGTGACAGCATGCATAGAAAATTAGGAACTGCATGAACACAGAACTGATAAATCAAGGTGTTGCATGTCAGACTGAAGATATTAGAGCCCCTGATCAATCTTAATGAAATGCAGGGAAGGAATTTATTTTGGGTGGGGGGGGGGAAGAGAGAGACTAAACAATACAGAATTTCAGGAAAGTTTTCTGTTACTCTATTTTGATGTCTCCATCCTCAAAATAATTGAAATTTAAATAAATTAATACAGCAAAATTTTAGTGAAATAGCAACTAATTAGTATACTAACCAGATATATTTATGTTCAGTTTTTAATCACAGAAAAATGTAATAGTTATCAATCGTCAGAGATTTCTTCATGATCACTTTAAATTAAAGGTAATATATCTGCTCTGAAGAAAACCTACTGAAAATCCTGAATTGGTTAGGAGAAAAACTAGACTTTGGGATACTTAATAGTTCCTCAATGGAAGTTGCACATGTTTATCACCACTCAAGATTTTTCAATATAAATTATTTTTCAAAGCATTCTATTAAAAAAGAGGAGTTACTTTTTTATCTTTAAATGCCTATCGCAGAAATGATGAGTGAGTCACAACTGAGAACACTCATGTAAAGTTTCAAAAGTGTAGAGTTTTATGACAAAAGTTCACTCTGTAAGATAGTTTCATGAGATTAAAGAAACTAGTAAGAAAATGAACTGGATTTTAAAGAAACATAATTTATGCTTTTTCTGAAAAGTATGGTATAATACTGATCTTGGAAAGGTTTTACATTTTATTTCCATTATATTAGTGATATTCCAGTCCTTGAATCTTCACCCTGATTACTTTTGTTCATTTCTGGCCTTCTCATTTCTCCCTAAATTATTTTTTGTGACACTACAGAAGAAAAGACCACCTGTTTCTTTTTTTTTTTTTATCTGTTCTTTAAATATTTATGCTCTTGAAGTTCAGTTTCTGATATTAAGTGTTAATTAGGACATTTTAGAGCCATTTTCTCTGGTAAAATACAGACCTAATGAATTCTACATCAACTTTACATACCTCATACAGCAATTTTATGACAAGGGATAAGTGCCCTCTGCTTGTTAGCAGGCCTGTAGCCATCCCAGGGAATCTATTAAAGACAAAGGTCCTGTCTGTGCTCAAGACTTTTGCTGCAGAATAAATGTAAGTCAGCTTGTCCTTTTACTACAGAGAATACAGTATCTAATTTTTATGGCATCTTACCATAGCTTCAACCTTTCAACTTTGTTCTCCTAAGCGTACATAGATTCACTGGATAATATTTTCTTTTTAAAAGGGTATGTATTAACTTGGCTTCAGACCTCTACCATACATATCTATTGCCATTCCACATGGGGTTTTCATTTTATGCAAACTGGTATGCACTTCATGCTTGATACATGGCACTATTACAAATATTGATGTAAGCAATTTTCAGGCTGAAGGTTTATTTTAAGCTATCATCCTTCCTGTAATAACTGTTATACTATGTCACAAATCTGTAACCTTTCAGCTATTAGGATATGGCAATATGTACCTCAGTGTTCAGTAATTTAGCCATCCCCCAAACTTAAAAGCTCTGTTTCCTTCCAAGTAACAATAAATGCAAGTAATCCTGTGTCCTCCTTAAGCCACAGGCCTCTTCTCAGAATCCATGTGGTCTTTCCAATTTGTGCAGAAGAACACAGGAAAAGGCTTGCTCCTTGTCCTTCAAAGCTATGGTTAAGACCTACTGTATATCATCACGTATAAGCCAAAAATTTTGTGCCTAAAAATTGGCTTCAAAAGAGGCTCTCGGCTTATACTCAAGGGAGTATGGTAGACAACCCCTCCCAGTAGTTTCCCAGACCATGTGACAAGCTGGAGCCCTAGTGTTGCCAGGTGGCCATCTTGGGCAGTCGGTCAGGGCTGGGGCTGGAGTGAGGAGGGGAACCCCGCATCTGGAGTGGCCAAGTAAGGGGGGTCAGCCTGGACATTGAGGGGGGGATTCAGGGAGACCAGGGAAGCAGTGGCAGGTACCGGGGGTTGGGGAGGGGGTCGGGGAGTTGGGGAAAGTGATGGGATGGCTGGGAGGGTTTTTTGGGGGGGGTGTTCAGGGAGGCCAGGGAAGTGGTGGCAGGGCTCAGGTACTGGGGGGGGGGTCAGGGAGTCCAGGAAAATGGCAGGAGGACCCAGGGATTTTGGGCAGCCCAGGGAAGCAGTGACAGGGACCAGGGATTGGCGGGGGGTGCCTGGCAGGCTGGGAAGAGTGGTAGCAGGGGTTGGGGGGTGACAGGGAAAGGGTTTTGGGGAACAGGGGAGCAACAGCAGGGAACTGAGAAGGGAGTAGGGGCGGCAGTGAAGAGCCAGGGGCAGCAGGAAGAGCAGTGGGGCACCAGTGGGGAAAGGGCAGAGCAGGGGGGCAGCAGGAGGAGAAGTGGGGCAGCAGTTGGGAAGGGGGGGACAGCAGTGAAGAGCTGGGAGGGCAGCAGTGAGGAGAGGGCAGAGCAGGGTGGCAGCAGGAGGAGCAGGGGGGGCAGCAGTGGGGAAGTGGTAAAGAAGGGGGGCATCCGTGAGGAATGAGGAGGCAGCAGTGGGGAAGGGGCAGAGGAGGGGGGTAGTAGTGAAGAGCCAGGGGGGCAGCAGTGAGGAAAGGGCAGAGCAGGGGGGCAGCAGTGGGGAAGGAACAGAGCAGGGAAGCAGCAGGTAGCAGTGAGGGAAGGGTGGAGTAGGGGGTGGCAGTAAGGAGGGGGCAGTAGGAGGAGCAGAGAGCAGCAGTGAGAAAGGGGCAGAGCAGGGGGCAGCAGGGGTGGCAGAAGTAAGGAATGGGCAGAGCAGGTGGGAGCAAGGAGGCAACAGTGAGGAAAGGGTGCAGCAAGGGGCAACAGTGAGGTAAATGAGAAGTGAGCAGGGGGCAGCAGTGGAGGGCATCAGGGGTGACAGCAGGGAGGAAAGGGCAGAGCAGGTGGGAGCAGGGGAGCAACAGTGAGGAAAGGGTGGCGCAGGGGGCAGCAGCAGGAAACTGAGAAGTGAGCAGCAGTATAGCAGTGAGGAAGGGGCAGAGCAGGGGGCAGCAGGGGTGAGGAAAGTGAGGAAAGGGCAGAGCAGGAGAGGAGGAGTAAGGAATAGACAGCGAGGGGGCAAAGGAAAAGCAGCAGCAGAGATTTTGGAGTAGGGAAGCTGTCAGCAGCAGAGATTTTGGGGTAGGGAAACTCCAAGAGGAAGCCAGCAGTAGTGGGTGGGGGGTTAGGGGCCAAGGCCAAAAGGGGACCTCATCTTATACCTAGGTCACCAATTTTAGCTTCTTTTTTGGGCTCAGACTGGGGGGGGGGTCGGCTTGTGCCCGGATCGGCTTATACCCGATTGTATATGGTATAAAAAAACCCAAGTGCATACACCAAGCCACATTATTTTTTTCAGCTCAGCCAAACAGCCACCCTCTTGCTCCCTTTACAAGTGTAACATTCTCCTAGTTTCACCTCCTGGCTCGCCTCTCCAAAGGGCATGTCAAAAGTTTTGTTAAAATCTTCAGAGTAGCTTTGCAATTTTTGATTCAGACATTCACAAATTCCCATGAAAATAGAAGGTAGTTTTCATAAATTTGAAGAATTTAAAGAAAAAAGAAAAAGAAAGGAAGTGAATTTCTATAGTAGGCAAAGGGGTGAGGATTTAGAATTTGTTTAGGCATGTCAGTAGGAGCTGAAATATCAGACTTTAGTATGTGAAAATTATAGTCTTTTGGGGGCGGGGGAGGAACTTTCCACAATTCTGTATTTTATAAAGCCAGGGTTCACATACATCAACTGATTGAATGTATGATAGGAGAAAAGTTTCCAATGACTTCTAATTTTCTACCAAACTGAATTGTGCTGTTGACTTGTAAGCATAGAGATTAGACATCTAAATGGCATTTGATTGAATAAACAGTAATTTCACCAATTTATTGGAGTCTGGGATGGCTGGTCAAAACCAACTGATATTTATAGGGAGTGAATACAGTGGTGAATAATAGCATTCTTCCCAGTGAAACAACACACATGACTGGAAATTGAGGTTCTTGATATTTCTAAAGACAACAGAAACCAGGCCGATTAATTATTTAAAAAATGTTGATCTGACCTTATTTGTCAATAGAATTTCTTATAAGTGAAATATACTATATTATGTTAGAAAAGGGATAGTTTTGCTCATTGCTTTTCTTGGGGGAGGGAAAAAAAGATAGTCTTGCAACAGGGCCAGCAAAAATGGTGCCTGTACTCTGTACCCCTGCATACCATCACAAAAAAACAAACAAACAACAACAACAACAACAAAAACCCTCACTGGTTTTACTATAATACAGCTAACTCTTGCAGAGCCAGTGAAAAAAAGAAGAAATGGCAGACTCACTGCCAGGCACTGTGCCTCATGCTGCATAGTGAAGATGTCATCACTTTCTCCCTACTCACATACAGAGGAAAAGAAATTTGAGGAAGCATTTGGTGCTTTGGAGATCCTCTTTCACAGTTACCTAAAGTTAACCAGTATTTTTCGGAGCTGTGATTTAGCCACTTGCATGGCATAATCCCCCTCACTCTGGTCATGTTGACCTGGAGAGGGGGGGAAAAAAAAATCACTGCTATGCATATGCCTGGTGAGTCTGTTTTAGCAGCAGCAGCAGCAGTGAAACAGTAAGTCAGAATGAAAAAAAAAATCCTCTGAGAAAACTGGAATGATTGTGTACTTGTGCAGCACCTCAGAGCTTTAGGATTCTGCAGAAACTAGAGTAGAACGGAATACTGGAAGTTATATTCAAGGTACTTCTGAGGTGTTTGTCAATACAGAAACTGTCAGTCTAACAGATTGAGTGGGATTTGTGGCCAGTGTTTTTTTCAAGTATATATGTTTTATTTAAGCTACCTCTCGAATGTTTGTATTATGAGTTGGTGTTTACGTAGTAGGTGTTATAGTAATGGACAGACAAGGTAATCCTTCTATGGGAAATATAGGAAGGGTCATCAGATTACAAAAGTATTTGAAATGTATTCTGACTGTGGTGAAAAATGTCAGAAAATGGGGTAAATATAAAACCCTCCATAGTGACAGGGGCTCACAATTCGTTGTGAATGGCATGAAATTCACTCAGGTCTCCTCACTACCTTAATCATCAAGTAGCCATATTTATATCCATGTCCTTCTGATAGGCAAGCTGCCTCTCAATGCTGGTAAGCTACAGATGGAAGTCATAATCATAGATGCTCATGCACGCTTAGCTTCTTTGCCAGAAAACAAGTTGCTGTGGAGTTATTTTCATCTACAAGCACCTTGCCTTTATGTTCAACAAATAAATGAGAGCAACTGTAAACATCACAGAAGTTCTTGAATTATCTACAAACCTTAACTTTATATGCCAGTGGAATCAAGATGATCTACTGGGTAGATCAGGGGCGTCGCTGGGGTCTGGTACATGGGGCTTGTACCCCAAATCCCAGCACCAGTGCCCTGAGTTCTGGCATGGCCCCTGCCTCTCCCAGTCTCTGGCTGGAGATCTGGGGCCCAGCCATCAGTCAGCGGTGGCAGCTGCTTCCGGCCCCATCCTAGGCTGGGCCACCCACGGCTTTGTCTGCTGCCCCCTGCCCTGTCCCCAGCAGGGGATCTGGGGCCAGGCTGGCGGCAGCAAGAGCCTGAGCCCGGGTCATGCCCCACTGCAGAATTGGGGCTGGGAACGTGGCCTAGCCTGGCCTGGTGCCCCGGGTCCTTCCTCAGGCCAGTGATGCTCCTGGTGTAGATAAAGCTTTGTTTTTTGAAGAAACAGCACATTAACACAATCTCATTCAGTCTCTCTAGATGGCAGCCCAGGGTGTTAATGTTCTAAGAGATTTAGCTAGGACAAATACTGTTGTTAAAACATCTAAGTCAAAATAGTCATTCAGTAAGGGCATGTTCTTTTCAGCAGTCATTTGTGCAGAAGTTGAAAGTGGACAGCCAAGGATGCACACATCTGGAACAGTAGCTTATTCAACTCAAAATAAAACCCAAAGGTACCTTCCATTTTTTTTTCCCACTGTGATAAATATTCACACAGCCCTCCTGTACAGGAAAGCATTATGTTGCACAGTTTGGTTCATGAGCCAGTGTACCATGTTAGATGGTCTTGAGTTGTAAAAACAACACTATGATCCTTTTTTCCAGACTGATACCACAGCTAATCTTTTCCACACAATTGTTGCAATACATTTTTTTCCCCTGAACAAGTATTTAAAATGTTATCTGTCCTGGACTTCTATTGTAGTCTCACCTACCCCTTCCACTCCTCAACACTACCTCTCCCTTCTTCTATCTTAAGCACTCTATTGACAATCATAAGTATATGTTTCCTTCTTATATTATTTTATTGTTACTAAACCCATGAATAAGAAATTCAAACCTGGCAGCTGTAATTTTTCCCACAAGCTTTGTTACATAAATATTAATATAGGAAAAACTTTTCAACAAGGTGAAAATTTCTCCCCACTACAAAAAGGACAGGGGCCTACTGGAGAGAGTTCAGAGGAGGGCAACCAAAATGATTAAAGGGCTGGAGCACAAGCCCTATGAGGAAAGACTGAAAACATTAGGCTTATTTAGTCTGCAGAAGAGAAGATTGAGGGGGGATTTGATAGCAACCTTCAACTACTTGAAGGGGTGCTCCAAGGAAGATGGAGCTCGACTATTCTCGGTAGTAAAGGAGGACACGACGAGGAGCAATGGTCTCAAGTTGCATTTAGGGAGGTCAAGGCTGGATATTAGAAAAAACTTTTTTACTAGGCGAGTGGTGAAACATTGGAATGAGCTGCCAAGGGAGGTGGTGGAGTCACCATCTTTGGAGGTGTTTAAGGCCTGGCTGGATAAAACCATGACTGGGATGGTTTAGTGGTAGTGGTCCTGCCTCTGGCAGGGGGTTGGACTAGATGACCTATGAGGTCCCTTCCAACCCTAGGATTCTATGATTCTATGAATTTAGGGGAACACAACAACCTGGAGCACAATGGTAAAAATGTCCATTCTCATCTGTTTTCCACTTCAACAGTTAAGTAGTATTCTGAAAAAAAACTCTAACTATTGATATTAGGCTAAGTTCATTCATAGATGAGCAAAACATAATTTCTAGTTAAGATGACACAAATAGGGACTTTTCTACTACAACAATTGATGACATATTTTCAAGTAAACAAGATAGCACCAAACAAGCCTCTGTAAGATTTATATTTCTCCTTCCAGTATTTCAAATACATATCAAGGTATTTCATAGTTGTAGAGTAGGAAAGAAGTCCTGTCCTTGTAGATTATTAACTCTTCTTACAACTGTATCATTCACTTGATACTGTAATCTTTTTTTACCACAACTTTTATGAAAATGCTAAAAAAAGTGGATGTATGTCTCCAGCAAGATTAATACATGAAATGGTAAAAGGCTTCTTGGGGACAAGGAGATTATTTCTGCTTGTTATGTTCTTGCATATAAATGTGGGTTTGATTGAACATCAATTTACCTAAATTTATTAGGCAGCTATGTTCTTGTCATGCAGAGAAACCAACAGCACTGTGATAACTGAATAGTTAAGAATGATACATAAATGGTCAAGTAGGTAGCGAAGGTTTTGTTTAATGCTTGCTGTTAATTTCACCAATGCCAGTATATAAGATGAGAATATTTTATTATAATTATACTAGGAGAGAAAAGGTTGAGTCTGACTTTCAAGATATAGGTAGTCTAAGGACAACACAAAAATACATGTATTGCATGGCAAAACATATATATTATGCAATCAAATTAGTACTTATGTAGCAAAAATTCCACCTGCAATCAGTGGGAATATTGTCTGATGACAGACTATGGGACAGATTTTGCCATGGTTACTTGGAATATATAAAACTTTACATTGCAATCAATGGAGCTCATGACTCAATAACGTATTATCTAATATGAGTAAGGATGTGTAATTTGAGGCTATGACCTGTTTTAAATAATTGACCAATAAAAATAACAGATAACATAAAAAATCCACAGAAAGTAGAACTGGATACATTTACACAATAAAATGTGTGTCTTATATTCAAAATTAATACAATGCCAGTGGACTTAAAACCCACAATGGTGCAAAGAAAAAACATATGTGGACCATATTGATGTAGATACAGCCTTCTCCACCACTGCACAGATTTACTAGAATACCTGTTATAGACATACCTGCTTTCAGAGAGGCTTTGGCTAGCACAGGAGTCTCAAACTCAGATCACCACAAGGGCTTGGTGAAGACTAGGACAGGGCCGCATGAGGACTAGTACACTAGCCTGAGGGCTGCACCACTGAGAACTTTTCATACAACAATATTGCAAATATTGGTAACAATAGTTTTGTTGTGGGCCACAGGAAATAGCTTTAGGGGCTGCATGCAGCCTGCAGGCCACATGTTTGAGACCCCTGGTCTCTCAATAGTTCATCTGAGCTCCCTTACTCCAGCCAACCTTGTTATCCCAGAGAGCCAGAAATCTGCTCTCCTTCCTCAACAGGCCCTAACTGACCAAGTTTTGTCATTGTAATGCTTTCCTTTAGATTTGACACTTGCTGGTGGTGTGGTGGGGCAAGGCAGGTTGTTCTTACAGTGTCTCATTAACTCCGTCATCTTTGGGCAGCCTTAAGGGGCAATAACTCCTTACTTTCATGCACTAAGTATATGTATAACAATTTTTTAGGGGAAAAGAAACTCAGAATTACTTTGTAATAAAACATTACTACCATGTTTTAAACCATTTAGCCACAAACAAAAAACAAACATCTCAGTGCACTAGGCAAGCTAGAACCAAGTTCTCAGTTTAATCTAATCAGATCTATCACTAAAAGTTGCAAAAGAATAAATCTATCAGTATGTAAAATTCATTATGCAAAGCCCACAACACCAGTTAGAAATATTTGTCCCCAACCATTTTTCCCTTCTCTAGGCTTTGGTGTGCCTACCACCTGCTTATCAAAAGACGTTTGTTGAGTTTAGGGTGAACCATTTAATTAGTTTAGGGTGAACCATTTATTTAATTAGTTGTTACCCTTTACTTATACAATATTAATAATTATATTTCATTACTTGTACATACAAGTACTAGACAGATTTGTTACTCAAACCAGTCCAAATTCATTATTTTGTTAAATCAGCTCTATTTGTTGCACATGCAGGCAGAGTAGGTGTGTCTATGCAAACACAATCTGCTTCTGGAGTCCTTCCCCATAGTTCATCTTAGGTGTTATGAGACAATTCAGTCATATGCTGCTTACAGTTGAACTGAGGTCCATAACATTAAAAAAAAACTATAAATTCTTTGTGAGGAGACTCTAAAACATGCCTCCTGCTTTTACAGATGCAGTTTGTTTCTTCCCCTTTCCAGCAATAGACATTGAAATATGTACAGTCTGCATTTAGTTTTTCAAAGCCTGTTGCTGCTGATACAGAGGGCTACATCCCAAAAGACATTTAAGTATGTTGATGCTCGGCATCACTATATCTGCCTAAACTCTAGGAACCTAGAAAATCGCTGGACTTCAGCAAGCCTGAAATTGGCACTTATACTGTGAATGGGGAAAGATAGGCAACCTAGAAGGTAATTAAAAAAGGACAGAATATTAGGCAATGCCTTGCCTAACTAGCTGGTGGGAAATGCCCAGCAACAGGCTGTATATTAAGCCTCATAACTCAAAATAGACCTCTAAGTTGAGATGCTTGGGATTTTTGATGTCCTGTCCCTTTAAATGTCTTAACACTCCCCACTTTCTAGCACAAAGACTCTCTTTTGTGTTGGCTTCAGTTTTGCTGTAAGAAAAATAAAGTGTTTCTGTGTTTCTAAAAGTTCCCCCTGTATCTTCAATTTCCTGGATCCAACTATAACAGGATTCCTAGCTGCAAATTAGGTTCCTATGCCTATCCTTCTTTAGTAAGAAGCCCAGGAAGATTATACACAAACCAGCTAGGGAAAGAACCCACTTTATAATTATTTATTCAGTGGTTAGAACACTCATGAGGGTGGGGGAGGAATGCAGGTTTAATTCTGCCTTCCAACAGAGGAGAAGAAATGATTGTAATAGGATTCCACAACCTCTAACCACTAAGCTTTGGGATAATCTAATGTGAGATTTCTTCAGTCTCTGTTGTTGAAGCTGTTCATACATAATGAAAAACTCATTGGCAGGAGAGAGAAAGCAAGAGAAAATGTGAGAATGATTAAGTGACCTGATGGCTAGACCACTCACCTAAGAGGTAGGAGACCTGGGATACAATCTCCTGTTCCAGTGATGATAAATAAGTTTAAAAAAAAAACACACAATGGAGGAGGGGGATTGGATCCTGGATATCTGAGCCAGGTACTCTAAAAAGCAGTCAGAACAGCAGTCATTCCGCACTGCTAGGCTCTGGTTTTCTGCCTCTGCCCTAGCCAAAGAACAGGGCTTCAGCGGGGCAAGTGAAGAAAGGATGTGTGGAGTTACTTCTTGGACTTCCCTACTTTGAGAAGGGCACCACGGTTTGAGGGAAATAGCTCATCCCTACCTCTGTTCTAGCTTTATCCAGAGTTAAGGGCTTCTATTTCTTGTGACATCAGGCCTATGGATCTCCTGAAACTGACTTGTGGTCACCCAAAGAGCTGCTGACCCCTGCTGGTTTAGATAATACACAGCGCTGTCTTGAATGTAGGGACTAGATTGGAGGACTCCTCATAGTCCTTTCCAGTCCTACAAAGCTATGATTCTATGTTGTGTAATAATATAATGACACAACATGAAATAGTAGCTAAAATGTTATAACATATTGCATTTTGAGCTGACATAATAGTAAAATCTTTTCTATCATTAAGGTTAAAATGAAGTGAAAATGAACTGTTTTGACTTAAAAAAACCAAATTGAGTAAATATAAATTTGTCAAAATAATTGACAAAACCAATACATTCCCATGGAATAATTTAATTTTGTTGAATCAGCCTTTTCTGGTGCAAAATAAAACATTTTATCAGAAACATTTCAACTATCTGTAGTTGATAGTGTTCACTGTAGTTGATAGAGCTTTGCACCTGGCTGAAAGCAAGGGTCTGATAATATACATCATTATGTCATCCTTTTTAAAGACTACAGTAACTGCAGTATGTAAGAGGAAGGAATAGAATCATAGAAACATAGGGTTGGAAGGAACCTCATAGGTCATCTAGTCCAACCCCCTGCCAGAGGCAGGACCACTACCACTAAACCATCCCAGTCATGGTTTTGTCCAGCCAGGCCTTGACCACCTCCAAAGATGGAGACTCCACTACCTCCCTAGGCAACTCATTCCAATGCTTCACCACTCGCCTAGTAAAAAAGGTTTTTCTAATATCCAGCCTCGATCTCCCTAAACGCAACTTGAGACCATTGCTCCTCGTTCTGTCCTTTGTTATTACCAAGAACAGTTGAGCTCCCTCCTCCCTGGAACATCCCTTCAAGTAGTTGAAGGTTGCTATCAAATCCCCCCTCAATCTTCTCTTCTGCAGACTAAATAAGCCTAATGCTTTCAGTCTTTCCTCATAGGGCTTGTGCTCCAGCCCTTTGATCAATTTGGTTGCCCTCCGCTGAACTCTCTCTAGCATGTCTCTGTCCTTTTTGTAGTGGGGAGCCCAAAGAAGCTTGAGAAAATACTGTTTTGAATTGTTTCACTAATATATCATGCAACCTTCTGTGTGACTTAGACCAAGTCAAAACAGAATGTACAGTAGTAGCAGTAATTAACTTTGAAATATAGAGCATTTCATGAAAGAAAACCAATTACAGCAGCATATGATGTAAAAGGTTTTTGCTCATTAATAATATTTTAAAGGAAGTGAAACTAAGCTGTATGATCTCAAAATAAATTAATTGTTTACTTCAGACACATTTATTTTTAAATAAAATTGGACTGGAACACATTCCTATATCCTAACCTATTAAGTCATTTAAATCCAGACAGAGCTGTATCCACATTTCAAAAATATTCTTAACTTTATAATAGACTGGAATTCAAAATCTTGATCCAGATCTAAATTTTGTGGCTTGAGACTATTTTGCTAGTCCATTTTGTAGACTAATCATGTCAGTTTTTAGAGGCATATACATCTTATTGGTCAATAAGCATTAGACCCATTTGTCAAAAACAATCTTTAGGTAGTGGTATCTATGGCGCTTCCCAATAAGGTGCATCAGAAGTGAAATATATCAAGTATTAAGTAAGTGCTCACTGAAAACAAAATAGACATTTATTTTGGTGATGCAAAAGAAACAACAAGCAATTATTTAATGAAGAGGAGATAAAATATTGACAGAATACCACTCTTGTGCTGAAAGTGGTTAGTAGACTTAGCATTAGTTCACTTCATCAGTGTCACTCTTTGTTATACGAAGCATTGCAAAGTGTTACTGATAATAGAAATGTTGTTGTTGTTTTTTTTTTTTTGAGCTGCACAGAAATGAATGAGTTAAACAAAAAGCAAAACTATATAATGTGTGAAAAGTGTGTGGCCTGGACTGAAAAGTCCTAGGGAAAATAATCTGAAGCAATAAATAAACACTGACAGCACTGCATTTATGAAGCTTGAGAAAGAAGAGTAGGGAGAAACACCTGTGGTGAATATAAACAGCTTTAAAGGCTTGCAAAGAAAACTGGTGTTCAATGTTATCTAGGAGACTGGAGTGTTACCCGAAAAATTTGATCCCCAAAATCCAATCACTCAATTTATCAATTTTCAGACCATCCAGTAGTCTGGATGTAATTACAATCTCAGGAGGTAACCCAAATTAGGTTATTTTGCTTAAACGGACAAATATCCAAACCCTGGGATAAATGTCCCAAGTTGGGGACTACGGCTACAGACCACCGATCAAGCACAGACTCACAAACAACAAAGATTCAGACCCAATAATTTGTTTTCATCAAAAGCGGCTTTATTGTAACATGTATTGTAAGCACTGACTAAAGCGCTACTGTCTCTTTAAGAAAAACCGCTACTTAACATCAAGCTTAAAGGCATTAAAATTACTCTAGGGAATTACAATATAAAGACACTGCTTAACCTATAACATATAAGCGCTATAACTTATAGATACAATTAACACATATATGCAACACTTTAACTTATAACTATAACACAAAGACAATGAGGTAATTAAAAGAACATTCAGCGAGTGAGGGCCAGTCACTGGCTGAATGGAGAGATCTCAGTTCTTAATACTGCTCCTTAAGGTCTAACTCTGGGTTACTTGTCTCACTTAACTTAAATAAATTGCCTTAGAAAATTGCTTAGAAAGGGCTTTGGCTTCCCCTGATACTGTTCCCTATGGGCATTCCTCCCCTCCTTGGGACCCTTTTTGCTTACCCCAAAAGGTTGGAAAAGCTGCGCTGGGTTGTAGGGTCCTCAGGGAAACAGCAAGTAGGAGTTCAGGGAAAAGGAGATAGGGTAGGAGGCAAAAGAAAGGAAAAGATGGGACAGTAGGGAAAAGAGCTGGCTATTCCGGTGAGCCTCGCACAGCTCTGGGCTGGTTGCCGTGGCACCGTGGCTTCGGAACACTCAGGGCAGGCCGGGGTAGCTGCTAGACGAGCGGTGGATCGGTCAGCGGCAGGCAGGCTGGAACACTGGACGAGCGGAGCTAGAACAGCGGCAGGCAGGCTTGGTCACTGGGCGAGCGGAGCTGGAACAGTGACAGGCAGGCAGGCAGGAGAAGCCTCAAAGGCAGCGGAGCTCACGAACCTCTAGGCAGTACTTGGTTGGCTGCTTGGTTGTGAGAGCATGGAGAAGCCTCAAAGGCAGCGGAGCTCACAAGCCTCTAGGCAGTATTTAGTTACCTGCTCGGCTGTGAGAGCATCGAAGGCCCTTTAGAAGCCAGGCACAGAGACCCAGCTTCAAGGATAATGTCCTGAGTCGCCGCTCAGAGACACAACCCTGTGTCTTTCAGAAACTAAGTCAGACAATCAGCTCTCAGAAACTGAGTTAAACCCAGCTCTCAGAGCCTAAGTCCAGAACTTAGCTCTTAGGCTTGAGTGAAACTCCTAGTGCAGTAGGTAACACAGCCAAAAGGACATTGAAACCCAGTAAGGAGCAGGAGAGATCTCCAAAGAGCTGCTCTTTGCACTGCCTTTTTATTTGCAATTTCTGCCACTCCCAGTTTCTTCTTGACCAGTCACAAAAAGGTGAGCTCATCTTCATCCAATTGAAAAAGGGCGACTTCATTACTCATCTGCATATTGCATCATAAAAATCAATATTTTTGACGAGTCCTGCTGACAGGGGGTGGATACCTTAAGATACCTGATGGGAGGGGGACTGAGTGAGTTCAAAAGTTCAGAGGCTTGCCTCCATCTTGACCTACTTAGAATTTCCTGTTAAATGTGATAGTGGAGCTATGTAACCTCCCCTTTATGATCTCTCCATTTTGTTTCTTGCTGAATGCTCTTTTATTTATTTATTTATCTATTTAATTATTTATTTAATTCTAAAACACTGTTAAATGATTGATTTATGAGTTCTTTACCCCTAATTATTGCATATTATGCCATTTTCTAGCTTTGCCATAAAACCTCTGCGAAATTGCCTTACCATTTCTTACTCATATGGGTTTTTATATTTTCTTAGTATTTTATTTATTTATTTATTTATTTATTTATTTATTTTTGCTTTTCTGTGATACTAAGGAGATGGCAAAAATCTCAGGCTACAGGAGAACCTTTGAAACAATCAAATGGGAACATTTTACAAACACTAAAGGAAAAAGATACGCTACTGATGTGCAATAGATGTGGTAGTGTGTTCTTGATATGTATTGTTGGTTTGGTAATAATGTATTTTTTAAATTACAAGCAGTATTACAGCAGAAATTTAGGATCCAAAGGGGTAGCCATGCTAGTCTAGGTCAGTATAACAAACAAAGAAGAACTCCTGTGGCACTTAAAGACTGACAAATTTATTTTTTTGCATGTGCTTTCATAGGAGAAAATCCCAGAGCAAAAGAACTACAGGAATTTCCTTAAGGAAGTACATTTGTGACAACCTGCTTAACAACAAAACAGTGAATGCTTAAAAAAAAGTAAAAATAAATAAATTACTGAATGAACTGATACAAATAGCATGTATTTCTCATAGAGATTGATCCTAACTGCAAAAAAAATAAGGAGTCTTGTGGCACTTAAAGACTAACAGATTTATTTATCACATGAGCTTTCATGGGAGAATATCCCACTTCGTCAGACGCTTTGAAGAGCAACGTTTGCCTGATCTGGAGCTGCTTCCAAATTTGTGGTGGTTGAAATCTGGGAGATATCTGTTATTGATGGAAATGCAAGAGAAGATTTGGAATCAGCAGCATATACTATAAATTATATTCCAAAGGGGCAGCCGTGTTTGACTAGTTCCAGTAAAGCAAACAAAGTGTGGGATTTTCCCCCATGAAAGCTCATGTAATAAATAAATTTGTTAGTCTTTAAGTACTATGGACTCCTTGTTTGTTATACATTACATTGTGTTCTACAACAGAATATAAAAAATGAGCTTTATGTTATAAATGTCTTTCTTGTTAAATTCATGCAATCTTTAGTGTAAATACCTTTCTAAAGTCCACTACATGGAAAATCAGGTAAGAGCTAGTTTTGTCCATTCTGCACTTTTGACCTGGAGGTGTCAGGAGAACACTTTTAGATAATAAATTAAAGATTTCTTGGATTTTCATAAATAGAATTTTTCAAAGTGCAGTATCAAATTTATTAAATCATAATGAGCCTTTTGCCACACTTTGATTTGAAGAAAGCAAATTATAATTGTACATAATGGAACTAAAGATATTATATTTCCCTTATGTGTAATTGTCAAGTTTTATCTATGTGCAGTGGGTGGATAAAACTAATATTTTGTACCTGAAGTCTTTGATGTGTCTTTAAAAATAAGGCTTACCTTCCCTTCTTCTATTTTGTTATTTTAAATAAGATAACCAGATATAGATTTGGATGCCTAAAATATAGGAAATTTATTATTTTATGCCCAATTTTTAGGCTATCACCTGTCGGTATAGCCTCTTCTCTTGAGATGGTATCTATATCATCTCCTTATCCAAAATCAACATTCATATGTTAATGATCTCTCATCTTGTCTAACACACACTCTTCTTCTCTTTCAGTTTCAGTGATTCTCACCTTACTCTCTCTCTGTCCTGCCAGCTTGTATCTATGGAAAACATTGTTTTCATCTTCAATAGTTATAATTTCTCCATGGCTTTTCCATGTGCTCTGTTATGGCTCACATCTTCAAGTCACAATTCTTCCACACTGCTATACTTGAATCTATACCAACACTTTGTCCTCCTTTTGTTTCTTTTGTCTCCTTCCACTGCTTGCAAAGCCACATCTATTTCCTTACAGTCTCCTTTTTCTGAAAGATTCTGTTTTTCTCTGTAAATGGATGGCAAACTTCTTCACATCCTTCAAATTCCTCTTGGAAAATGAAAGCAAAACAAATCAAAAAACACAACAAAACACTTTAAAAAAAATCATGTCAGATTGTAACACTAAGGACTATGATAGAACGCAGCTTTCTTGATGTCAAGGGTGACTAAGAAGAAGTGAAAAAAAAACAAGGAGTCATGTGGCACTTTAAGGCTAACAGATTTATTTTTCACATGAGCTTTCGTGGGAGAAAATCCCACTTTGTCAGATGCTTTGAAGATGGGTGAACTTACGGAATGGAATGAAAATAAATGCAAGGGGGTGTAAAACATAGGATCAGGTCATACAGTAACAACAAATCAGAGCAGTTGTTAGGTTCAAACCATGGGAAGCCTGAAGTCAAATTACCTTTTGTAATGGGAAAAGAACCATAGTCACGATTAAGTCCTGCTTTCACAGAATTTAGCTTGGATGTTAATTCAAGTTCAGCTGTTTCTCTTTGAAGTCTTGATGTCTCAGCCACATCTCTGATGACAGTCATTAACAAATCATTTATTGAGTGATTAGAAAGATGGAAGTGCTCAGCAAGTGTTTTTTTTCTTTGATTTCTGATATCAGCTCTGTGTTCATTTATCCTTTTGCGCAACAATGGTCCTGTTTGTCCAATGTATAAGGTGTTGGGGCATTTCTTGCACATGATGGCATAGACCACATTAGCAGATGAGCAGGTAAATGAGTCTTTGATGGAGTAGCAGGCTTGATTAGGACCTATGATGGTATCTGTTGTGCAGATATGTGGGCAGATTTGGCAGCGTGGTTTGTTGCAGGGGTATGTGCCTGCTTCGATGTTTCTGTTGTTAGATGTATAGTTGCTGGTGAGTATCTGTTTCAGATCGGGTGGCTGTCCGTAGGCAAAGAGAGGTCTGTCTCCCAAGACTTGAGAGAGAGAGGGATCATCTTTTAGAATAGGCTGTAGGTCCCTAATGATCTGTTGCAGAGGTCTGACTTGGGGATTGTATGTAGTGAGTAGTGGTGTTCTGTTGTTTTCTTTCTTGGGCCTCTCTTGTAGTAGATGACTTCGGGGAACCCATCTAGCTCTGTCAATTTGCTTTCTTACTTCCCCAGGTGGGTACTGTAGTTTCAGGAATGCTTGATAGAGATCCTCAAGATGTCTGTCTCTGAGGGATCAGAGCAGATGCAGTTATATCTTAGGGCTTGGTTGTAGACAATGGATCGTGTGGTGTATTTAGGATGGAAGCTCGAAGGATGTAGGTAACTATACCAATTAGTAGGTTTTTGGTACAGGGTGGTGGTGATATGTCTATCCCTGATTTGTACTGTAGTGTCGAGAAAGTGGATCTCCTGTGTGAAGTGTTCCAGGCTCAATTTGATGTTGGAGTGGAAATTGTTTCTAAAAGGTGATCCCTCTCTCTCTCAAGCCTTGGGAGACAAACCTCTCCTTGCCTACAGACAGCCACCCAATCTGAAACAGATACTCACCAACAACTATACATCTAACAACAGAAACATTGAAGCAGGCACACACCCCTGCAACAAACCATGCTGCCAAGGCTGCCCACATATCTGCACAATAGATACCATCATAGGTCCTAATCAAGCCTGCTACTCCATCAAAGACTCATTTACCTGCTCATCTGCTAATGTAGTCTATGCCATCATGTGCAAGAAATGCCCCAACACCTTACACATTGCACAAACAGGACCATCGCTGTGCAAAAAGATAAATGAACACAGAGCTGATATCAGAAATCACTGAACAAAGAAACCAGCTGCTGAGCAGTTCCATCTTTCTAATCACTCAATAAATGATTTGTTAACGACCATCATCAGAGATGTGGCTGGGACATCCAGACCTCAAAGAGAAACAGCTGAACTCGAATTAATATCCAAGCTAAATTCTGTGAAAGCAGGACTTAATCGTGACTATGGTTCTTTTCCCATTACAAAAGGTAATTTGACTTCAGGCTTCCCATGGTTTGAACTTAACAACTGCTCTGATTTGCTGTTACTGTATGACCTGATCCTATGTTTTACACCCCCTTGCATTTATATTCATTCCATTCTGTAAGTTCACCCATCTTCGAAGCATCTGACAAAGTGGGATTTTCTCCCACGAAAGCTCATGCGAAAAATAAATCTGTTAGTCTTAAAGTGCCACACAACTCCTTGGTTTTTTTGCAGGACTAGACTAAGACGGCTATCCCTTTGCAAATTGATAAGAAGAAATGATCACTTACTGCTTCTCCTACACATCTGGTTAGGTGAGCAATAGATAGTGATATGAATGGCTGCTTAAGACAAAGGAGGGTAAACTAATTTATTCCTCTGCTTTTGGAATTCCCTCCAAAATCTTTCCTATGGCTATGTCTACACTTAGAGTTTCAGTTCGAATTACTGAATTTGGATTAGTCAATTCGAACTAATAATTATTAATTTGAACTCAGTCAATTTCAGTTGACATGGCCACACTAGAAAATCCAATTCGAATTGGCATGTCCATGAACAGGACTTCCTAGTTTGAATTTGGTAGGTGGCACTATTGTATAGGGAAAAATCAAGCTGTGGCTAATTCAAACTAACAGTGAATTCGAATTACTCGGTTCGAATTGACCCTGACTTCGAAGTCAAATGTGGTTTGACCAATTCAAAATCAGCTTTCATCAGTTTGAACTGAAGAGTTCCTCAATTCAAAATGAGGAAAACCAGTGTGTGTCCATGCACTTAATAGAATTTGAATTGATGGCAATCAATTCAAATTCAGCTCTCAGTGTAGTCTTACCCCATGTGATTGTTCAGAACACTTGTCCGGTCCTGGGAGAACACATTATCTAGTGCTTGGTATGTAAAATCCCAGTTAAAGTCCAGAAATGATCCCTGAGATTTCTTTTGTTGGCATACAGCAAAGCTGAAGTAAATTGATCAGACTCAATTTAAGAGGGTGGTACAGGATGTCCCATACATCTGGTGTTACACAGAAACCTCTTCCTTTATAGATATTTACACATTTTGTTACAGTTCACTGGACATTGAATCATACATTTTGGTGTTGGCTTGATTACATTTCAGGGACCAATATTTGTGCAACATACTATGAACATGCATAGTATGGACAGGATATGGACATAGCATGGATATATTGTTTACCTTATCTCTACCTTAAAAACTTAAATGGTTAAGTGGTCTACTTCTTATCATAGCTCGTTCAAACATTCTGTCCCATTAGCCTATTGACCTATTCACTTCTATTATTAAGCAGAAACATTCCTTTCTCAGATTAATGTTCTTTTTACCTCCTTAATTCTATTTTCCAAGAAATGAAGCATCCTTGCTATTGTTAATTACTCATAGCAGGCTAGGCGATTGCTACATCATCAAGCTTCCTTCCTTCTTTTCTTTCTTCCTTCTCTGCACTGCTACAGTGATACAGCAATGCACTGTTGCTCACTAATGGTGGTATTCTAGTGACATGGTCTAGCTCTATATTTTCAAACTGCAACGTCAACAAATATGTTATTGAGAAATAAAATATGTTTTTGAGAGGGAAGAAATGCAAAAATAGAAGCGATCCTTTATCACTTAGGAAGTATTTCTCTGTTTTAAGAGCAGTACCTGGGCATGTAACCTTTGGAAACTCCACCTAGCACAGACTACAGTGCAAGTAATCTGCTCAGTATCATAGGCTACGGGGACTAGCATGGAGAGTAGTCAGGCTTTATGCCCCTGCAATGCTAGGTTTGAAGTTTCAGTTTGAACATAAGACTTTTCTGTCTCACATGACAGACCTACCAGCATGCTGTAGAGTCCATTCCTTTTTTTTCTAACCCAAAGAATATTTAGTTAGTTATACAAAGTAGACTAGTTCCAACATGAGAGCCCCTGATTCAGAGCAGACTTGTGAACCTGGATTTCTAATAGTTTAGGTGAGTGTCCTGGGCTACTGTGGAAACATAGAATTGTAAGATTGGAATGGACCTTGAGAAGTCTTATAGTTCAGCCCCCTTCACTCCAGACAGCACCAAGCATTGTCTAGACCGGTGTTTCCCAACTAGTGTGTCGTGGCACACAGGTGTGCCATCAGGTCTGAGCAAGTGTGCCACAAAATTTTTTGAAAAACTACTCAAAGAGCTCTAGATAGGCTAATTGGCTCATGAATATTCATGAGTTCATTTGGAAACTATATGGTGGTGTGCCTCAGATTGATTAAAGGTAGCAAGATGTGCCACGGCAGAAGAAATGTTGGGAACCCCTGGTCTAGACCAGGGGTTCCCAACCTTTTCAGTAACATGGTACACTTCAATGAGACAAAAAATTTCAAGGCACATGCACTCCTCCTTCCCTGCATATCACACTTGTGGTATGCCCCTCCCCGTGCACCTTCCACCACCCATAATGCCTCACCTCTTCACAGCACCCATGGATCTCTTGTGAGTCCCCTCCCACTGTGCCTCACACCTACAGCTCCCTGGCCCAGTACCCCCTTGCCTCCAGCACTTCGTTCCTTCTTCAGTACCTCCTCGCTTACAGGTCCCCCTCCCCTCTGCATTTGAAATCCACAGCTCCCTGACCTTGCTCCTCTCCCTAGGATCTTCCGGGGCCCCCTCCATTGCAGTGCCCCCCTGCACTCCCAATACTTGGTGGGATCCAGTTCCCTCCTCCTCCCTCAATACACTGTGATGTCCAGCATCTCACCTCCCCCTGCACTTCATGCCCAGCTCCCACTTCCTTCATCCTGACCCTTAGCCCAACACAGCTAGAGGCCTGTAGCACCATTTTACATTTTCCAGTTTGTGCAGCCCCCATGTGTGGGCTGCACTGTGTGAGGAATTTAAAATAGCCCTGTCCCAACCCCACCTCTCAGGTGCTTCCACCTAGCACCCTGCAGATCTGTGGGTATCTGCATCTGGAGATCCTTTTTTTTTTATTGGAACTCCGTTGTGGATTCTATTTTTATCTGTCCAGGGTGCATTAGGTGCTGTTGCTGCTGCCTCTTTCACAGCTGTGGAGAACACTATTCAAATGTGAAATGGCACAGCAGCGGCTCTGAACAGCAAAGGAAGCTCAGCTCACCGCCTAGTCCTGCCTCTGACTCTAGGAGCCCCAACAGCCAGTCCCCACACTCCACCAATTAGCTGGTTACTCCTTCCCCCACTTCTGGTCACCCAATCAAATGACTAGCAATTGCCACTCACTGAATAGCTGTGTGATTTTAGCAGCTTGTGCTTCCCTACCTAACCCAGGCACAATAAAAGCTGTTGAGATCAGAGCTAGGGCTAGGCGAGGCTCTGAAGGGCAAGAAACTGCGGGCAGCTCTTTGTCTCTTCCTCCCCCCACCCCTAGTCTCAGCTCAGAAAAACTGTGCCAGCCAGACAGATGCAGGAGCAGGGAAAGGGTGGTGTGGATATGGATAGACATAAAACCTGACATGTGGATCCTGGATGAAATACAGGCTGAGACTGAGCAGATGCAGATCCACATTTCTGTATCTGCACACGCCTCTACTTTGAGGAAAATTTCACAGCATACTTGGATAGTTCTCATGGCACACCAGTGAGAACCACTAGCCTTGACCATCCTGAACAGGTATTTGTCCAACCTGATCTTAATAATATCCAATGATGGAAACTCCACAACATCACTAGACAATTCATTCTAGTACTTAAATATTGTGACAGTTAGGAAGTTTTTCTTTTATATATGTGTAACTGATCCTTCAAAAATGAAGTTCTTTACATTTCACCTAATTCAATTTAATCCTATTCACTTGAGACTGTTTCTCTAGTTTGTTCATGTCCTGTTGAAATGTAATCCTTTCCTTTAAAGTACTTACAACCCTTCCCACTCTGGTATCATTGAAAATCTTTATAAGAGTATTCTCTATGCCATTATCTAAATCATTGATGAAGATAATGAACAGAACCAATCCCAAAACTGATTTCTGCTGGACCCCATATGATATATTTCCTTCCAGCTTCAATGGGAACCACTAATAACTACGTATTGGTAATAATTTTCCAACTAGTTAAACTGACTGATCTATAATTCCCAGGGTTGTCCTTATTCCCACTTTTATGGATTGTGGCTGTATGCTAGCAAAACTGTTGTCCTTATTTACCTTTTTATAAATTCTTACTATATTTGCCATTTTTGTAATGCTCTGGAATCTCTTCCATCTTCCATTACTTTTAGAAGATGATCACTAATGGATCAAATATCTCCTGTGTCAGCTCTGAGTATTCTAGGATGCATTTAATCAAGCAATGGTGACTTGAATACATCTGTGTTGTATAAGACCATGTACATACTAGAAAGCTTTGTTGACAAAAGTTGTCTTTTGAAGACAAAATGATTGTAGCCTATACACTGCAATGACCTTTTTGTTAACAAAGCTGCCCTCTTTTGATGACAATTTAAAATCACCTAGACAAGAGACACGAACCTTTTTTGGAAAAGGTTTGTGAAAAAGGAGATATGTAGACACTACCCTTAGTTTATGTTGCTCAGAACAGATGCCCTCTTATCTAGCATTCCATTTTAAGTGCAGGTCTGATCATCTGTTTGATCATGGCTTCTTGCAGCCCTCTAATTCTACCTCCACCCTTCCCCTTTCAAATACTAAGAAATTTTCAAACCAAACAAAAAGTTTTTAAGTTCCAAAATGGTATGTGTGTTAGTCTAGTTCAGCAAAAGAAGCAAGGACTTCTGTGGCACTTAAAACACACACACACACACATATATCACATGATGAGAAGAAAATAATTTATGGGACAGTCACTGTATCATAAAAATAAATAAATTATTTTCCACCCATTTTGTAGGTTCCCCCATCTTCAAAGCATCTGATGAAGTGGGACTTTTTCCTACACAAGCTCATGTGATAAACAGATCTGTTAGTCTTCAAGTGCCACAGGCCTTCTTGCTTGTTAAGGAGTTTTCAAGTAACACACATTGCCATGTAGAACTTTCTTCACAGCAGAGCAGCAGCAATCCTGCATGTTTGCCCTAAATTACAAGAGAATGTGTAACTCTTTATGGGTATGACTACACTTACAAAATTAATTCAGAATAGTTATTTCTAAATAACTACTTCAATGTTAATTTGAAGTAATTATTTCAAATTAGCACTACTTCAAATTTCTTATTTTGAATTAGGAGTCCAGCGAAGACTCTCTAATTCAAAATAAGGTAAGAGTTATTATTTTGAAGTAGAAAGCTCTCACTAGACTCGATTTTGACATAGAAAAGACAGGCAAAAGAATAGGGCCATTATTTCAAAATAAGCCTATTCCGTGGCTTACAATGGCTTATTCTGAAATAATAATTTTGATTTAAGCGCTATTTTGAAATAAAAACAGGTTTTATTATTTCAAAATAGTGCTTTATTATTTCAAAATAAAAAATACTTAATTTGAAATAACAAAATGTATGCATGGACAAAAAAAGTTATTTCAAAATAACCCTTCTTATTTTGAAACAACTTCTAAGTGTAGACATACCCTATGTGCTGTGCAAAGGAACAGAGGATACAGGGACTCTTTCCATGCTCAGTGCAGGTGCACCAGACAGCTATTAGCTGTCTCTGCAGCAGTTTCAGCCTTGGGATTGATTGCTTCCAGCATCTGCTGTCTCAGCTTACAAGAAGAGTGCAGACACCCTGTCCCCAACACAGGTTGTCTGTCTGTCTCTCACCATGTGTATGTCTGTGGCTGTGCATCTCACAAACACACCCACTCATTCACTTACTGCCCAACAACTTCTCTCCTTCTGGGACTTCTTGACTATGTCTACACCTAAAACCTGAATTTGGACTTTCTTAGTCTGAACTAGTGCGAATTAAGCACAGTGTTTTAGTTTGAGCTGATTTTTTTTAGTTCAGACTTAAAAAGTGTGGTTAGTTCGAACAGAAAGTTAGTTCAAACTAAAACAAACAAACAAACAAACAAAAATGCACTTACTTTGAACTAACTTCTAGTTCAAAATTATTTAGTTTAAACCAGCATGATTACATTGTGCTAGTTCAAACTACATTTTGAAATAAGCTGGAACTAAGCAGTTAGTTCAACCTAACCAGCTGAGCTAACTAATTTGAACTAAACTTTGCTTAGTGTGAACTAAAAAAAATTTTTAGTTAGAACTAGGCAAAGTAGACAGGAATCAAATTAGTTCAAATTAAGGCTCTAATTTGCTAGTGTAGATATTGCCCTTGTGCCTGTGTTCCACAGTGTTAGTTTGACTGATAGGATAGTTTAAGAGGAGCAGTCACATATCACACAGTGACTGTCTCATGAGGCACTGCAAACCCTTCCAAAAGCACCCTGTTTGCAGCTGTGCAGTGAGATAGCTACTCACAGGGCACTGCTCACTTTGTTGACAAAATCCACTGACTGAAGGGGTATGTCCACATGAGGTTTTTATTTCAAAACAACACTAGTTGTTTTGAAATAAAAACCTGCATGTCCACACGATGTTCCCTTGTTTCAAAATGATGGGCTCCATCATTTCAAAACAAGAGCTGTCATTCTGAAACAGCTTAAACCCCATCCGTTTCAAAACGATTGTTATTTTGAAACCAGTGGTTTTGAAATAATGCTGTTGGGACATGTTTCAGAACAAACTGTTCCAAAACAACATTTGACATTACTTCCAGGGTGCTTAGCACCCTGGGAGGAAGGGCCACCCCCTCAGCACCCTGGTCAGGGAACCCTCAGCACCCTGGACAGGCTGCTGAGGGGTGTCCTGCTGCTAGGAAAAGGGGGGCTGCAGCCCCCGTGGTGTGAGCCACTGCCGGGCGGCTCACCTCGCAGACCAGTCAGGGTGGCTGCAGGCCTGGCGGGGTGAGCTGCTCCCCGGGCGGCTCACCCCGCTGCTGGGGCTGCCCCCAAGCCTGAAGGCGGGGTCCAGGGGCAGCCAGCTCTTCCCCCTGCTGCAGGGGCTGGAGGAAGCCCCACCCTGGGAATCCCCAGGCGCCCCAATTCTGCCCAGGGCGGGGCCGGGGAAGCCCCGCCCCCAGCAGAAGTGGGGCACCCGGGGATTCCTAGGGTTGGGCTCCCCCGGCCCCTGCAGCAGGGAGAAGAGCCAGGTGCCTCCATACCCCACCACTGGGTTTGGGGGCAGCCCCGGGGGTAGGGTGAGCCGCCTGGGCAGCGGGTCACCCTGCAGGGGCTGCAGCCCCCCTAACAGGGCGGCGGGGTGAGCCGCTGGGTAGGGGCTCACCTCACGGGGGCTGCAGCCCTCTGAAGCAGGCAGGGGGCTGAGCAACCTGGTAGTGGCTCACCCCACCGGGGCTGCAGCCACCCCCCACCTGGGCAGTGGAGCCTGGGGGTGCCACGACTCCCCAAACCGTTTGCCCAGAAGGCAAGCAGCTTGGGGCAACCTCAGGCTCCTTACAACCCTCCCCCCCGCTGGTGGCAACATGGCCCGCAAGGGGCCATGTTGCCAGACCTCCCAGGGTGCCCTTCCCCTAACTCGAAATAGTGAGTCCACTGTGTGGACATGCTATTTCGATTCCCCCTTTGAATTGTTTTTTTGGTTATTTCGAATTAAGTTGTTTCGAAATAAGGGCTTTATTTTGAAAGGACTTGTTTTGAAATAACTTATTTCGAAGCAACGCCCTGCGTGTGGACATAGCCAAGGAAATAGTGAAGATGTATAACAGCAATTTAATTACAGAGGTGGCTGTATGCTGGCAAAACTGTGCCCACAAATCTTTCTAGTGTGTAGATAGCCGAAGTAATGTTAACTTGTTTTCCCCCCCTATTTTAGCCTGTAATTCTATTTCATTTGGCATTTATTAAATTAGATGTGTGTTTGCTACTTAACGTTTGGTGAAACCTGAAACAAAAAAGTCTTTTTCCATATCTTCCAATTCCATATTTTCTGATACTGTTCCCTTTCCATCCTCATTGAGTAATGGGTCTACTATCTCTTTGGTCTTCTTTTTCTTTAAAGTATCTGTAGACTGTTTTCTTGTTATCCTTAATATTTCTAGCTAATTTAATCTCATTTTCTTCCCTAGGCATTTTAAATTTGTTGCTACTTTATGTGTGCTATTTATTTATGGCCATCATTTGTAATTTGACCTCATTCCCACTTCTTGAGTTTCAGATAACTGAAGATTTCTTCACTAAACCAAAGTGGTCTCTTGCCATTTTTTCTAGCTTTCTTGTACAAAGGATCTCTCTTACACTCAGTTTCATCCTGGGGCAGAGAACTGCCTCTTTTCTGGTAGAAAAAGAAATTCTGTCAAAAAATTCCTGGCTAACTCTACCAACCAGAATAAAAATCTCAGTTCCCACAACGTTCCCTCTAATTTTTTGTAGGCTGTGTGTGAAAAATATTTCTTTTGTGCAAACTTTCAGAACCTATGTCCAAATTTGTGTGAGCCCAAGTCAGTGTGGTCAAACATCTGGTGAATCAGATTATAATCCATCTCTCATGTATGAGTAGAAATTAAAAAATACTAAAACTGTTAAATTTTTTTGTGCACACTTTATTTTGTTGTGTGCACGGGTTTCACAACCAGTGTGCATGTGCACACGTGCACAGCTGAGAGGGAACATAGGTTCCCAATCAAATTCACTTAGAAAAAAGATAGAAGGAGAAAGTCATATTTTTTTCAATAGACTTCCTAGTAATGGCTTTTGATCTCCAACTTCTATTCTTGTTTCCGTATTTATTAGGGAATAGATTTATATATTAACTGTTACAAGGGCTAGAGCAATAGTTCTCAAGCATTTTTTTCATTTGTGATTACCTAAGGTACTTTGAATGAAGGTGCAGATCCCACTGGAAATCTGCAAACCCCAAAGTGTTCATGGACCACAGATTGAGAACTAGTGGAGTAGGGGAAAGATACATCTCCCTACCAGTTTCTGTAGTCTAAACAGTCTACATATTCCTGTTCAGAGTGGTATTTGTGTTACTGATGGAGTGTGAAAATATATTAATTGTATGCATTTCTTTCGTATTAATTTTCCAGTAAGAGAGGAAAAGGTTGTAATTTATTATGCTTCAATAAGACTGCTGAAACACTGTTAGAAAGACATTATAGTCATTGGAATTTGATGTGGGTAATATGTTGGGAGCAGAAGGCAAAAGAAGAGAAAACAGTGCTGGAAATAGCTGACAAGAAGCAGATTAGCTATACAGAGACAGCAGGAGCACCTTGAGATGAAAATGAGTAGCAGGTGTCTAGGGACAAGCAGCCAGACCTGGGAGGCTTAGCAAGGCCTGTGGAAGGTGGAAAGCATTATGTATGTGGCACTAGTGTTAACTGCTGCAACCATTAGGCTAGTGAAGAGAAACAGCACAATCCCTGTTGCTGATGCATCTGCAAAACATTTCACAGGCTAGTTTATTTAATTAGGGTAGGCAGGAAGAGTTACCCTATGGAGACAAAGTATGCAGGATTTAAAAATAAAATCTTCTCATTGCACTTATACCTCTTCTCCTTTGCAATGATATCATGTTTCCGCTGTTACTGCTTCTGATTCAGCTTCCATCACAAACATTTTGCTGGAAAAACAAAGTCATTTATTTTTCAACTAAAGCAATTACCAAATAATCTGTTTTTTCTACATTATTTAGGAAGTATAAATGGCAATTACAGCTGGACTAAAGCCATGAGGGAATAAAGTAAGTTCTTATAATAAACACTGTGGGAGGCAATATTTTGGGATACTCTGCCAGCTGTAGCTACTAACAAGAAATAAAGAATGACATGCTCTATAGCTGTAGGTTTTCTGTTAGCTAGTAGATGGTTAAATAATGATTCCTGAACCTCCAGAATGATACATTCCTGAAGAAGTAGCCATGTTAGTCTAATTCAGCAAAACAAACAGAGTATACCGGCATGTTTGAAGACTAACAAATTTATTTATCACATGGGCTTTCATGAGAAGCAATTCTACAGTCAGACCTCATCCTATGATTTACACTTCCTTGCATTTATTTTCTTCCCATTCTGTAAATTCTCTATCTTCAAGCATCTGATGAAGTAGGATTTTCTCCCATTAAAGCTAATGTGATAAATAAATTTATTACTCTTTAGAAAGTGTCACAACTCCTTGTTTGTTTTGCAGAATGATACAGTGCTGGTCTTGCTTTACTTTCAATTTCATTTTGTATCAGTAAGAATGATTATCAATATTTTCTGTCATTTACCAAACTACTCTCACTTGTTATCTTTGTCTCTCAATTCCGTTGCTTCCTCTCTTTGAATTTGCCGAGGCTCATGAGCTAGCAGCAAGCTTTAATACAAAGTTATTCAAATTTCATTGAATATATTTCTGTTAATGAGAATTTGAAAAGTTTTTAATAGTTTGGAAGTGCTACAATAGGTTGCTTTTATGTGGCCTGATCCAAATCCCACTGAAGACAATGGAAAAACTCCCACTAACTTCAACAGACTTTGCTAGGACCATGAGATAGTTAATATTAACAGCATGTTAGTATTAGCTAACCTTAATCATGCTGCGTAGTAGTTTAATCACTAATTTGAATATCCATATATTTATATACATATTTCTTTTTGCTCTGTGTATTGCATTTCTCCAAACCAATGAATGAGTCTTCTGTAACTTCTGCACACTCTTATTCTTGCATTTTTCCTCACAGTGGGCAATGGAAATTGTCCTACCAATACTTCAATTATGGTTAATCACAGAATAAGCTACTACACTACACAAGAAGGGTATCAGTCTCTGACACTATGTATAATCTAAAATCAATATGCAAACTCAAGTAATAACAAATACATATAAGGAATGGTGTTGGTAGATCCAGCATTTTGTGATGAAGACTCCACTGTGGGAGTATAATTTGTGTAATTATATATAGATGTGGGTGGGCATAAAGTATGGAACAAAGGTGTTTTCAATACATGTTCCAGTGAATTGCAGTGATGACCCTCCTTGGAGGAGAAAAAGCTATATTTTGCATTGTACACCATGGCAAAAAGGTCAGCTCCTGGAAGACCTCAAATCTAATAGATGCTGTAGAAGACTGTCTTTGAGTTGTCATTCATGTTTCTGCCAGAAGTGTCTACAGGGATGGCTTAAGGGGCTGTGGCACCCTGAGCCAGCTTTTTGTTTGGTGCTCCTGAAGGGGTGGGGTGGGGGGGCTGAGTGTGCAACCTGGCCTCCTCTCTAGGCTGGCTCACCCTGCCCTTCAGGATGGGGAACACCCAACCCAGGAGGAGAGCAGGCCAGCCCAGAGTCAGGGCTCCACTCTCTCAGCCCTCCCCTGGGCTGGCTGTTACACCCTAGGGGCAGGGAAGGCCAGTCCAGAGGTGGGGTGAGACAGTGGAGTCCACCCCATGGGCTGGCCTACTCCACCCTCAGGGGTGGAGTGGCTGGTTCAGGAGATGAGCAGGAGAGCGGGGTCTGGTTTCTGGGCTCACCCACCCTGCCTCCCGGTGCCCCTAATCTGCAGCTCCCCAAACTAGTGCCTCATTGCCTCATGGGTAGAGATAGCCATGAATGTCTGATCAGGGTATCTGTGATTGTGTTCCGCAGACCCAGCAGATGGACTGCAGAGATTTCTATGTGATGCGAATTGCACCAGTTCCTGAGTGACTCTGCCTAGTCAATTGAGATAATACATTGCTACTCTGTAGTCATAAATTGGCCTGAAGTACTAGCCTTATATATTGTGCAGGAAGTATTGGCAAACATTTTATAATGGTTTAACTCCAAGGAGGTGATATGGAATGTGATGTCCTCTGCAGACCTAGGATGCATTCACTTGTGAGTTGACTTTCCATCATAACTGAGAGTCTCTGTTATTAGAATCTTTGTTGGTGAAGGCTGAGAGAAAGGGGTTCCCAAACAAACTATTTGAAGGTCGTCCACCATGTAAGGGAGAATCTTGTGAGGTACCATGTTACATTAGGAGAGGCTGTATCTGTTTGGAATATACTCTGATATGCAGTGTAACAACTGTGGAGGTCAACATGTGACTAAGAGTTACAGACAGATCCTTACAGTTGGTTGTGGACTGCTCTGTACATCCTAAATTAGACTTGAAAATGTGACAAAGCTTGCTTAGATAAATAGACTCTGGATCCTGGAAGTCTAGAGAGGCTCCTATAAAGCCTGTCCTTGTAACTGATAAGAAGGACCAGAGATTGGAATAGGGCTAACTTTTGGTAGCTGCTGACTTAAGCTGTAGATCTTGGTGGAGTCTGATTAGTTTGTTATCCAAAGGCTCACTGACAAAGCAAAATTGGTACCATTGAGCCTGAGCCTTTGTGGCACTGGATTGCCCAAAGGGGATAACTTGACATTTTTAGTGATCTAATCCTATTAACATTCATAGAAAGTATTTGTGAGGCAGCAAACAGCAATTTGGAAATTGGCATTTTGTAGGTTGTTACAATTCTAAAATGCTGTGCAAGAACATAGTTTTTCAAATTTGTGAGATGAAAGATAGGTGTCCATCTTCCTGGGGACAAGAAAACAGCTAGAATAGAATCTTCTTCTCAGGAGAAACCTGTCCAATCATCCCCAACAGTAAGAAAGATTGTACCTCCTGCCTACAAGAAGGGTCCCTGAAGTGGAATGACAGAATGCTTAGAGAGGGTAGAGAGGTAGAGAAGGCTTACGGGGATAGAATCCAACCTACTTTGAAACATCCTTTTGTCAAAGGTGATGTGACCCAGGTGGGTAGGAAGTGGGACAGTCAGTCTCACAAGGTGGATTTGATGGAACAATTGTATAGCATAGAATCTAATGAAGACAATTGCTTGATCCAAATGAGATTCAGATTTGTTGATTGTAAAAAAGGGTGAACAGACTTTGCCAAAGGATATAGCATTGCCATAGAGAACATGGAGAAGGGAGTATGGAGAGAGGACAGTTGGAGATAGGAGGAAGTCTGCAGATAGGAGAGTCCATGTGATCACTGAAGAGGTAGGCCTGTTGTAAAGGAGGGCAGAAGACTGAAGCCAAGATGCTTTTGTCATAACCACTATCATGGCCATGAATCTAAAGGCAATTTCAGGAGCATCAAGAGTGTCCTGCAGGGAGGGTTTTGCACTTGTCTTTCTAAGGTAAAGGACTTAAATTGATCTTTCTGGTCTTGTCTCAGCTGTTCAATAAAGCATGTGAATTCCAAACAGTTTTTTAAATATTTCTCCATCAAGACCTGATAGATGGTATTTTGAAAGTGAAAAGCAGAGGGTGAGTAGCTTCGTCTGCCTAGTTAGTCTAGTTATTTGGACTCCTTATCCCAGAAAGAGGTCTAGACTACTGAGCCTCAAGATTCCTTTTATTGAGAGTGTCTCTCCTAGGGAATTAGGTGTGGAGGGAGCGAAAGCATGCTCCATTTTTAATAGTGGAATATAATGTTTTTTATCTGCCCAAGTACAGGTGGGCACAACTGTGGCCAGGGGCGCCACTGTTTCTGGGTCCACAAGGCTCATGCCCTGCATCTCTCAGGGCTGGCCCTGACCTGAGTCAGAAAGGGAGCTGCTGGCTGGCAGTAGCTGGAGCTGGATTAGGCTCCAGGGATGGATCAAGCCCTGACACAGTGGAGCGGCACCCTTTTTTAGAGAAGCAATGCCCCTGACTGTGGCAGAGTTTGACATAGTATCAGCAGGTGATGGCAGTTCCTCATAAATTGGTAGCACAGTCTTTCCCTGGAGTTTGATGTTCAAAGTCTCCATCAGAGTACCAGAAATCCAGGATCTCTTCTAGAAGAATTTGCATGGAATCTGTTTGGTGCTTCAAGGTCTAGAGTCCTGTACAAAAATACAGAATCTGAAGTACCATCCCTAAACTAATAGGAGGAACCTCAGTTGTCATTGCTGGCACTAAGGGGTAGAGGCTCAATTAAGACTCTGTTTGAAGATGTCAGACCAGTACCAGGGAGGGGATTCTGGTAGATCTCCTAAAAATGGAGGATTCTGGTTTCTCCAGAATTATGAGGCCCTCTGTGGACAGGAAACTGGAGGGCAGTGGAGGGCTTCATTAGCCAATGTCCAAAGTCACTGTCAGTACCAGAGCCCAGAGAAGGGAATACCTAGGGGAAAGAAGAAAGAAAATATAGTATGCTAACAAAGTGGATGCTACATTTCCTGTGACCTCAGAACTGTGGTTGAGAACTTGTGGGATAGGACTGTGTGTGTTGTTGTATTGAGAGCTGTCAGAAAGTAGGAGTGAATCTGCTGACCTATCCCTCTTCTTTGGTTCCCTGTTTAGGGAAATATGTTTCTTTTCCTGGAGGCCTTGATGCAGGAGCTACTGGTGAGATTTAAGCAGACACTGAAGCAGCTTCAGATGTCAATACCAATGTATCAGGATGGAGGTGGGGGAGAAGCAGACCCCTCTAGAGATAGGGAAATTTACATTAGGAGGAGTTGCAGGCAGTCTAGTCTTCTAGTCTTTCTTGGACTTGCCTTTGAACCCTGGGCAGATGCTTTACTTTGAACAGATGTGGGCTTCATTCAAACACTTCAGGCAACTCAAGTGTCTATCACTACGGTATAAAGACCTGTGGCAGGTCAGGAACGGCTTAAAACACTGGGTTTTTAGGCCTAATTGCAACTGTACCTAGAAACCAACCCAAAAGCCTACTCCCATGAGCAACTATGCTTAAGTTCCAAAGGGATATCTGTGTTAGTCTAGTTCAGCAAAACAAGCAAGGAGTCCTGTGGCACTTAAAGACTAAGAAATATATTTATCACATGAGCCTTCATGGGAGAAAATTCCACTTCATCAAGCACTTTGAAGATGGAGGAACTTACAAAATGGGAGGAAAATAAATGCAGGGAAGTGTAAGTCATGAGATTGGGTCACACTGTTAACAGAAAATCAAAGTAGTTGTTAAGATTCAAAGACTGGGAAGCAGCACACAGAGGCGAGTGAGGTCAAATCACCTGTTGTAATGGGAAAAGAATCCATTGTCACAATTTAATATTGCTTTCACACAGTCCAATTGGCATATCAGTTCCAATTCTGCAGTTTCTCTTAGAAGTCTTAATGTGTTGCCCATGTACATATGCACAAAAAAGGAAAAACTGCTTAAAGTGTGAGCACCATAGTTTTCATAACTAACTATGAAATAAATGCCTAAGATATAGCTTCTTCAAAAGTTAAAGATGACACATTTTTCATCAGTTTGGATAAATGAAACCCTACTAGGAACAAAAGGATGCCAAACAAACAAACAAACATACACTCTTACACAGCAAAATGATAGAAAATATAAAAGCTTTGGGATTTCCAAAAATATTTCTATTGTGACAATGTCAGAAAGAAAGGAGAAAAGGAGGTTCTTCAGTTTATTTGGTAAGCAAACACAAAACTATCTGCCTTGGCTTAAGACTCCATATTCACTTGCTAAAAATAACTTAATCATATAGTTATAGTTGTTGAGCAGAAGCTGATCATATTTTATTCCTTTAAACAAAATGTGTTTTTCTTTTTTTTGTTAATTTAGCTAGTACATTCAAACAACATAATTATATAAACTCTTCATCTACAAAACTGAAGTGAAGCATGAAATCTTATTCTTTGTCATATACTATATTTTTTGTTGATATGCCACTTAAAATTTTATAGTGCTGTTATTGTTTGTGATCATTATCCTTGACTCTGCTGTGTAATTTTTGTTAGAAAGCAATATTTGGGAGGCAAATGATCAAACACAAAAGATAGATTATGTGTCAATTAATTATATTGTCTTCAGTTGAATGATGACAAGGTTTCCCTTCCTTTCCTCCATTTTGGACTATCTAAACCTGAAATATGTGAAATAAAACACAGCAAAGACACATCCGTTTCCATTTTTTCTTTAAAAAATATTTTAAGAGGAATCCCAGGCTTTGACAACTCTTACCTTGCTTGGTGTTTCCTGAAGTCAGTGTTTAGTGACACAGATGTGCTGAACGACAGAATTTAGCTTTATGAGTCTCTTTCTCTAACATTCTGGTTTTTGCCCATATCTCTTCTGACAAAATATCTGTGGGCTCAGTTTTACATCCACAATAACTTAAGAATACAATTGAGTAATTTAGATCTATAAGTATTTGGCTGTCCAACTATTAGGATAGTGCATGAATGATTAAAATGATCTAAATAACATCATTAAATAACTATAATATTATGAGCATGAAAATAATTCCTTTAAAAAAAAAACCTTAAAAATCTGAAGCCTATATTTTCCAAACTGAGTATTTTATATTCTATATATGTTTAGGTAGTTGTTAGCACAGTATAGCATGTTCTTGTGAAACTCTAGTGATTGTATGCAGAAACTGGCACAAAATTGGTACTCAGCATATGCAAACAAAGTTTTGGTGACAGTTCTTGAACCCGTGCTATATAGGCACATCATGGACCTGAAACTAGTCTCATAAATAAAATTGCAATTTACTGAATCAGACAGTGTCTCCACATCTCCTGCTACTTACTTCATTTTGTCACAACCACTATCACTCTTGATAAGTAGACTTTAAAACACACTTTCTTTTCTCTCTTTTTTAAAACCCTAATTCAGCAAAGCAAAGAAATAAGACAAAAGAGACTAAAATGTTCAAGTTTATTTTCGATAGGAACATTTTCATGCATATGCCTTGTGTTTTTGCTTGTCAGATTTTTTTCTTTTGTTTGGAATATGGCAAACCAGTTTAGACATAATCAACCCTGCTACCATTGGAAACAGTATGATGCTTATTGTCCAGTTATGCCAGAAGGACAGGAGGCATTAGGTGCAATTTAATTAGGCCACAACTTTATTCCCACAAATTTGAGTATTCTGAAGACGAAACTGTACAGGGCAGATAATCCCATAATCATTTATATGACCCTCAGGGCTACTAGCAGCTCTTCTCTCCACCAAAAAATACTGCTGTGGCCTTGCCCTTTGAATGAAGGGTAAGAGAGGGAGCAGTAAAAAATGTGTGTGGTTACTTCTTTTTGTACCATCCTTAGGATCTCCAACCCTTCTGTTTCTGTTCCCTTGAAGAATACCTCCTTTAAATCCTTTCCCAGTCCATTGCTGCTGCTATTGGTGCTGTTACTCAGCCTGGGCATTTTGAAAAAGTGATCTTTTACTGAATAGTTGTGGGCATAAAAACTCCCTCACTCTTCTAGACACTTGGCGAGAATTAATGGGTCAGTGTTCCCAAGAGCTGCCTTCTGCCTAGCAGATAATTCTCTGACACTATCACTCTAAAGGGGCAACTTGTCTTCTTCAACAAGCCATACAAAGCCCCCACCTCTTTGAGTATGGTGAAGTCATTTTCATTTACACTAAGACCCCTTGACATAGCTGCCCTGGAAGTGTAAAAAGGTCTTGAAGTCGGTTTCAGTATAATTTATTTTAAATGAGCATGTTAGTCTTCCAAAATGCCACAGGCCTCCTGGTTTGTTTTGTTGAAATAGGTTAACATAGCTACTCCTCTGGAATATAATTGATCCTCACATACCCTGCCAGAGTGAAGTAAAGGGGTGTAAATGAGAATAAGGGCTAGGGAGCCTGATCATTATCTTCAATGAAGGTTGGGTTGGTGTTGGGTGCTGGTTGGTATTCTGCTTCATTCAATTAGACCTCTTATACATGTCTTTGATTATTGTAAGACGATAAAATTCGTAAGTAAAATATTTAAAAAACTATGTTGTCTTCTTGAAGGTCCTGGATAAAAAGATGAGACCCACAGTTAAGGATGCAATTGCTTCTGTGTCTAACATTTAGCAGGTTGTCAGACAAAAGGCATTTGATGTACAAAAGAGAAGAAATCAGTTAATCGGTAACGGTAGTGGATACAAGAAAAGGCTTTGCATAATCCAGAAAATAAATTCTCCAGTTGAGATTGAATCATTGCCCTGCCCATCAAATGGAATTAATAGCTATAGATGTGATAAAAGTCATTGATGAACTTTGACCAACTAATTTAACATTTTATAGCAAATTATATAGGGGGTCTTTAGTCAATCGGCAACAAAATGAAAGAAAGCTGAGTAAAGTGCACATGAGGTGTCATCAGAGCTATTTTAGCATCATAACAACTTTCACTATGTGATGAGCAGTTAGAGGACTGAACAACTGTTATTGATGACAAACAAGAAAGTACAGATCATTGATGTCTCATAGATAAATCAACTCTAACAAATGGAAATAGCTCATGTGTAGCGTTAGAAGATGATACATGGCTTATAGTAAGCCTGCCTTTATCAGACATTCTTTGTGAGGATCTGTAGCTGTTTCTCCATATAAGTAACCTTGCAAAATTAATTTTGCCCTTTCCAGGAGGAGATAAAGGAAATACTCTTTCAGTTTAAGTGTGAAACTCATTATATCACCTTCCTTCCCTACTTACTTTCCACACTATTAGACGCAAATGAGTCTTTTTTCCATTCATTCCTATAAAACCATTTAATAAGGAATGTCTCATAAGGAGTTTATCAGTGTCATTATATATAGTCCCAAGGATTTTATTGGCTCTCAGATGAGGTATTTCCTACTTTGTAACATGTGGGATATGATTTACCACTTGGTAATATCATTTAAATATGAATTGGAGCTAATTATTGGCAAGTCATCTCAGATTGAAGAGGAGTATGTTAAAACTTGTTGTTTGACACATGGTATATTTTAGTGCAGCCTCAGGGCTTCTTTATGTTATGCTTGCCCACTGTCCTATGGGTTTGATTTAGCATCTAACAAATACTGGGGAATAGGGATACCCCAGTTGTGTCTTCTTTCCCTCAAGAATGAGGGTGAAGGTGATAAAACTATATGGGAACCTTTTAATAAAGGATTAAGGAACCCAATTATCTACCACCTTGCATACTAATTTATATGTGTCCAAAGTGGGAGTAAAATGCATCCATTCTTATCTCATAATGTTTTATATACCTTTTGTACTTAGCTGACAAAGGTGTATATGACAACACATGGTCTAGCTCTAAAAATATAGTGAAGAAGGTCTGAAGCTGGGGCACCGCTGGCACTGGGTTTACAGGACTTGAGCCCTGGGTCCCAGTGCCCAAGCCCTGGATCTGCTATCAGGCTGCTTGTGGCAGCAGCTGCAGCAGCACCAGCACCGCACAAGCCCAGAGTCCCAGCATGCTGAGCCCCAGGTCTTTTCCAGGGCATGTTGCGCTCTTGGTCTGAAGATTGGGGGGAAAAAAAAAAAAGTAAAATAAGCTGGAGCACATTTAATCATCTTTCATGTAAGGAGTTTATAAAATGGAAGACAGAAGAACTCAGAGAGAATGATAGGGGAAGGCAGCAAAGGATATTGATACCACCATATTGTCAGGTTTGATTCAATTAGTCTCTTGCTAATCATAGGATTTAAATGAAAATAATTGTTTTCATGGTTAATCAGAGCCTACTCTGGCCTTATCTCTCTTCCCATGCAAGTTTCATACAGTCATATCTCTTTGACTTCAACAGAATTTTTCCTAATCTATTCCAGTGTTAGAGGAAATGCATTAGCTAAAATACTGATTTTGGCCACCATTGAGGCATAGTGTCACACTCAAGAATTGGAGGATATGCATCTTTTCTTTACAAAATAATTTTCTGTCAAAGGGCACAAAAACAAACAAGTTTTTCTTTTGTGTTTGTGTCTGTGTGTGAATGAATGTGAGTATATATTTATCCATCTTAATTTCTGGATTCCATCCTATGCAATTTATGTGAGTGTACATCATAATTTGTGTTATACAAGACTATTACAGTGCCTTTTGAAGTCTCTAACAATGATTAGCAGAAGTTTTCATGGCATATAGTTGCTGGGTGTCAAAGAAAACATTGCTTAGCAGCTATGATATAATACAAGCCAAAGTATGTGCCAAAAGGAAGCTCCCTATAGTGGTTGAACATATAACTGCAAGGTTTCTTTTTTTTCCTTGCTCTGCAACAACCTGCTGTCTGACCTCAAATTACTAATCTTATTTGACTAAATGTATCTGTTTACAGATACAGAATAATATTTACTTCGTTCTGTATAGCTTAATGCATTACTGCTTTTAAAGTGCTTTGAGAGATGAGAGTTCAATATTTTCTAGAAGGTTCTTACTACATTAGCAAAGTGCTTTAGCACACGGTATTTAAAATTTAAGCTGGATCTCACCAAAATTTTCCAAATTTCAAGTAATGAAGATTTTTCACTAAACTTTTGAATTTCCAGGATGGAGAAAAAATGATTAAACTTTGCAAAAACTATCACAGTTTGTTCATCTGACTCTATGGTTAACTATGGAGCAGGATGAAACACATGCAGATTTCTAAATCATAATGAAAATGTTATCATACTTTGCATTTGGTAAACTGGGATTATTCCCCCCCCCCCAAAAAAAAACCTTTGTTTTCCAGTCAGGTCAAATATGAAATTGAGAAGGATGAATACACATATAAAAACAACATAATATACAACTCTCTCTCTCTCTCTCTCTCTCTCTCTCTCTCTCTCTCTCTCTCACACACACACACACACACACACACACACACACACACACACACACACACACGATTACGTCCACCCACTTTCAGAGCACCTAAGCTCCAATTTATAAGTAAATATGTGTTTAAAACGGAGCATGTACTTAGGGTGACTGTGGAATTGACACCTGAATCTGTAAATAGAGCTGTGAAGAATAGCAGCTTGAGAATTACTGTTTGTGAAGTATGCTGATGTGCTAAGAATTACTTCTGCAAAATCTTTTCTTTGTTATTTCTTTGTAGTCTACACAATTTTTTTTTCTTTTTATAAATATTAAGCTTTCTTGTTATTGAAATCCAAGTGAGTGACCTTTCATATATGACACTCAAGAGCACAGGAATATAGGCAGATACAGAAATTTTGGGGGCTTAGCTGTAGCAGAATGTAAAAAAAAATACCTATAAAAGGAGGAATCCTTGTATAGGCTTTTTGACTACTTCACTTAAATACTAAAGGAGAAAACCCAATATTTAAACAAATTAAAAACCCAAAATTACAGAAAGGTTTCAAAATTTCTTTCATGAATTTGTTGTTTGTTTTTAGAAATAGAGAGCACTTAAAAGTACCTTTCCAAGTGCCAGGATTTATTGGCAAGAAAATTAATAAAGACATTACATGTAGCAGGCTCGTTCACACTGCATCTTTGCGTCTTGATGTTAATCTCAGAAGAATACAGACATTCATTATTTATCTTCTTCAAGGGATAATTCAATTTCATACCTCCTCATAACTTCACTTCATCCTCTGCCTCCTATGCAAAGCTGGATCACTCTGAATGATTATTAGTCTCTCTAATGGTCCAGCAGCAGTGAAGGTGAAAAGCAGTGCCATATTTGCATTAGATTACTACCATCCAGAAAACACAAATTAATTCAATATCTTGTGTTTTCTATTTGGGAGATAAAAAACTATCAGCTTCTTTCTCTGTCTTTTTAGACAGCATGCACAGGTTCAATCTTTTCCTGTTTTAAAACATCCTGTGTTGTTGTTGTGTGTGTGTGTGTGTGTGTTTTTTTTTGTTTTGTTTTGTTTTTTTGTTTTTTTTTTACTGTTGTATGGGATGGGGGATGATCAGGTGATAGAGGGCAGTGGACAACAAAGAGTCTGGGTCAAGGATTTATTGGAATAGTTTAAACAAAAGGAAAGAAAAGGAAATGGGGAGGGGGGAACTCACACATATGAACCCAAGCATTAGCACAAGCATGATGGCAGCAATGGAAGCCACCCAGATATAAAAGAGGACTTTTGGTGACTGAACTTTGGAGGCAGGAGGGCCTCAGAAGGTCAGTGCTCAAAAGGGCATCAGCTGATCTGCTGCTGGCATAGGTCACATCCATTTCATTGCTGAATTAATAACAACAACTGACTCAAGAGTTTATATTCCTTTTTCAGGGTTCATTGAAAGGGTTCAGCTGTGTATTTGTGCCTTGTGGTTTGACATGTGGCTTTTTTTCCCCCCCCTAACTAACTTTTGCTAAAAATACTTTCATTTGCTTCACACTCACAATTATTTCCTCTTTCACTCAGGGGAAGGGTCAAAAGGTTAGCAAACTTTGGGGGTGGTGCCCAACAATTACACTGTTTGATTTATATGAGTTTTAAGGGACCAGCAACAATATGGACTGAGTTTGACATATGAGGTATTCTCATATATCAGTTTTTTAAGCAAAAGAGCATGAGAACATTGGACACATTTTGAAATTGAAAGATACACCTCAAAATGGTTTGTATTCTTTTCAATCATTATAGCTATTCAAAGGAGATGGAAAGGTGGGGGGTGACAGCTTGAGGATGGCAAGCAGGTCAACATAATTTGGAAAAAAATGGGGATTCAAATCGTCTCTTGTTCCATTGCTATAATAACTTTTCTGGGAAAGAGTTCAGAGGTAAAGGAAGTATCTGAGTGTTCTTGGCACTCAATTTTGCTAGTACAATATACTTGTCATAATGAGGAGCAGCTTAATAACCTCCGGAAAGGCACTCGTGGTGCTGTCTGAGTATGGTCCAAGTGCAAATATAGTAAAATGAACAGTTTCAAATACCCTATTTATCAACGGTATGGTCACAATATATATAAAAAAAGTTTGCATAAATCAAAAGACAAGGCTGAGGCAACCCTTCAAGCACTCTAATCTGAAATTGTATCATGTTCCTTTCTAAGCATTGTCTCAGGGCTTGCCTAGAATTTTTCCCTTTTGAGTGTGTATGTGCACTTCCTTTGTCTTCTCAGATCCTATGGCTGTAGGGGTTTCTACAGATGTGATCTGAAGAAAGGGTGTCTTTGTCCAGCAACAAGTAGCAGGGAGGCAGTCTTTCCCTTCTGAGGGTTGACAGTAGTTCTAATGAAAAAGATTGGGTGGAACACTCTTATAGTCTGTAATCAGATCAGATTTACCCCATTCTTCTTTAAGGGCCAGTCAATGGCCTCCAAGATAGAGTTAGGTTTTTAATCCACTGACAGTCTAAGGGTCCAGGCTGAACTTTCTAGGTTCTGAAGAAAAGAAAAGAAAAGAAAAGAAAAGAAAAGAAAAGATCCTTCTACTTATCCAGAGGGTCAGATGACAAGGATTTATATCAGCTTTCCTGTCCAGTAGTTCCTGGTCTGTGGGAAAAGGACCTCTGTAATCTGGCTCTGTTTCCTTCTCAGTTTCACCTTCATTGAGTTTATATTCTGTTTTTTAAGAAGCAGCCTTTCTCCAGGTATGGCAAGTCTCACACGTGCACCAAACAGGAAAAAGAGTGTGCACAGAGGACCTTGTTAACCACATCTTGGAAAGGATAGGAGTCTATCCCACCACAAAATGATCAGATATTTCCAGAAAATCTTGCCTAACATGACTACAGAGGTAGAAAATATTCTTAGATACTTACTGTTAAGATATTGTTTTCAAAACTACTAGTCAACTTACAAGTTTTTTTTTTTGTTTGTTTGTTTGTTTTTTGTTTTTTGTCATGCTTGTCCTTGAAAGTGGCAAATATGAATACAAAATGGAACTAGAAATCATTATGTTCTGTCTGGCAAACACTGACCACTAATCAGTGAAAAATGCTAAAGTAAAAAATGATCCAGTGCTGACTAAAGAGTATGGCACATGGCTGTGTTGGGGGAGTTAAAGTGGTAAACACAGGGACATGTTCATTCAGTTAAGGCTTAATCAATTTTAACATTTATAATAGGCATTCAGCTTATACGCGGGTCAATACAGCAGACAGCTCCCTGCCCAGGAGTTTTAAGTCTCCAGCCCAGAACATGCACCGAGCATGCTCCAGGATGGAGCCCCAGCATGTGGCTGGAGAAGCCATGTTGAGAGTTGGGCCAAGCCAGGGTTAAAGTACGGAGCAGGACCCCAGCGTCTGGAGCAGCTAGGTAAGTGGGCCTCAGGGGGACGGGTCAGCCTGGGGGGGCCAGTGTCAGGGCCCGGGGGTTGGGTCGTGTCCTGGAGGCTTGGGTAAAGCAGCAGCAGAGGTTGGGGGAGTCAGGGGAAAGTAGTGGCAAGGGAAAAGTGGTGGCAGGGATTGTCAGGCAAAAGCAGTGGCAGGGGTAAAGTGGCAGCAGGGGGTATTGGGGAAAAGTGGCAGCAGGGGGTGTAAGGGAGAAGCAGTGGCAGGGGAAAAGCAGCAGCAGGGATGGCAAAGGAAAAGCAGCAGCAGGGGTGGCAGGGTAAAAGCGGCAGCAGGGGAAAAGCAGTGACAGGGATGTCAGAGAAAGGAGGTGGCAGGAGTTAGGGGGGTTAGGGAGGGCATCAGGGACTCCAGGAGAAGCCATCAGTGCAGGATCTGGGGGGTAGGGGCCGAGACCATGGGTAGAATTTGTCTCATATGCAGCTCACCTAATTTTTACTATTTTGGGGGCTCAGAATTGGGGATTGGCTTTTGCGTGGATCAGTTTATCCGCGAGTATATATGGTAGTGCCTGAACATACGCTTACATGAGATGAATAATAACAGAGAAGATGGAGCTGGACGAAGCCCAAGTTAACACATTCTGGGGCATTGAGGAGTCCTTTTATATACTTCATGATAGATATCACCTCTTCTGATCCCTTGGACTGGTCCTTGGGTTCAATTCCTTCAGTTTTGGTCCAGAGTTTTTCTGATGTGAGATCTTTTATATATTTGTTCCTAACAGATTATGAGTCTTTATCCTATTTGCTTGAAGCATATCACTTCTTTGGGTTTTAAGTTACCCATACATTAAGCATATGCAAGCTTCAAATAGCCAACTTCTGCATTTTTGCTTTTGCTTTTGCAGTTTCTGAGTCATACTATTCTGTTACTAGGTCTTCCTCTTCCCATCCCCCCCAAAAACTATTTTTTAAAATTTATTTATCATTACATGTGTGCACCATTTACCTCCTCCAGCACAATCCATTAAGTATTGTGCCAATCATAATATAATTTGAAACAAATCAGTGTATATCAAAGAAGAATTAGAAAAAAAAAAGTCATGCCAGGTGATGCCTTGACCTAAGTATTATGTCTTCATAGAATCATAGGGTTGGAAGAGACCTCATGAGGTCATCTAGTCTAACCCCCTGCCAAAAAAGCAGAACAACTCCCACTAAATTATCCCAGCCAGAGTTTTGTCCAGCTGGCCCTTAAAATTCTCCAAAGATGGAGATTCCACCACCTCCCTAGGTAGCCCATTCCAAAGAGTTACCACTTGCCTATTAAGAAGGTTTTTCCTAATATCCAGCCTCGACCTCCCCAGCTGCAACTTGAAACTATTGCTCCTTTTTCTGTCGTCTGTTACTAGTGAGAACAGCCGAGCTCTGTCCTCCTTGGAGCATCCCTTCAGGTAGTAGAAGGCTGCTATCAAATCTCCCCTCTGTCTTCTCTTCTGCAGGCTAAATAAGCCTAGTTCCTTCAGTCTTTCTTCATAAGTCTTGTGCTCCAACTCGTTGATCATTTTTGTTGCCCTCCACTGGACTCATTCTAATTTGTCCACATCCTTTTTGTAGTGGGGAGCCCAAAACTGGACACAAAATTCCAGATGTGGCCTCACCAGAGCAAATAGAGGGGTACGATCTCATCCCTTGGTCTGCTGGCAAGACTTCTTCTGAGGCAGCCCAGTATGCCATTGGCCTTTTTGGCAGCAAAAGCACACTGCTGACTCATATCTAGCTTCCCATTCACCATGACCTCCATGTCCTTTTCTACAGTGCTGCTACTTAGCTGATCGTTCCCTAGCCTGTTGCAGTGTGTGGGTTTTTTTCTGTTCCCAGGTGCAGGACTTTGCACTTGTCCTTTTTGAACCTCATGAGATTTCTATTGGCCCACTGCTCCAATTTGTCAAGGTCTCCCTGTGTCCTGTCCCTGCCCTCCAGTGTGTCTACCATTCCCCCCAGCTTTGCATCATTCGCAAACTTACTGAGTGTGTAATCTATCCCATCATCCAGATAATTAATGAAAATGTTGAAGAGAACTGGCCCCATTACTGACCCCCGGGGCACACCAATCATTACGGGTTGCCAACTAGACATGGAGCCATTGATTCCTGAACCGTTGATCTAGCCTGTTCTCTATCCACCTTACAGTCCACACATCCAACCCATACTTCCTTAACTTGCTGATGAGAATGCTGTGGGAAACCATATCAAACGCCTTGCTAAAGTCAAGATATATCACATCAACGGCTTTTCCTGCATCCACAAATCCAGTCATCTCATCATAGAAGGTGATGAGGTTGGTCAGGCATGATTTACCCTTGGTGAATCCATGCTGACTGTACCTGATCACTCTATTTTCCCCCAAGTGTTTCAGGATGGATTCTTTGAGAACCCGCTCCATGATTTGTCCAGGGATTGAGCTGAGGCTGGCAGGTCTGTAATTCCCTGGATCCTCCTTTTTCCCTTTCTTGAAGATAGGCACAATATTTGTTTTTTCCAGTCCTGTGGCAGCTCCCTCGTTCGCCAAGTGTTTTCAAAGATAATGGCCAGCAGTACTGCTATCTCATCAGCCAACTCCATCAATACTCTCAGATGCAGTTCGTCCGGCCCCATGGACTTGTGCACATCCAGCTTCTTTAGGTAGTCCCTGAACTGACCTTCCATCACCAAAGACCTCTCTTCTTCCCTACAATCTGTCATACCCCGTGTAGTGGGCTGGAAGCTGGCCCTGCCTGTGAAAACTGAAGTAAAAAAAGCATTGAGCACTTCAGCCTTTTCCTCATCCTCAATCATGAGGATACCTACCCCATTCAGTAAGGGACCTGTGCCATCCTTGATCCTCTTCTTGTTATTGACATGCTTGTAGAAGCCCTTCCTGTTATCCTTCACATCCCTTGCTAGCCGCAACTAAAATTGTCCATTGACCTTTCTGATTTGATCCCTGCAGTCCTGAGCAATATCCTTCTATGCCTCCTTAGTCACCTGTACAAGCTTCCATGTCCTGTAAGCTTCCTTTTATGCCTTAGCTCAGTGCAGAGTTCTCAATTAAGCCACGCTGGGTGCCTTCCACATTTGCTGTTCTTTCTGCCCATCGGGATGGTATCTTCCTGTGCCCTTAGCAGGGTTTCTTTAAAATACAGGCAGCTCTTTTGGATGCCTTTCCCCTTCAGATCAGACTCTTAAGGGATGCTGCCCATCAGTTCCCTGAGGGAGCTGAAATCTGCTTTTCTGAAGTCCAGGGTCTGTGTTTTGCTTCTTTTTATCCATTAATCAGCATCTTGAACTCTATCATCTCCTGGTCACTGTTGCACAGGCTGCCATTCACTTCTACATTCCCCTGTCAATTCTTCTCTGTTGGGGAAAAGCAGGTTGAGAGTTGCAAGCCCCTAGTTATTTTCTCCAGCATTTGTACTGGGACATTGTCCTCAACACTCTCCAAAAACTTCAGGGATTGCCTGTGCACTGCTGTATTGCCCTCCCAGCAGATGTCAGGGTAATTGAAGTCCCCCATGAGAACCAGGGCCTGTGAACTGGAAAATTCTGCCTCATCCACCTCCTCCTTCTGGTCTGGAGGTCTATACCAGATGCCCACCACGACATCCACCTTGTTGCCCTCTCCTCTAAACTTAACCCACAGACTTTCAACTGGCTTGTTTCCACTTCCATAATGGAGCTCTGAGCAGTCATGGAGCTCTTTTACATATAGTGCCACTCCTCCCCCTCTTTTTCCTTGCCTGTCCATCCAGCACAATTTATATCCATCCATGGCAGAGCTCCAGTCATGCAAGCTATCCCACCCTCATCTCTGTTATTCCAATTATATGGTTGCTCCTTGTCTGAACCAGTACTACCAGTTCTTCCTGCTTCTTTCCAAGTCTCCTCACATTTGTGTATAGGCACCTAAGATACCAGGCTGATTGCCCTACTTTCCTATGTCAATTTTCAATTCTATTGCATCTACCTCCTTGCATTTATCCTGGCGTTGTCCTCTCGCACTTCCCTCAGGTATTAAAGCTTCATTAGAACATTTAACACAATTATTTGACCCCCCCACCATGTTCCAACTACCTTCTCTTTTATCCCTGGTGTTACAGTCCCAGCACCCCCCAAGTTCCATCCCTTCTCCCAGGTCTCCCACCTTGTGACTTACCTGTGGGCTTTGGTTTCCTTCCCCCTTCAAACCTAGTTTAAAGCCCTCCTCACTAGGTCAGCCAGTTGACGTCCAAATATGCTCTTACCCTTCCTCAACAGATGGGGTCCATCTCTGCCCAGCAGTCCTTTTTGGAACAGCATTCCAAGGTCAAGGAAGCCAAAGTCCTCCTGATGACACCATCTTAGCAGCCAGGCGTTCACCTCCAGGGTGCATCTGTCTCTACTCAGGCCCCTACCCTTGACCAGAAGGATCGAGGAGAACACCACCTATGCTCTGAACTCCTTCACCCACACTCCCAGAGCCCTGTAGTCACCTTTGATCTGCCAAGGATCACCTCTTGCAGTGTCATTGGTTCCCACATGGATGAATAACATGGGGTAGTAGTCAGAGAGGCAGATGATTCTCAACAATCTCTCCGTAACTTCTCAGATGCAGGCACCTGGCAGACAGCATACCTCCCGAGAGGCCTTGTCAGGGAGACAGATGGGTGCTTCCGTCCCCCTCAGAAATGAGTCCCCAACCACCACAACTCTATGTTTCCTTCTAGCTGTGGTTGATGTGATCCTACTAGCCTTGGGTTTGCATGGCTTCTCCTCTTCCACCTCATCCATCGTCTCTAGCACTGCATAATGGTTCTTCACCACATGGAGGGAGGAATGGGAGCAGGGTTGGAACACTGTCTGCTGCCAGAGGTAACAAGTTGCTAGTGTCCTCCCTCTGTCATAGGCGTTCCATCCATCTCCAGTGGTGTGGCAGTAGACTTTGGCACCTGGATAGCATTCTCCTCCTTGAGTATCTCCTCGTGGATGCTATCAAGGAACTTCTCCTGGGCATGGATACTCCCTAGCCTAGACACCTTCTCCTGTAACTCTCCCACCTGCCTTCTGAGATAGTCCACCAGAAAACACCTGTCACATTGATTCATCTCCCCAGCCTGATCATCTGAGACAGGGAAATACAGGCCTGAGTCCCTGCAAGTATACACCAGGATCTGGGTAGAGATATCCATGCTCGGCATGTCTGTCTGGCTACAGACACTGGTGGAGGAGACAAAAGGGGCGCTGGAGCAAGCAGTGAAGCTCCTCTTCACCATTGTGGCCTCACCAAACTCCTCCCAAAACTCCCTCTCAAACTCCCTTGTTTTTAGTCCCCCTGTTTTCAAATTAACCCATTGTCCCATAACTGCAAAATATTAAAATAGATGTAACAAAAAGTGTTAATCTTACCATTTAACATCTTCCATTTTATGGTTCAGTTTTGTAGGTTAGTGAAGTGGTTTCCAACCTTTTTAGTAACACAGCACACTTCAGTGAGAAAAACAATTCCACAGCATGCCCACTGATTACTTTTCATAAGTTTTATGAATTGTAATTGTGGTTGTATAGAATATTGTTTAAGATGAAACAATGTTTGTTTTATGTTGATTTTCATTAGTTTTTTATGAAATTTCACGGCACACTTAGAGAGTTCTCATGGAACACCAGTGTGTCACGGCCAAATGATTGAAAACCACTGGGTCAGTGTGATATTCTAACCTTTAATCTATGAGGGGATGGTTGTGAGAGTTAGAGAAAACTTGATGATTCTTTCCATGCAAACATCTCTTCTCTTTTTAAATGTATTTTTGAAGTCCTTTCTCATTCACAGTCCAGTTTTGTTTATCAGTTATTATAAAACACTTCACTAGATGTTTTCCAGTTTTGCACTTTAAGGGGTGTCTGAATGTTAGGACCTCAATGTTTAGTTGTTTTTAATTATACCCAAACAGATGGATTTATGCATAATAACAACTGTTTCCAGGCTTTATTGAAACACAGTCAGGCATATTTAGATAAATGCATAATACCAGATTGGTTATGCCTATGAAACTCACATTGTGCATAATCCAAGAATTACAGGAAGGTCATTTGGTAATTTGTGGGGTCAGGGAAGTAAGGAAGGAACCCTTTATCAGGGTCTTGGGAAAAGGTAGACAAGATTTGTGGCAGTAGCTTAGTAGGAATCAACAAGTTCCAGTGATCAGAATCAGGTTAATGGTCAATAGTCAGACCAAAAGTCAGACCAAAGTCAAGAGCTAGAGTAGGGTCAGCAATCAGATTTGAGGTATCAGGATCTATGTGGGATTTCCAGGGTTAGAGCACGTGTCAATGTCCAAGTCAAGGTAAATGTCAATGCCAGGATTTCAGGAGCAGTGAGTGAAAGATTTTCATAGCAGCCAGCTAGTGATCCACCCTATAATTGGAACATTATCTGGAATCCCCCTTGGGTATATAGAGAGGGAGGACCCAATCAAGCACCATAAGGCTTCTGTTTGTTCAACTTCTTGAAGTGGGACTTCCTGTGGTCTCTACACAGTGGCTCATGGGTGGGGGAGCACAAACTGGTTATAAATGCTGCTGAGTAAATGTTTTTAGTTCCTGGTAATTCTGCAGGCTGGATTTGAGATCTACAGGGTCTTATGCAATCTTCTTGGGAGAAGATAGATGGATGAGGCCAAGATGAAAGACTTTTATCTAGGATGGTAAATTAAATTTACATTCACAGAATAATTATGCAGTCACAAAGACTACATCAATGTGTTGCATCTGGTTTTGATTCAGTGTGTTACATTGTGTCTCATCATACTTCAATTTACTATATATCAGCCATGGAAGCAAATAGCTCATATTAATGGGATTGTGGAAAATAACGCTGACTGTCAGGCTGTCTGGAGTGACTGGTGACCATGAGCACTAATGCCTGGGCAGATTGTCAAGAAGAAGGACAGAAACCTCAGATTAGTTATGTGTTCTATACTTAACCCTCTGTCACTTTAAATGGGACAGCAATCCAAGGGTCCTCAGATCTTCAGGAATTAAAGTTTATGTCATGATATGGAAACACCAGGAACACGTTCAAGCAAACTTGGCAGCACTATATCAAGTAGGAACTTCTCAAGCACTATATCAGTCTTAACATGGAGTTGCAGACAGTTCCCTTGGGCTTTCTGACCAGTCTTGTCACGCAGCCAAAAGAGGAGGCTTTGACCTCTGGAGTGAGAGGGGTTGATAGAACCAGAAGATGATGGGAAAGTCACCAATGGAAAAGTGTACAAGCCCTGGATAGACCAAATCCACAGGATGGCCAACAAGAGACACCATCACAGTGAGTGCACTACATGACACAACCTCAGAGCAGGCTAACCAGGATAGTAGGGTAACTAAATGTCCAGGTTTTACAGCAAAAGTCCCCATATTCTGAGCTTTTTTTCTTATACAGGTACCTATTATTCCCCACCCCATTCTGATCTTTCCACACTTGCTAGGTGGTCACCCTTCAGGGCATGAACCCTAAAGCGGTTGTATGATCTATAACTAAATTTCCCCAATGAAGTATCAGGTGTGGATTCTTCAAATACTAGACTAGACTTACCAGTGAGTCACAGATAGTCCCCTTAGTGGTTCTGGTCCATTTTGCCACCCAGGCAAACCTGCTTTTGTGAAAGATGGCTCCTTATACAAAAATCACAATAATATTCAGATTGCACCCAGTTCCAAAGGACCAGGCATCAGTTGTACCTTACATCTCTGATGAAACCCAATGCTTATATCCAATCCTAGAATAAATTAACCAAAGATTTATTAACTAGGACAAAAAAATAGAGTATTTACAAGCAGGTAAACATACACAAACCAAGTAAAAGTAATAGAAGCTGCTGTTAATATGCAAGCTCTATATGACCTTTCAGGTGAACCCAAACTAAGTAGCTTGGGGTCTCTTGATTATGCTTATGAAAAATTGCCTCTCCAGATTCCAAATAACAAAACTGTACAGATTCTTCTGATCAATGATTTCTATTCCCTTACCCATAGTTTAAATTGTGATGGGACAATGGTTTGTGTACATCTCCTCTTCATGGATGCGTTGGAAGCAATCAACAAAATGTTCTGTGCACTGATATTCCACAACGGTTCATCTGGTGTCTACGGTCCTTCTCTTTGTTGGGCAGAACTAGACACCTCTTACGGTAAACTAGTATTTTACAGTTTGTAAAGCTTCTCTCTTTACTGTGGGGTTTCCAGTTTCAGAGCAAACCCTGCTATAGTTACACAAAGCAAACATTAAATTATTACCTTTTAATATGGGATTCAGGTATGATAAGTGAGATTAATGCATGCTGTGACTCACAAGCATTTCATAAAATCCTAACATGAACCACATCTCTATAAATCTAATACTTATTTTAATAATATTAACACATAAGGTGAGCACAAATGGTTTCCAACAATTCATTTGTCAATGTTCTTTGAGGCCTGGGGGGGGGGGGGCTCAGCATGAGCTGGTACCTTGTCTGCCAGCATCATAATGACAATTTAAATATCAACTTTATATTTTTGTTGCACACATTATTTTATAGCTGTGCTTTCTGGAGGGCATGCCTAGGTGATATGCTTATACATAGCTAATATGCTGATCTGTTGTTAGATGCAGTGGTGTATATGGAAGCTAAAGTTGGGGTAACTCAGGTGGATAACTCCTTCCATTAATGTTTGTAAATTGCATTTCCTTAAATTATTGTTGTTCATTACCTTCTTGACTTTCAGCACCTGGAACCATCTTTGAAATCAGTTAGAGTCCTGAGTGCTGTCTGTGAAAGACATAGAAATGAGTGGGGTTGCAGTTAAAAAAAAAAAAAAAAAGGCTCACCCCTGGGCTAAGCCTAAAAGAATGGAAAAGTGAAAAGGAAACATGAGTCTTGCCTCACATGCTAGTAGCTGAAAATATGCACACAGCTAAATAAGCAGTGAACATTATTTGAAATATAAAGGATACATACAACCTTATTTTCTTTCACTTAAGAAGGCCAAGAATTTTTGTCGCTGGTAAAGTGAAAACTGCAGTCTTGAACTGGGAATAGAATTACACACACCATTTGTGAAGTCTCAAAGAATTCCAAATATATATAATTTTCACTACTTTTGGTTAGCTGCTTAGATGATTCTTGATTGCAATCAAAATGTACCCAGCATGGACATATAGAGTGTTCATGATTGTTAACCTTGATAAATAGCTTGCAGATTGTACATTCTTAGAATACAATGTAAGTAGTGTTGAAAGACCCACCTTTGAATCATTTTCACTTAAAGGCAGGTTTAAAAGTTTCGGATTATTGGATCTTGTCAATTTCAAAAGGGATAGCCGTGTTAGTCTAGTCCAGTAAAAAAACAACAACACAACTCCTTTTTTTTTTTTACCAGATTATTGGAGACAGCTAATTTAAATTACACTAACATCTGTGACAAAGAAAAGAAGCTAATATACCTGGATGATAGTTTATTCTTAATAGCTTAACTAACACTTACCATTGTTTGTATATCGTCCATTGGCATACTGCAAGTAAATATTTGAACATATAAATCTAGCAATTTTGTATGTGAATTCCATGAAAGCTGATTGTAATATATAATTCCAGAAAACTATTATGTTCATATTATTTGAACTCATTACAATATTTTGTCTTAACATTTTCTAAGGGTAATGTTTCTGTGCATGGTTTCCCAATTACAATTTAATGGATGGAACTTGTTCTTGTCATCTTTGCTATAACATTTTCTTATTAGAAATAAAATGATTACCTCACAATAACCAATATTATACAAAACAGTCTTACCATAATTGTTAGCCATTCATTAGGGATAAATAGGGATAGAGAGACATCTACCACAGGACATTCATTTGATTCTAGTTTGTATGCATTCTATGTAAAACTTACTGCTCTCCAATGACTCTGAATTGTCCTGTATGAAATAAGCTGGATTCCTAGCCCAGTTCTTAGTGAACAGATATTCACTATGCCAGGAAAACCATCAACCCCTATGCTAATTACTATATAATGGTGTTCCAATACTGATACAGGTTTCCAAGGCTTTCTCTACACTTAAAATTTAGTTTAAAATAAGGAGGCTTAATTCAAACTAAATTAGTGCATGGCCATGCTAGCTTTCATTAGTTCAAACTAAGGAGTTCCCTTAGTTTGAATTAAGGAAAGCCTAGTGTGAAGTTATAAAACCTCCCTTAAATTTGAAGTGATGGATAATTCAAACTCATTAGTTCAAATTAACCAATGTAGCTGTGTTAATTTGAACTAGCTGTTAGTTTGACTTAACCACAGCTTAATTTTCCCCATGCAATTGTGCCCCCTACCTGATTTGAACTAGCCAGTCCTGTGCATGGTCATGCTAGTTCAAATTAGGGTTTCTAGTGTGGCTGTGTTAAATAGTGTAGTGTAGAATAGCCACCAGAATAAATATTAGTTTGAATTCAGTTACTTCTAATGAAGCCCAAAGTTCTTATCTTTTATAAGGTTCAGTGAAATTCAGATCTCTTTTCAAGAAACACTCTTCTTCTTTCCTTCTCTGGGTACTAAAAGTGTAAGTACTAAAATTCAAAAGAAAAGCAAGAAGATAGGGAACTCTCTAGAATATTTCAGCCTAACTTCAAAGTTCAAGATTATCCAGTGAGGCTAAGAAAGTATGCAAATTTTGGGATGTTTACCCAAATCAATCTTAACAAGGAGTCCTGGGGCACTTACCAACCTTTTCGGTTTCTCCATTCACTTGCTACAATTGAAGCAGCTGGAAACAGCTGAGGTGAGTAGGTAAAGAGAACTGACAAAAAACAGAGCAGCATCATTTTCTTCGGCTCCAATTCAACACCTGACAAAAAGTTCTGTTACAAAATAATTGAGTCAATCTCTTTAATAGAACTGAAAGGCTGTCTATAGAAGTATCATGGAACCTTCTCCAGAAGTTCTTGTAAGTTTCTCATGGTGACATTTTTAAATCAGAGATAGATACAAAGATACACAACAGGAGTTTTACTGACTGGAGAAAGTGGTTGGTCTTATATTATTACTGAAAAACAGTATAGGAAACACACAGAGAAATGCCAACTGTCAGATTATTTCCTACAAAAGACATTAATTTTGTCTATATGTATGTGGATTCTTTTCATGTGAATCAGTCACTATGACTATTTCTACACTAGCAAATTAATTCAAATTAAGGAGCCTTAGTTTGAACTAATTTGAATTTTGTCTACACTAGGCTTTGCCTAGTTCAAAATAAAAAAAAAATAGTTCTAACTAACTCATTGTAAACATACACTAGTTCAAACTAAGTAAGTTTGAACTAGTGGTTTGTTCGAACAAAGCACTTTTTTTTTTTAGTTCGAATTAACTTTTAGTTGGAATTAGCCATGATTTTTTAGTTCAAACTAAAAAGTTAGTTCACACTTAAAAAAAGCACAGCTACTTAGAACTAAAACTTAACTCAAACTAAAAAAAAAACAACAAAACCCACACACACACTTAGTTCAAACTAACTTTTGAACTACTTAGTTTTGACTAACCAAATCCAAACTAAGGTTTTAGATGAAGACATAGCCTATATAAATTAATCAGTATAATTCTTTATGTTATTCTTAGCCGTTAATACTTACAAGTGCGAGAGTAGAATAATGCAATATCTGTTCCCAATGAAGGTCAAGAACTCAGTGGACTTGAAATGACTAACACTATGATCCAATAACAGACAAATAACAAATCATGCATGATTACTAAATTAATGTTGATACTTTATAACACTAAGTTCTACTAATTTCCACTGTAGAAAAAAATGTTAATTTAGAATGATTAGATCATGTAAAAGGAAAAGCAAAGAAGTATTTCACTGATGGAAAAGCTTCACTTCAGGAACAATATTTTTAAGCAACATCAAGTGCATCATTGTATTACATAATTTTGCTCATTAAAAGTCTGTGTAATAAACTTTGGATCCAATCCTGGCCACCATATTTGGTTAGCAGTTCTGCAGACTCTCTGGTGCTCAAGGCCATTGAAACAACTTTGTGTCCTGTCAGGCAATGTATTCACTTGAAACAGTTGCATTCAGATTAAGCAGTAAGCTGGATCCTCCTTTTTTTTCCAAACACTCAGGACCTTGATCCTTTCTCATTTCAGCAATCCATTTCAACTCAATACTGTAGTGATATGCTTGTAGAAGGTTGTGAATTTAGAGACACTCCCAGGCATGGGTGAGTGTTGCGTAAATTGGGAGATGTGCCCCAGAGAAGATCCAACATGACTGCTCCCAGGCACACACTTGGATACCGGTTTGTATGATTAAAGTTCTATTCCTTACTCATTCAGTAGCATGGTCTTTAATGAACCCTCAGGATCATTACATGGTGTCAGAAGATGGCGAATGAGTTTGGAAACTAAAAAGACTTGGAGGAAAATTCCTGAATTTGCAACTAAAAATTGAAAAACATCAGGGACCTCTGAAAACAAAGGAAGAGTTCACCAACTAAGTATAAGCTCTAAACATGGACATTTTACAGGCTCCTTAACCTATCCAAATGTCTCATAATGTTGGAGAAAACTGGATAAAGTTTACATAGTGATTTCTGTTGTATTTGTCTGGCATTGACAGGTAGAACAAAGATGAAAACCAGAAATCATCTATATTTTTGCATATTGTTAGGGAGGAGGCACTGGATGTATATAATAACTTTGAATTTCAAGATGGTGAAAGCATGCATTTAAACACTGTATTGACTAAGTTTGAGAAATATTGCTTGTCAAAAATGAATGTGACTTTTGAGAGGCATAGGTTTTTTATGTGCATGCAAAAACCAGATAACACCATAAAGCAATATGTTACAGAATTGAGGAAACTCAGCAAAAACTGTAACTTTGGTGGCTTGGCAGAATCTCTGATCAAACACAGACTCATTTGTGGGATTACAGACAATGTGTTAAGAGAAAGACTGCTCAGAGCACGGGAGATCTCTTTGAATGAAGCCCTCCAAATATGTAGGGCCACTGAAATGGTAAAAACACAAGTAAAAGAGCTGAATTCACCAGAAGGGACAGTGCATGCACTTAGACAAGCAGCATATAGGCAGAATGGTTCAAATCACAATGTGGAACCAACCCCTGCTATCAGGTAGACTAAGTCCAGACAGTCTTGTGGCAAGTGTGGATGATGGCATGGTCCAAACAGTGTTTTGCCTATGGGAAACTCTGTCGTAACTATGGGAAACTTAATCATTTTGCAAACTGCTGCAGATCCCGAAGGTAGAAACATCAAGTGCATTTAGTTACTGACAGTGAGACTGAGGAGTGCTTTGTAGATGTACTGGGATCAAACAAACCTAGTGAGAGGAACTGGATACTGCCTCTGTCAGTGAACAGAACAATCATTCCACTGAAACTAGACACAGGAGTTCAGGTTAACATTCTGTCTGCACAAGATTATGAGAGATTGAGAATAAGACATAAGCTGGGACCAACAAACATAAAGGTAACTGGGTATTCTGGAACAAATATACCTGTGCAGGAATGCTGCTTCACTAGTGTTAACCATAAGAATACCATGTACAGGCTGCCTTTCATTGTAGTGCCACAGGAGGTAACACCAGTTTTGGGCCTGGCCGCTGTGGGAAACTGAATCTGGTAAAAAAGGTGCTCTCACTACAAGATAGGGCTGCATCTGGCTATGAGGCACTCCTTGAAGATTATCAGGACCTGTTTCAGGGATTGGGTTGCTTGTAAATTGAACATACAATCTGCATAAAGAAGCAGGTCCCTCCAGTTATTTATCCATGTAGGAAGGTGCCATTTGCACTCCATGATAAACTCAAGGCTAAGCTTGAAAAGATGGAAGCAATGCAAGTAATACAAAAAATAGAGGAGCCAATGGAATGGGTGAGCTCCCTAGTCATAGTGCAAAAAGGTAACGGCCAGCTATGCATTTGCTTAGATCCCAGAGACCTCAACAGAGCTATACAAAGAGAACATTTGAAACCACCAACTAGAGAAGGGATTATGGCTCAGTTTGCAAACACTCAGTATTTGAGTAAACTGGATGCCTCCCCTGGATTTTGGCAGCTAAAGTTAACAGAGGAAAGCTCAAAATTATGCATATTTAATATTCAATTCGGAAGATACAGATTTTTATGCTTACCCTTTAGTATAGCTTCAGTACCAGAGGTGTACCACAAAACTAAACACATGACCTACGAACATATTAGCAGTGTGGACACCTCCATGGATGACATCATCATCATCTGGAGCTCTACAAAAGAGGAGCACGATCGTCAGCTTTGGCAAGTGATGGATGCAAATAGAGCTACAAACCTCAAACTAAATAAGGACAAATGTGTGTTAGGAATTAGAGAACTGACTTTTAGTGTAGTGGCTAGCACCTCTGCTTAACATGCAGAAGGTCCTGGGTTCAATTCCCAGGGGGTTGGACTTGATGATCTCATAAGGTCCCTTCCAGCCCTATGATTTGATTTGATTTGATTTGATTATAGGGGATGTTGTTTCCTATGGAGGTGTAAAACTGGATAGGAGGAAGATTTCCATGTCCCCAGTCAAAGAAAGATGTCCAACAGTTCCTGGGAATGGTTAACAATCTTGGAAAATTCATACCCAATCTTTCTGCCAAGGCGGCAGCACTGAGACAACTCCTACAGGAGAAAAATGAACGATGCTTGGATGCTGCATAGAAAGAATCATAGGAAAGTTTAAAACAAGACTTGATACAGGAACCAGTACTGAAATTTTATGTTCCAGAGAAGCCCAGTCTGGGTTGGGTGCCGTGATTTTACAAAAACCTGAAGATTGCTGGCAACCTGTGGCATATGCTTTCAAATCACTGACTGATGCAGAGACCAGATATGCATAGATTGAGAAGGAGTTTTCAGGAATCTTGTTTGCCTGTGAGAAATTCAATCAGTATATTTATGGACAGAGAGTACAAGCTGAAACAGATCACAAGCCCTTGATTGCATTATTTAACAAACCACCAAATGACTGTACCTTAAGGATTCAAAGAATGATGATAAAATTGCAGAAATATAATTTATTGGTGACCTCTACATCTGGCAATTGTATGTTCACAGCAGATGCACTTTCCAGAGCAGTAGCACACATGGTACCTGATAAGACACTGGAAACAGAAGCACAAGCCTATATAGATATGATTGTGAGCGCAAATCCCATAACTAACAGGAGACTGCAACACATAAGAGAAGAGACTGAGAAAGATGAATCATTGGGACTCCTCAAAGAGGTGATAATTAAAGGATGGCCTGAAATAACAAGCAGTTGCTCTCTAAGTATAAGAGACTATTGGAACTGCAGGCATGAACTGACTGTGGTAGATGGGGTGATTTTCAAGGGTGGCAAAGCTGTAATTCCACAGAGCCTCCTAAAAGAAATGTTACAGAAGATTCATGAAGGTCACTTAGAAATTGAGAAGTTCAAGGAACAAGCAAGAGAAGTCATGTATTGACCACGGATCAATCACAACATTACCAATGTGGTAAGAAACTACTTTCCATGCTTGAAATACAGGCCATGCCAACAGGCAGAGACACTGAGACCCCGTCCTGTTCTACAGAGACCTTATGAGAAGATAGGTGTGGATTTATTTACCTGGCATTCCAAGGATTACTTAATAGTCACTGATTATTACGCTTTATATTCAAAAATCTGTACACTGAACTGTACTAATAGTAATTCAGTGATGACTGGCATGAAAGGAATTTTCTACAGGCATGGAATTCCTAATAAGGTCTTCAGCAACAATGGGCCACAATTTTCAAGTGCAGAATTCAGGCAATTTGCTTCAGATCAGGATTTTCATCATGAAACCTCCAGTCCAAATTACTCCCAATCATATGGACTGGTGGAAAATTCTATACAGACAGTAAAGAATCTGATGAAAAAGACTTTTGACAGTGGAGCTGATCTGTATACAGCATTGCTGGTCTACCGAAGTACATCCCTGGAGAATGGCTTTTCTCTGGCTCAGCTGTTAATGGGAAGAAGGATCAGATCTAATTTACCTATTACTGATAACTTGCTGCAGTCTCAGAACAATGCTAACATTCAGAAGATGAAAGAAATTCAGAAGTGGAAGCAGAAATATTATTTTGATAGAAGGGCTCATGATCTTCCATCCATTAACCAAGGTGATAGAGTGTGCCTGAGGAATCACTCCTCTAATACCTGGGGCCAAAGAGGTACTATTAAAAAATCAGCTGCATCCACAGTCTTTTGTGGTCCACACAGACAAAGGGAACACATTTCAGTGTAATTGATGGGATCTACGACTTATTTCAGAGAGTTCCAACACCGTGGAATTTGAGGTAGATTGTGGCATGCCTCCCCTGACTGGTCCAATATCTTCAACGCATGGTAATGAAACCAACAGGGAACAAGAGAATTTGGACCTGAATGAAGTACTGAGAAGATCTAGTTGAGTCATCAAATGTCCAGAAAGACTCATAGAGACTTGCTAGGATACGTGAAGGAAGTGGGTGGTAAAGACTCACTTGAGAGTGATGTGCTAGTAACCTCTCCTCTCTAGGTAGTTCAGATCCTGGGTTTATGTACTGTTCTTCTTCATGTTTTTTAGATAGCTGTTATGTGTTGTTAGATGTTAGTGCATGCATCAATAGCTAGTTTTTATATGTATCGAAGTGTTTACTTCTTTTCCTTAGGGGGGGAGATGTAATGATATGCTTGTAGAAGGTTGTGAATTTAGAGACACTCCCTAGCATGGGCCAGTGTTGTGTAAATTGGGAGACGTGCCCCAGAGAAGATCTAACATGGCTGCTCCTAGGTACACACCTGGATACCTGTTTGTATGATTAAAGTTCTATTTCTTACTCATTCAGTAGTATGGTCTCTAATGAACCTTCAAGATCATTACAAATACCACTACTAACAGAAGCAAAAACTGTTCATTTGAGCAGTGATTTGCAGTGTCATGAGTATTATTTTTTGTTTCGCATCAAGTGAGCAACAGGTCACTTGAGAATCAGCTACATCAAGAAGAAAAAACAATGTGAGGACAGATTTGCGGCTTGTGGCAATTAAGATAGCTTCATTTAATCCAATAAAGTTACATATCCTGATGATCTCTTCCAATCTGAAAGCTCTTAAACAAGTTATCTTTACAAACTACTGCTGCTCTGTGGCCCAGCTAAGAGGAAGACAGCTGATGGAGGAGTTCTGTAAAGAGTATGATGGCAGAACATTTGCTACTTGATAAATTAGTGAAAGCAGTCTATTCTAAAAAACAAACAAACAAAAAAACCTAAAGTGGTTAAAATATCTAAATTGCTATATTTTATCACTGCAATATCTTCATGTTTATCATGCAGTTTGGATTTATGGCCATATGATCTCTCTCAATAGTAACTCTATTTTGAATAACTCATTGGTGCAATAAACAAGTAAGTGTGTGTGTTTTTTTTTTTTAATTTTATGAGTCCCACATGCATTGTGTGTGTGATTAATATTACACACACACACACACACACACACACACACACACACACACACACACA
>ML681993.1:19233712-19268927 GCA_007922195.1 Podocnemis expansa | reverse complement strand
CACACACACACACACACACACACACACACACACACACACACACACACCCATGCACATACACATTTTATCATTGTTTTAATTAAACAAATATACCACTTGTCGATCACTTTCTACACACACAGAACAAGTGGTAAACAACAAAACATACATTTATTTAATGAATGAAGGGGGGGGGGACTACCACACCCATCAATTGCTTTGAGAATGGTTCTGTTCTGATAACACTGTCTTTATGTCAGTGTAATTAATTTGGATAAGAGTCTACAATGACTTCTTCTTTGCACAACTCTTTATACTTGTGAGGATAAAAGGGTACGTACCCCTGCAGCTTTATAGACAGTACACTATACGGTACCTAGCCACCTACCAATAAATCTGGCATAGATGGGAACACTACAATTTCTCCTCCCCAATATATTTTAGAAGGTGATGTTAGGCAACTGTTCCTTCTCTCCAAAATTTTTAATCTGCAGATTATATTCCATATCTTCAGTATTTGCATCTCTTCAATATTTACATGAAACTATTTGGAAAGATAGTAAGGCACAGTAGGCACTGCAGACAATATATTGATGATACCCAGCTACCAGAATCATATCTTAAAAGCACTCCTAATGACATTGTAATACCTAGAAGAGATCACTACCTCAAAGAACAGGAGCCAGAGCAAATTCAGTCTGCTTCTGTTGATCATTCAAGGCCTCAGTTCTGATTTTTAAAGGTATCAACATCCAGCCAAGTTGTATGAGCAGCTACATCTCTATCCACAGCCCCCAAAGACTCTGGGATTTTGAGGGCAGAGCAGTTCAATGAAACACCTGTGAGCCAAAAATGAAGCATTTTCTGTCCATGGAGTTCTTCTGTGGAATGACCATCTAAAGGAGATTGGATGAATCCAAAATCTGACCATGTTTAGCATGCACCAGAAATACAATAAAGCATTCTCGCTGGAATAAAACCATATATACTTACACAAATAAATAGAAGTAACATGAGCAACTAGTGTATGTTAAGGTTAAAATGCATCTTCCATTAATAGAAATCTTACCTATTTTTACATTTGCCAAATTTTACACCCTTCAGCTCAGCAGAGGGGCTTTCGGCAAAATCCATAGTCACATACTTTTTTTGTGTGTAAATGAAAAAAAAATTCCACCTTTGTCATATATTCCAGTCAGAAATTTCAGCATCTATAACTGAAAAGGTTTTATTCAAACTAGGCTTGTTCTGCAGATCATAATGAAAGACTGATTAATTTCAAAGGGGGTATTCTAAAAGGTCATTTCAATTACTGAGAAGAACAAGAAAACAAAATTGAAAATAAGAAAGTTGTAAAATGGAAAGATTAAACAGAACATTCATCCACATTTTTGAACCAGCCATTAGAATTAGAGTGAGAAAAGAAAGAGGTATCATGAACAACAAAAAAATTACATAAGGACATGGAATTAGAAATCAAAATAAACTGAGCAAATTTGTGACACTGGAAAAAATCATTATAGATAATAAATGACAATAAATGTCAGGAACTATCACACATTCTATTGATACAAGCACTGGAATAAAGAAAAAGTGAATGATAGAAAAGGATTACTTTAGCTTAAAAGAAAGCATTTTAATTTTTCCAGCACCATGAACTGAATATGTTACCTTGTCTCTTGTAAAAATTAACAGGCCATCATCTAAAGACTTCTAGAATAATTATAAAGTTAGAAACAGATTGCTAATATTATTCCTCTGTGATGGGACTCCTTGCTGCTGAAATTGCAAACAGTTTCTTTTAAAAAGTTAATTGAAAACACAGCTTGATGTCACTTGCAGTTTAAGCACAGAACTTCAGTGCATAAAAATGCATTCAAATATTTAGATTGTATCATAAATCACTAAAGGAAACACATGTGGATTATGGATTCACCCTGTTATTCATCAGTACTGTGGCACATGTGAATGAGAATAATCAAAGGCTATGTCTACACTTACAAGTTATTTCAAATTATGGAGGCTTAATTAGAAATAACTTATTCACTGGCCATTTTATTATATCAAGTTAAATGGTTCCTTAATTTGAAAGAAGGAACCGCTAATTTGATATAATAAAAACTCCCTTTAATTCGAAGTTATTAGTTCAAATTAAACCATTTTAAGCCAAAGAATAGGCTTAATTTGAACTAATTTCCTTATTCCTTTTCCTGCCTTCCCTTATTTCAAATTAAAGGCTATGTCTACATGGCTCTTTTATTTTGAAATAACACTCATTATTTTGAAATAAAAGAAATTAGGTCTACACGATGTTTTCTTATTTCAAAAGGACGGATCCTGTCCTTTCGAAATAAGAATCATCATTTTGAAAAAGTAAAACCTGCCCCCCCCCCCAACAGCTGTTATTTTGGAATTGATATTTCGAAATAACACCGTTTAGACCTGTTCTTTAGACACAACACTGTGTAGGCCTGTTGTTTCGAAAGAACTGTTTCGAAACAACAGGTCCAAACGGCGTTATTTCAAAATAACCATTTTGAAATAACAGCCGTTTGGATTGCAGGCTTTCCCTTAATTCGAATTAACTTATTTTGAAATAAGGATTTTATTTTGAAATAACTGATTTGAAAATCCTTATTTCGAAATAACAATGCATGTGTAGACATAGCCTTTAAAGAGTCTAGTGAAGACTATATTTCAAATTAATAAAGCCCACTTTATTTCAAATTAGAGAATCTTGACTAGATTCTTAATTCAAAATAGTAACTTCAAAGTAGTGCTAATCTGAAATGATAACTTTGATTTAAATTTGAAGTAAGTATTTCAAATTAACTGCTTCCAATTAATTTTGTAAGTTTAGATATAGCCAGACACTATTCCTTCCTGTATGCCTGAAATGTTTATAGTCATAATGGGAAAAAAAAACAAAAAAACAAGGAGTCTTGTGGCACTTAAAGCTAACAGATTTATTTATCGCATGAGCTTTTCTGGGAGAATATCCCACTTCGTCAGATGCTTTGAAGCGGGAGAAGTTACAGAATTGGATGAAGATAAATGCAGGGGAGTGTAAGACATGGGATCAGGTCATACTGCAACAGCAAATCAGAGCATTTATAAGGATTCAAACTTTAGGAAACAGCATACAGAGGGAGGGTGAAGTCAAATTACCTGTTATAATGTGAAAAGAATCCATAGTCAGGATTGAGCCCTTCTTTCACACAATTTAATTTGCATATTAATTCAATTTCATCTGTTTCTCTTTGAAGTCTTGATGTCCCATTGATTTCTTGATGACCATCATGAACAAGTCATAAATGGAGTAATTAGGAAGATGGAAGTGCTCAGCAACTGTTTTTGTGTGTGCGTGTAATGATTTCTGATATCAGATTTATGAGTGTTTAGTCTTCCGCACAGCGTCTGTCCTGTTTGTCCAATGTATAAGGCATGGGGGCATTTCTGGCACCTGATGGCATAAATCACATTAGTGGATGAGCAGGTGAAGGACCCTTTGATGGAGTAGCAGGCTTGATTAGGTCCTATGATGGTGTCTTTTGTGCAGATATGTAGGCAGAGTTGGCAGCGTGGTTTGTTGCAGGGATGTGCCTGCTTTAATGTTTCTGTTCTTAGGTCTGTAGTTGCTGGTGAGCATCTGTTTAAGATGTGAGGGTTGTCTGTAGGCAAGGAAAGGTCTGTCTCCCAAGGCTAGAGAGAGTTGGGGGTCATCTTTTAAAACAGGCTGGAGGTCCTTAATGATCTGCTGTAGAGGTCTGACTTGAGGGTTGTATGTGGTGACCAGTGGCATCCTCATGTTTTCTTTTTTGGGCCTTTCCTGTAGTAGTTGACTGTGGGGCACCCATCTGGCCCTGTCAATCTGTTTCTTTACTTCTCCAGGTGGGTACTCTAGTTTTAAGAAGGCTTGATAGAGATCCTGAAGATGTCTGTCTCTGTCTGAGGGATCAGAGACTTCACCCTCCGTCTTTATGCTGTTTCCTATAGTTTGAATCCTTATAAATGCTCTGATTTGCTGTTGCAGTATGACCGGATCCCATGTCTTACACTCCCCTGAATTTATTTTCATCCAGTTCTGTAAGTTCTCCCTCTTCAAAGCATCTGATGAAGTGGGATATTCTCCCACGAACGCTCATGCAATAAATAAATCTGTTCGTCTTTAAGTGCCACAGTACTCCTTGCTTTTTTTTTTTTTTTTTTTTGCTTTACTAGACTAACACTGCTGCTGCTTTGGGTTCACTTATGAAATATATACTATTGAGATCCTTTAATAATTACTCTTGCTTTGAGAAATAATTTTGTAATATCTAACTTCTAAATGTTCAATATTATAAAAATATATTTAGTTACATTTTGATATTTAATTTACCAATATTTGAGAAGGAAACAAAAGAAGGAAAAAGAGAGAGGAAAAGGTTAATGGGCTATATTTTGAGAAAAAGACCCATTTTTTCTCATTGCAAGTACAAGAATCAGACCAGATTTGCTTCCTTCAAGCTAATGCACTTGAAATCTCTTAAGAAACATTGATGCCCTTCTCTGTGTAAAGTATTTTTATAGTTTTGAAGCATATAGTATATTCATCCCATTGTTTAGGTAGTCTGATGCAAAGATCAAAAGTCCATTTCTTTCTATATTCACATTCTCATGAATGAGTTTAACATTTAAAGATTCTAACTTAATATTAGTAATGGAAAATTATTGTTTCAGGCTAATGATTCTATCACCTAATAAGCAGAACTAGCAGATCTGTAATTCTTTTCAAACTTAATAGGCCTTATTAAGCCTCCAGGAGATCGACTACTTATTCACCAGTATTGTGGCATATTTCTGCTCAGTTTCACCACTACATGTTCCTGCTGTCTCTGTGGGATTGATCTGTTTTTGATTATCAATAGCTATTTCATTAATAAAGCACTTTAATGGTATTTCAGGTATCACTGGCACCGATCACCTTTTTAAAAAAGTTATTTTTAACAAAAAAATAAATTGAGAAAGTAAGTGAAACAATTAGGAAAGAATGATGCACTTTTAAGAATAACTGTCAATGTGTAAATAGAGAACTAGGATATATATCATATTTTCTTTGATGAGCAAGATTCTCTTCACAGAAATAATTATATAAGCCAGGGGTGTCCAATCTTTTTGGGTGAGGGGCCACAATGCAATTCTTTTCTCTGTCAAGGAACCAGTGAGAAAATTTTTGATTGATAAGACATATAAATTGATCTTATTAATAAACATTAATAAAATACTGATTAGTGTGATATTTGCCATTGCTTTTGCTTGTACTGCGTACAGAGGACAAGGCAGGGCAGGGGCGCCTGTGTGAGGGGGAAGGCAGAGCGCAGGGAGCAAGGCAGGACAGTGGAGCCTGGCAGAAGAGGAGAGAAGAAGGGTGAGGTGGGGGGAGCAGAGCAGCTGGGTGGCAGGACTCAGCTACTTCCTGACAGGGACCCCACCAACTCTGTTCTCCTCACTCCATGCCAAGCACTGATCAGGGAAATCCAGCCCCTGAACAGCTCTCCAGCCAGGCCATGCCTCCCTGCAGCTGTGCAAAGGGTGGGAAATTGATGAGGGCCCTAGCTAGCCCCAGCTCCCAGACTCTCTTGGCAGCACTCCACGGGCTGGATGAAAGCTCTTGGTGGGACGGAGTTTGGTCCCCGGGCCACAGGTTGGACAAGCCTAATCTAAGCTAATGATGTAAATGTTGGAGGAAGTGAAAGGTAGTAGAAGACACTACATTTCATTATGGCAGACAAAGAGAAGAAAATTAAAAAAAAAAAAAACACTTGCTGTAAGGTTGTAATATTACTTTCTGAGAATTCAAACCAAAAACAGAAAAAAGTCAAAAACAACAACCAAGCAAACACACAAAGACTCAGGCTGCTCCCTAAAACAGATGCACATTTTGTCCAATGTGCTTTAAGTGGTCTACCTGCAAACTAGCTCTACTCACAGAGTCCTGTGGCTTGCAAACAGGATTCAGAATCTCCTACCCTGATATGAAACCAATGGCCTACAGTTCCAAACCAAACTTTTCTCTTGTAACTTCCTTAATTGATAACAATAAATAACAACATTAATTAATAAATAACAGGAGAAAATAAACCCCATAAAATCACAAATTTAACCTTAAGGGAGGTTTTGCTGCACCTGTGGAGGAAAAGTAATTTCTGAGCTTTGCCTTGTTCCCTGTGTATACTGCTTGAAACATGCCCAGCAAGAGCACTCTCCTGCTCACACCCACCATCTTCCAGTACTACCACCTCCCTCCTCTCTAGCCTCTAGTATCTAAACCCATCTTTATTGGCTTCAAGAGCACATTTTGTAACCATCCTGAGCTATTATGTGGTAACAGTTGATCAATGTGACTTTTCATTCTTTCTCCTTTGTTTGCCTTTAACAAATTTGTCACTCAATATTTGTTTTCCTGCAACTTTTCCCACCACTTCATCCTTCCCCATCTAATTCCACACCAACATTGTGTGTGCCCTAGGCAGAAAAACCTGAGAGATTTATATTTCCCGTCTTTTTTTCAAGTTCATTCGGTAGGTAAGATCTAAGTAAATCATAATTAGTATGCAACTGATGTCTTAGAAAACAGCTCAGCTGGAGTCTCCTGAGGTCTAGATTGTCGGGTAGACCTAGCTTTGAAGTTTTCTTTCAGTTCCCCCATTCTGCCTAGTATGAGGTATACTACACTGCAATCCAATTTTAAGCTTGTATAGCCAGTTTATGTCCATTAGTGGGGAGCCATTTCTTTCAGTGACAATTAGCTCTAATGGTGAACAGATGTTGTTAGAAGTTATATTGACAGAGAGATTGCTTAATATACCAATCTGTTCTTTAGTATAATTCTGTAAAAGCACAATAGCTGCTCTTAATCTTACCCCTGGGAATTATATCTGTGTGTATATCATTGAGAAATCATGGATATTGTCTTTCCCATATTTATTCCATTTTCATATCAACTTAAACCAGACAATAATATGGCTGTTCATTGTCCAACATACACAGTTTATTTCAAACAACCTTTTATCCAGAGAAAAAACCTGCTTCTGAGACCAACTCTTCCATGGTCACATAATTAGTCTGGTGACTCCTACTTGCCGATACTTCCTCTTAGTAACCTTCAGTGTTCTGTGGCGTACTGCAGCAAGCCCAGGCAGCCTAGTCCCTCTTACTTCACTTCTTGTACTGAATCTTATTAAGGAAACACTATTCCTGCCAGTGTAATTCCCTTAGGGTGATCAGATAACAAGCATGAAAAATGAGGCTGAGGGTGAGGGGTAATTGGAACCTATATAAAATAGAGCTCTGACTATGGGAATGTTCCTATAAAATCAGGATATCTGGTCACCCTAGATGCCTTAAATAGTGAAACATTACTTCCTCCATTTTGTTTGGATCTTGTGAATATTGATGACCTATATTGTCCACCTTCATATTTGTTGACAACTGTTCTGCAGTCCTGTTACAATGGAGACAGTTTAATTTCAAATTTTGGCATATTTTCCTTTACAGATTCAGAGTAGTATTCATAGAATCATAGAATCATAGGGTTAGAAGGGACCCCACGAGGTCATCTAGTCCAACCCCCTGCCAAAAAAAGCAGGACCACTCCCATTAGATCATCCCACTCAGGGTTTTGTCCAGCTGGGACTTGAACACCTCCAGAGATGGAGATTCCACCACCTCCCTAGGCAGCTTATTCCAATGCTTCACCACTCGCCTAGTAAGGAAGTTTTTCCTAATATCCAGCCTGGACCGCCCCAGCTGTAACTTGAAGCCATTGCTTCTCGTTCTGCCCTCTGTTACTACCGAGAACAGTCGAGCTCCCTCCTCCTTGGAGCAACCCTTCAAGTAGTTGAAGGTTGCTATCAAATCCCCCCTCAGTCTTCTCTTCTGCAGGCTAAATAAGCCTAGTTCCTTCAGTCTTTCTTCATAGGGCTTGTGCTCCAGCCCTTTGATCATTTTGGTTGCCCTCCTCTGGACTCTCTCTAATTTGTCCATGTCCTTTTTGTAGTGGGGAGCCCAAAACTGGACACAGTATTCCAGATGTGGCCTCACTAGTGCAGAATAGAGGGGAATGATCACATCCCTTGATCTGCTGGCAACACTTCTTCTGATGCAGCCCAGTATGCCATTGGCCTTTTTGGCAGCAAGAGCACACTGCTGACTCATATCCAGCTTCCCATCCACCATGACTCCCAGGTCCTTTTCTCCAGTGCTGCTATTTAGCTGATCACTCCCCAGCCTGTAGCAGTACATGGGGTTTTTTCGTCCCAAGTGCAGGATTTTACACTTATCCTTGTTGAACCTCATGAGATTTCTATTGGCCCACTGCTCCAGTTTGTCTAGGTCTCCCTGAATCCTGTCTCTGCCCTCTAGGGTGTCTACCGTTCCCCCCAGTTTGGTATCATCTGCAAACTTACTAAGTGTGCAATCTATCCCATCATCCAGATCATTAATGAAAACATTGAACAGAACTGGCCCCAGGACCGACCCCTGGGGCACACCACTTGTTACTGCCTGCCAACTTGACATGGAGCCATTGATTCCTACGCGCTGAAACCGTTGTTCTAGCCAGTTTTCTATCCACCTTACAGTCCATGCATCTAACCCATACTTCCTTAATTTGCCAATGAGAATGCTGTGGGAAACCGTATCAAAAGCCTTGCTAAAGTCAAGGTATATCACATCAACGGCTCTTCCCGCATCCACAAATCCAGTCATCTCATCATAGAAGGCAATGAGGTTGGTCAGGCATGATTTACCCTTGGTAAATCCATGCTGACTGTTCCTGATTACTCTACGTTCCTCCAAGTGTTTCAGGATGGATTCTTTGAGAAGCTGCTCCATGATTTTTCCAGGGATTGAGGTGAGGCTGACAGGTCTGTAATTCCCTGGATCCTCCTTTTTGCCTTTCTTGAAGATAGGTACTATATTTGCTTTTTTCCAGTCCTCTGGCACCTCCCCCGTTCGCCACGAGTTTTCAAAGATAATGGCCAACGGTACTGCTATCTCATCAGCCAGCTCCCTCAGCACCCTCGGATGCAGTTCATCCGGCCCCATGGACTTGTGCACATCTAGTTTCTTTAAGCAGTCCCTAACCTGACCTTCCGTCACCAAGGGCCTCTCTTCTTCTCCCCAGTCCCCCGTACCTAGTGTAGTGGGCTGGGAGCTGACCCTGCTTGTGAAAACAGAAGTAAAAAAAGCATTGAGCACTTCAGCTTTTTCCTCATCCTCTGTCACGAGGATGCCTGCCCCATTCAGTAAGGGACCTACACCATCCCTGATCCTCTTCTTGTTATTGATATACTTGTAGAACCCCTTCTTGTTATCCTTCACATCCCTTGCTAGTCGCAACTCCATTTGTCCTTTGGCCTTTCTGATTTTATCCCTGCAGTCCCGAGCAATGTCTTTATATGCCTCCTTAGTCATCTGTCCTAGCTTCCACTTCCTGTAAGCGTCCTTTATATGCTTCAGCTCAGTGCAGAGCTCTCTGTTAAGCCACAGTGGGCGCCTTCCACATTTGCTGTGCTTTCTCCTTATCGGAATTGTATCTTCCTGTGCCCTTAGCAGGGTTTCTTTAAAATGCACCCAACTCTCTTGGACACCTTTCCCCTTCAGATCAGCCTCCCAAGGGATCCTGCCCATCAGTTCCCTGAGGGAGACAAAATCTGCTTTTCTGAAGTCCAGGGTCTGTGTTTTGCTTCTTTCCTTCTTTCCTTTAATCATCAACTTGAAGTCAATCATTTCATGGTCACTGCTACCCAGGCTGCCATTCACTTCTACTTCCCTGATAAATTCTTCTCTATTTGTGAGCAGCAGATCGAGAGGCGCAAGGCCCCTCGTTGGTTGCTCCAGCATTTGTACCAGGAAGTTGTCCTCAACACTCTCCAGAAACTTCCTGGATTGCCTGTGCACTGCTGTATTGGCCTTCCAGCAGATGTCAGGGTAATTGAAGTCCCCCATGAGAACCAGGGCCTGTGCTCTAGAAACTTCTGTTAGTTGTACACAGAATGCCTCATCCACTTCCTCCTTCTGATCTGGTGGTCTGTAGCAGACACCTACCACAACATCCCCCTTGTTGCTCTCCCCTCTAAACTTAACCCACAGACTTTCAACTGGCTTGTTTCCACTTTCATAATGGAGCTCTGAGCAGTCATAGAGCTCCTTTACATATAGTGCTACTCCTCCCCCTTTCCTTCCCTGCCTGTCCTTCCTGAACAGTCTATACCCATCTATTGCAGAGCGCCAGTCATGCAAACTATTCCACCATGTCTCTGTTATCCCAATTATGTCATAGTTCTTTGTCTGCGCTAGTGCTACCAATTCCTCCTGCTTGTTTCCCAGGCTCCTTGCATTTGTGTATAGGCACCTAAGATACCCAGCTGATTGCCCTACTTTCCCATTTTGACATTCAATTCTATTGTATCTACCTCCCTGGATTTTCTTTTGGTGTTGACCTCCCCCACCTGCCTCAGGCATTAGGGCTTCATTAGAGCATCTAAGAAAGTTATTTGATTCCCCCCACATGTTCCAATTATCCTCTCTTCTATCCCCGTAGTTACAGTCCCGGCACCCCCCAAGTTCCATCCCATCCCCCTGGTCTCCCACATAGTCACTTACCTGTGGGCTTTGGTCTCCTTCCCCCTTCAGACCTAGTTTAAAACCCTCCTCACTAGGTCAGCCAGTCTGCGTCCAAATACGCTCTTCCCCTTCCTCGAAAGATGGAGTCCATCTCTGCCTAGCAGCCCTTCTTCCTGAAACAGCAACCCATGGTCGAGGAAGCCAAAGCCCTCCTGACGACACCATCTTCGCAGCCAAACGTTCATCTCCAGGATGCATCTGTCTCTGCTCAGGCCTCTACCCTTGACCGGAAGAATCGAGGAGAACACCACCTGTGCTCCAAACTCCTTCACCCGCACTCCCAGAGCCCTGAAGTCACCTTTGATCTGCCGAGGATCACCTCTTGCAGTATCATTGGTTCCTACATGGATGAGAAGCATGGGGTAGTAGTCAGAGGGGCGGATGATTCTCGACAATCCCTCCGTAACGTCACGGATGCGGGCACCTGGCAGGCAGCATACCTCTCGAGAGATCTTGTCAGGGCGACAGATGGGTGCCTCCGTCCCCCTCAGAAGTGAGTCCCCAACCACCATAGTTCCTTCTAATAGCAGTTCCTTTTATATACAATGTTTATCAGCCTCTCTTTAATTCAAGGTATTTACACCAAAAAACAGTTGATAAAAAAGCCTTTTTTAGAAAGTTAAGAAAACTACAAACAATAGACATGTTTTTGCTTTGTTTTGTTGTTTTGTTTTTTAGATTTGCCAAATTTTCAGGGATATTTTCTCCTTCTATTTGGTTTCACAGATGTAAATTATATTGTTCTCTTAAGAAAAATGGTGCTAGATATATCAGATTATTTTAGGATCTCTGTTATGAGCTTATGCTGCAGTTTACCAGATTCTTATGAGAAACATGAGTTTTTAAATAAATGTATTTTTTCCTACATGTTAGAAAAACAGCCCTCTGTTTGTTAGCATCACCTATAGCATTTTGAATAAAAATACTGCTCAGGGCCCTGAATATTTGCTGCAAATTCTTCCTTTATTTCTTTATATTGAAAATATTCATATTGTCATATGCAGTCATTTCATATTTATTAATACCTTTCATTCATTCATTCTAATCCCTCCTTTACCAGTTTTTCTCAGCTGTGTTTTGTGGCACAAAAATAGGTAAGGCAGATTTAAAAAAAAAAAAAAAAGACATCTATTGTAACATTTCTAAGAACAGTAAAAGAAGACAGAGCAGGAGTTAAAAACAGGCAGTTCCCTAAAACAGAGATTCACAAGTCATCCAATCTGGTTTTAAGCTTTCTGCAAACTGACTCTGCTCATACTTTGCTACAAGGATTTTAGCCTGCATACAGGCTCCAAAGCCCAACCCTCACACAACTTTTAGCGTGATAGCCTGCAGTTCTAGCACATTCCTCAGTACATTGTGTAACACAGAGTTATGGGCCAGTACTCAGAATTGTTGTTAGTCATCCCTATTTCTTCTTACTGTTATTAATAGAATGTTTTTCTTTGTCACAGAAACAATCATTTGCTTTTCCAGCTAGTATTTCAACACTGACATTCCAGTGTCCACTGAATGAAAATTGTGCTAGTTGATGGAAAGATCTGATTAGTTTATCCAAACTCTATTGACTGAACTGTGTGTAGAACTGATTTTAGTAGCACTTGATGACAAATTGGAGCTACTTGTCATGAAACTCCACATAAAATAATTAAGAACCATTTACTTAAAAATAAAACATTACAGAGTGATAAATTTACAAGTCTCAACATTAAAACAATACATTTTATTTGTGTACAGCAAAGATGCAATATATGCACATAGGCTCTCGTCCATCAAGCTACTTATGAATGTGTTTAATTTTAAGCAGCTTGATTGGCTTCAGTGGGTCTCATTATGGAGTTAGAGTAAGGCACATGCCAAAGTGCTTTGTTGGATCAAAGCCACACTGAGCATCCTTTAAAAAGTTCCAACAATTAGAAAAATTATACCTGTTCCAAGGCAATTTCCCATCTGAAATATAGAAAAAAGCTCTCAAAATGGAGTAATACTTAAGTGTATCCACAGTAACTTATATGTACAGTAAATTGTGCACTTTAATTCAAATAAATACAGATTACTTGCACCAAACTGCCAAATCACAACCAATGGAAATCTTCCCTACAATAAATTGCCTGAACCACTCAGTCTGCCCACTCTTGGATTAAAACACTTCTTAATACAGAAAATTATCCTCCTGATTGCTAACAAGTTCAACAGAATCATACAGCATAAATTTAGAACAAAAGAAACAGAGTCGGAATCAAAAAGCCAGTCAACACATCCGCCTCCGCTACGTATGGGCCATTCACACAACTAGAAATATGAAGGGTCCACCTCTGAGAAGGATTTGTGGTGAAGCTGTGACTTCCTGGTGAAGAGTGATTTCCAACATAACTGAAATCATTAAGGCCTCCTTCAAAGCCCCCACCCCCCCGAAAAAATCCTTTCTCTTTTCCTTAATGTTTCACTCTTCTGTCCAACTTTGATCCCACCTTGCTTAGCTCTTTCATCTCTGAACTCACTGTTCACAATCACTTTCAGGAACCTCTGTCTTTTAATTGCACACTAAACCCTCTTCTGTCTGGCTCTTGTCCCTTTCATTCCACTGAAATGAAATTCCACTATCACCAGAGTGCCCAACAACCTCTACCTAGCCAAAACTTCGAACCAGTACTTCATACTCATCCTCCTTACCTGTCAGTTGCTTTCAGTAGTTGACAATGCTATTCTTTTTTGAAGTCTTGTCCTCCCTTGGCTTCAAAGAATCTATCCTTTTCTGGTTCTCCTCTTTAATCTCATAATATTCCATCAGTGTATGCTTTGGCAAGATCCTCTTCATCCACCTTCCAACCTTCTGTGGGAAATTCCACAAGGCTCTGTGTTCAGTCCTCTTCTTGTTTCCTTCTACACCTTATTTCTGAGTAATCTCAACCATAAACCTGAATTCAGTTTTCATCTTTATGCACATGATTCAGAGATCTTCCTTTATTCCAGATCTCTTTTCCTCTGTCTAACTAAAATATTCACCTCTGACTCTGTGGATGTCTAGCCATCAGCTCATTCCGACTAAGAGTTCTCATTTTTCCACTCAGCACCCCCTGTGTTATCTTCTTGATTACTGTGGACAACTACACCATACTACCTGGTTTTCAGTCTCATAGCCTAGGCAACATCTCATTTTGGGCATTTCTCTAGATCCCAACATCCAGGCTACATCTCAATTTCACAGACTCTTTCTGTATACTATCTCTAAATAAGGCTTTTTCACATCCATCACAGATAAATCTCCCATCCAGTCTCTCATCATCTTGCACTTTAATTGGTGCTACATCTTGGTCTCTGGCCTTGACTGATGCAATGATGCCTGACTCATATCCACTCAGAATGTTTCTCTAAAGGTAATTTTTCTAGCCCATAACTGTGACCATGTAACCCCTCCACTTCACGGTCTCCGCAGCCTCTGTCACATCAAACATAATTTGTCTTCATCTCAAGTGCCCTATCTGGCTTCTCCTCTCCTTACTTGTCTCATATAGTATATGAAGAGTGATCTAATTGGTCTTTTAATCTATCACCCCCTTGCTAGATTTTAAAACAACATTTGTGCTTTCTCTCATGCTGCCTCAAACACTTAAAAGGAGCCGCAGTAAACATCCAGAAAGCTATATCATCATTATCAGCCTTTATACTCTCTCTCTCTTTGTGTGTGTGTGTGTGTCTGTGAAAGATGTTTGCAAAACACATGACAGTGGTTAGACTAGTCTGTAAGTCCACTCGCTGTTGTGCTGACAAATGTTGTCTCATTGTTTTCTTGTACTCATTAACATACCTGCCTGAACCTATCTGTGATTGTTGTCTTTATATTTATGTTATAAAACACTTTAGAACAGACTCTTCCTTTTTGTTCTATGTTTGTATAATGTCTAGCACAATGGGGTCCTTGCCCATGATTGAGGCTCCTAGGTGATACAGTAATATACTTCTGGACATCTTTTATGCTAACTCCCATTTATACTTTCTCCACAAGAATATTGAAACTATTTTTCTCCATTGAGAAAGCACTGACTTCCACAGAAGCTTACCCTAGAACATGAAAGTCAATCTCACCAACTGTTCAGAAATGTAAGAAATTCAGATATTCTTTTCACGATTGTTTCATTTCTCAGTAATACAAGATTTCTAACTAAGGAGTCCTAGATGCTTAAAGACTAGCAAATTTATTTATTGACTGAGCTTTTGTGAGATAAAATCCCACTTTGTAATATGAAACTTAACAACTGCTTTGATTTGCTGTTACAATATGACCTGATCCCATGATTTACACCCCCCTTCATTCATTTTCCTCCCATTCTGTAAGCTCCCACATTTTCAAAGTGTCTGATGAAGCTGGATTTTCTCCCACTGCCTTCTTTAAGTGCAACAGGACTCCTTGCTTATTTGGCTGAACTAGACTAACATAGCTACCCCTTTGCAACTTGGCAAGATTTTTAACTATTTCCCTTCAGTGGATAATGTAATGTAGCTGGTTTAGAGTCAGGCTGAATACCACTTGGTACTTCGTACTCCTCTACATGTTCCATCTTCTGTTCGCATATGTGTGCATAATGCACACTCACTATCTGAATAGTACGTAAGTTACTGAAAACTAACTGGTAACAGTTTAAAAAATACAAATCAAATGTTTTCTGCTTTTAACACACAGGACTCATCTTTATTTTATTTTATTTTATTTACTAATTATATTTCATAAAGCCAGAAAAAAATACAATTTACAGTAGGGTTTGCTTCAAGTCAAAGAAAGAAGACTCCAAATCTGAACCAGAAATTAGTAGATACTTAATTCACCCAATGGGTTCTGATCATTTCAATACAAAGGGTCTAATTCAGCATCTCCTATTCAGCCAGCTCAGGAGGTTTGCCAGATTCAGAGCTCTGGAATAAGGTCTATGACATATACAATTATATGTTTTTTTGGAGATGTAAATGCCAGGCACAATTATCTTCTATAACATCCTTTGAGGGGGTGGGATTAGTCAGACATCATTTGAGCTACTCTTTCCTTGTCACATATACCCAATGCATCTCTGCTTTCAGTATAATTGAAATGGAGGAGGAGGAGGAGGAGGATCGTGCATATCTGACAGAAGGGGAGAATATGCACATCTAACACAGGAAGTGGGCGTTCTTTGACAAAACACACAAGTTACTTATGTTCTCTACAGAATTTTAATAGAAATATATGGGTCAGTTACATCTGTCTGTTTCCAGTTCTGACTTCTGTTATAAATGTAGGGCACCATTCATTCTTTTCATTCTCAGTCATCATTCTTGTCAAGCAGACTGTCATATTCACAGTGTGGATTATAATGCATATCAGGTACTTATTTTTGGATGCATAAAATGGACATTTGTTAGAAGTCTGTAACCCACTTAAAACAGGGCATCTATGACATTCTCTAAGTGAGGCAACTTCTATTTGACAAAGTCGATGATCGTCATTTTAGCTGCCAAATTTAATATAGCAAAAATAGTGGGTGAAATCTTTGCTTCATTTACGGCAGATAAAGTTGCCCTTAGCTTGCTGTTTAAATGCCTCATAACATTGCTTTTAATCCAACACAGAGAGACCTGAAGTAGATCACTCACCTATTCAGTTAATTAATTCCATGGATTGATTCTCACGACTCCATGAATCCTTAAATGTATACATTCTGTCACTATGAGCCAGGAATATAGAAGAATATAGAAGAATCCCACCTTTCTATAACAGTTCACAATAGGGTTTCAGACTTTTTTTTCTATCAGATTACATCCATTCAAGTACTTTTTAGTGCCTATAAATGGTGACAATATCCTATCTATCTGTCTAGATAAATAGATAGATCTAGATCTAGATCTAGGGGCTGCCTTTTGGTTACGTGTATTTACAGGACCTATCATCACAGTGAAGTCTTGATGATTATAAATTTAAGTGAAGATAGACCTATTTCCAAGGGGGCTACTTGTGAGCCCTTCAGCCCTTCATTTTATTATCATTTGGGGGGGGGGTGAGTCCACATGTCACAAGCTCTGTGTATAAGATGTTAGCAAGTAATCCCATAATTATTTTTATTTTGTGGATGATTTTAAAAATTGCATTAATTTCACAGGCAGATGCTGCCAGCCAAGTGACAGCATAGCATGTGTTTAATCGTTGGAATGAAAATGACAAAACAATGTTATAAGGAGAGTGACCTCCTCCTACAAACTGCCAGGAAAGCATTTCTACATTGCTTTTAAACAGGCATCAGCTAAGCTATGTCCTTGCAACATTAATACAACTTTTCTGTTGTTTTTACCATGTTTAATGAAGGGTAAACTTACTTCATCCCATTTTTAAAAATCATAAAGTATTAACAGGAGCCTGAAAATCTCCACATTTTTTAAAATAATAAAAAAAAAAATCTGTAACATTAAAAAAAAAATCAGATCCCACAGAACTGGAATAAGTACACCAATGTTGGTAACCAACCTGTCAACAGTTATATCAAACCAATGATAGATACAATTTGAAAGAGTTAGAGATGCCTCCAAAATGTCAATACTTATCCAATTTAGGTAGAGTAAACTGGCTTGAATAAATGAACATTCAATCCAAAGCTTCAGTCAAAATAAGAAACATGAATTTATGAAGTGTCCATGCCTTTTTCTGATCTTTCTTCTTCCAATTATTTAACAAATCCAAGTAGTAAACACAGAGAAAAACAGTAAAATATACAAAACAAAACTCTTGGCCTCCTCTTCAAAGTCCTACATAACTCTGTCCCATCTACCTATCTGCTGTCACTTCTCACCACTAGTACAGCTAACCTCTCCACTCTCTCATCTATCCTTCTTTAATCTTTTTCTGCACTTTCCACTCTGCATATAACTCCCTGTCTAACTTAGCATCCACTCATCTACCCTGTTTCTTTTCAAATTCCTTCTACCATTTCCTGTTTTCAAAGAGGCCCACAATAGCAAACTCATGTTAGCAAATAATACTCACACCCCCACCCCTCCAACAAATTTTCTTTAAAATAGACATTTTCTTTTGATTTTGCTTTATATTGTAGGTTGACTGTTTACATTATGAGTCCTTTGGAACAAAGACTAAGATTGGGTCTACACTTAAAAATATGCAATGGTGGAGCTGCACCGCTGCAAAGCTTTAGTCAAGACACTACTATACCAATGGGAGAGTTTCTTCTCTTAGTGTAGTTAATCAGCTCTGTGAGAAGTAGTAGCTATATCAATGGGCGAAGTTCTTCCCCTGACAAAGACCTGTCTAAACTGGGGGGAGGGGTTAGTATAACTGTGTGACTTATGAGTGGATTTTTCACACCCTGCATGCATTAGTTATACTGATGTAAATCTATAGTGTAGATCTAGGGTCAATTTTATAATGCAGACTGCCTTCTTTGTCTTGCAAACATTGCTTGTATTTAATGTACTAATCAAAGAATAAAGGAAACAAATAAATAATATTTCCATGGCCAATGCAAGTGATAAGATATTGAAGAAATCACAAAATGGCTGTGTTCACACAGCATTTTTGTTTTGAAACAACGAGGTTGTTTCGAAACAAACAAAAAAAAAACATTCACACGATGCAAAGTTGTTTCGAAACAATGGGAAGCCATTGTTTCGAAACAACTGTGTTGTTTCGAAACAAGTTAAACCCCATTTGGGGGCGAAACAACCTTGTTTCGAAACCCTTGTTTCAAAACAATGCATGTGAACATGTTGTTTTGGAACAAAGTGTTCCGAAACAACATTTGAAGGGCTGCCCCCTCAGCACCCTGGCCAGGGAACCCTCAGCACCCAGAGCGGGGCTGCAGGCACCAGCGGGTTGCAGCGCAGCCCAGTGCTGATCACTGCGGGTGCCTGCAGAGCAGGGCTGCAGGCACTGGCGGGGTTCAGTGCAGTCCAGCGCTGATCCCCACCGGCTTAAAGCCTGGTCTGCCCCCAAACCCACCACGGGTAGCACAGTTTGTTAATTCGAATTAAGGAAAAAAGATCAAAGCGAAATAGCAGTTTCAGGCCAAAGTTATTTCGAAACAAGTCACTGTTGTTTCGAAACAACATGTTTGGACAGCATTGTTTCAAAACAATCGTTTTGAAACAACGTTGTTTCATCCCCATATGAGGTTTAACTAGTTTTGAAACAACACCGTTGTTTCAAAACAACAGGTTCCGTTGTTTCAAAACAACCGTGTGTTGTGTGAACAGCCTAAATCTTATTTCGAAACAACCTCTGTTGTTTCGAAATAAGAGGGCTGTGTGAACACAGCCATAGAAACTGGAAGGGACCCTGAGAGGTCATAGAGTCCAGTCAGTCTAGTTCAGCAAAACAAACAAGGACTGTTGTGGCACTTTTAAAGCCCCTGTTGATGTAGCCTTTCCTCAGCGATGAGAGTCAAGCTTCTTCCCTTCTCTCATGCTGGCGCCTGTGATTATTGGGCACATCTACATTGCACAGCATTTAGGCAAAAACTTTTTTTCAGGATAAGTATTTTGAAATAATTATCTTGGGGAAAAAATGCTATTTTAGAACAACAGTATGTCATCCCGAAATACCACAGCTTTTTTTGTCCCCCCAAAAAAGAAAGTCTACACCAGACGTCCTTTTTCTGACAAAAAAACCAAAAAACCAAAAAACCAAAAACAAACAAACAAAAAAAAAACAAAACAAAACAAAACAAAACAAAAAAAAATCCCAGGCAATGGATGAGATAGAGAGGCTTTTTTGAGGGGAAAAAACAAAACAAAACAAAAAAAAAAAACCCTTTTCCATGTCCAGGGATAGCTTTTTTGTTTTGTTTTGTTTTGTTTTGTTTTAATAAGGTAGCTTGAAAAAGGCTTTTTATTTTTAAAAAAAGCAGGAGTGTTTAGCTTTTTCAAAAAAACGCTCGAGTATCTCAAAATACTAGAGTGCTTTTTCAGGTTTGTGAAACCTTGTTTAATATGGGAAAAAAAAGCCTTGGATAAAATTGTTCTCTTTTGCCACAGAGGACAGGAGAAGATGTAAAGGGTTCAGACTGCAGCATGACTCCTTGTTGTTTCATTTACCTTACATCTCAGGAAAAGCTACCTAAGTCTAAGAATAGTAAGACAATGCAACAGACTGCCTCAGAGGTAGTGGAAGTTTCTTCATTCATGGTTTTCAAAAAAAGGCTATATATCCAATTGTCTTGGATGGTTGAGACACAACACATCCTCCCTCTTGGTGATTCTTGTGGTCCTTTCTAACCCTGCAATTCCAAGATCTGCTCTCATCCCTGCTCTGCAACCAACTTCCTCCTGGGTTTTATGGGAGAGCAGATGTACTTTGACTCTATAAACATCATTCAATAGATTCTATAGATAAGTTATAACAAAGTCTGTCAACTTTCCCAGAGCTTTTAAAGAATTACAAATAATTTAGCCTCATTTTCTTTATATTCTGGTCAGGCATTTAAAATAAAATTAAATTTAAAAAAAAAGTACTCCAAAGCTCTTGAGGTTTTCATATAAATACCTCCTTTCACTAGTACAATCTTTATAATTCTGTAAGTGGTGATCTGCCATTTGCTGACACAGGTTTCTATCTTCTAAGTGCCTTCCTCCAATTCTGACATCTCTATCAGGCTATGTTCACACAAGCCTTTTAAGTTGAAATAACACAGGTTGTTTCAATTTAAAAATAGACATCTCAAGACAACGTTTTTCTTATTTTGAAATAAGGAGCCCTCTTATTTTGAAATAAGGAAAATCATTTTGATACAATAAAACCTCCTTTGATATTGCAATAAGGGTAATTTTGAAACTCTGGTTTTGAAATAACCCCGTCTGGCTTTGTTATATCGATATGATCAACATATCCATATAAGAGTTGACATTCCTCCCAGGGTGTATAGCACCCTAGGAGGAAGGCCCTCCCCCCCTCATCACTCTGGCCAGGGAGCTGATCAGCACCCTGGCCAGGGTGCTGAGGGAAGGTGCAGGGGGGCTTAGGGGTGCAGCGGAGGTGGGAGCCGGCCTCCCATGTCCCCGGGGCTTGGAGCCTGCAGCCCCGGCAGAGCAGGTGGGAGCCGGTTTTCTGTGCACAGAAAGCCAGCTCCCACCTGCGCTGCCGAGGCTGCAGGTTCTGAGCCCTGGAGGCACAGGGACCTGGCTCCCCCCCTTGTGCTGCCAAGGCTGCATCAGCCTAGCCCTGGGGCTGTGGGGAGCCAGCTTCCCCCTGTGCTGCCAGGGCTTCAGCCGCCCAGTCCCTGGGCACAGGGAGCCAGCTCCCACCTGCTCTCCCAGGACTGCAGGCTCCAAGCCCAAGGGGAATGGGGAGCCGGCTCCCACCCACGCTCCTGGGGCTGCAGGTGTGCCCCAGGGTCCGTCCCCCGCTGCCGCACCAGCAGGTGAGGCAAGTAAAAGCCAGGCAGGGGATGGGGTGGCAACATGGCCCTGCCAGGGGACCATGTTGCCACACCTCCCAGGATGCCCCTCTCCCAAATCAAAATAGCAAGTCCTGTGTCCAGACTTGCTATTTTGATTTGGTATTTTTCCTTAAGTCAGTTTAGGTTAAATCAAATTAAGGGTTTTATTTCAATTTTGTTTATTTCAAAATTAATTTATTTTGAAATAAGCATTTAGGTGTGGACATAGCCTCAGTGTTGCAAGGCAGAACCACCTGAGCTCACATTATCTCATTAACCCATGTTGCCCGGAGTGGGTTGTATTCCCTGTTACCCTGCACTAACATCTGATTTCTTTAGTTTGGACTAGCCAGTCTCAGCAAAAATTGCATATGGTAACATAGCCAAGTACTCTATAACAGGCATCAGCTCCTTCAAAGGCACAACAATTTTCGTCCTGGTTGTCTCCCTTTCTGTACTCAGCTCTCTCTTTTTTAGGTTTCTTCCTCCAGCTGGACCAGGAGCTGTAGGTGCAAATAAGGACTGATCACAGAGGAGCTTGTTAGCATTATACATATTGGGATGGGGAAAACAGGTGCCCCATCATGCTAATATATTCTTGGATTCTGTAGAGGAGGCAGAATAAGATTATTTTTACCTTTTTTCATCAAATGTTAGACTGTCTCATGCTCTAGAGATGTATTGAACATTTATTCTCATATTCAGGCTGTACTAAATATTGCCTTTTGGGGCTCATTCTGTTTGGTAGGGTTTTATTCTGTTTTAATAAGCTACATTCCTTGTCATGCAGTATACTGCCTGGTCAGACTAAAATGTAAATTAAAATAGCTCTGGGAGATTTCAAGTACTTTCATGAATAATGGCTTTGAAGCATCCTCCACCTTTAATTAAATAAAATCCTTTATCATGTTTTAACCACATTGTTCCCAATGAAAATCCCTTAAGGTAGACGGCTATTTTCTAGTTACATCTAATAATGTGAGTGGAATAGCATCTAGCATTATGGTGTAACCCTAGCACAAGTAAATATCCTTGAATTCTGATCATGTTGTCTTTCATTCTTTTGTCAGTTTAGTCACTCTCAAATGTACATGATTTGCATGATTAAATCTCAGACCACAAACAGGGTGTGTGCCAAGGCAGCACATTCTGCAGCTGACAGTGAAGTTAGATTAAATACAATGGATGAAAACTTGACCCTTTTCGAAGTCAGTGGCAGCTTTGCCACTGATGTCATTAGTGTTGGAATTTCACTCTGTGTTTCAAACCATCATACCTAAAAATGTTTTAATAACAGTAATGAAAAAAATAAAAACATCTGTATTTGAAAAGAGAATACATATGAAAAGTCTTGACCAAATGACAGCCTGGATTATGATGACGATGATGACGATGACGATGGATTATTTATTTCATCCAAATAAATATTTTTTCTTTCTTCGTAATCTGATATTCTTGATCTGTTTCAAATAGAAAGGTGGTCTCTTGCATTATGTCTTAGTGAGTGGACCACATTACCCATGCCCTGATTCTCATGCTTTGTTTAGCTTACCCTGACCAAAAATATTCCTGTGTGCTGCTATAGATGATGTTGCTATGAAGCTGGTCCTGGCTTAGATATGGTATTTTTCTTTGCAAAGAACTTTTATTTCCACTCCAAAAATCCAGCTGACTCTAGAAAAAAGAGAAGTAGAAATTCTCTGAGAAAGTGCAAATTGGTGAGAGAAAATACATTCACTTTTATATTTTATGATATATTGTATACTATCTATGCCTTGTGGAGTATCATTTAAAAACTCATAACTTAATAAATATTATTATTATATCTAGCATATTTCTATGAAAAATTATAAGACTCTCTAACATGTTGCAACATTAGAAAAGCTATTTCAAACTTGTTTTTCAGAGTCACCACTGTACTGGCATGTCAGCTAGATGCTAAGATACTTTTTAAATCAGAAATTCACAATCAGGGAAGTTATAAACAAGAAACTGTGGGTTACTTACCAGTAACTGTCCTTCTTCGAGAAGGGCTGCTCACATACATTCAGTTATAGCTGTCTACATGCCGCAGCACACGGTAACTCAGAAAATCTTCAGCCTTAGCCTGTCAGGTCAGTGCATGTGGCCAATGCCCCCTCTACGCTGCAACCGTGGCTATATAGGTGACTGTGACCCTGACCCTCCCCGTCCCATATACCTTCACCAGCTTTGTTAACGGGAACGGTGGGAGGGGCCTGAATGTATGTGAGAAGCCCATCTTGAAGAAGGACAGTTACTGGTAAGTAACCCACTGTTCTCCTTCGAGCCCTGCAAACATCATTCAGTTACAGGTGACTGCTAGCTATACCCTTGGATGGTGGGAGGAGTTACAATCTACCCACATTGAGTACAGCTCTGCCCAGAGTGGCATCATCTCTAGCCTGCTGGCGATAGCATAGTACGTCATGAAAGTGTAAGCCGATGACCACGTAGTGGCCCTGCAGATCTCTTGGATTGGGACCTTAGCAAGGAAGGCCGTAGAAGACGCTTGGGCCCTCATAGAGTGGGCTCTAACAGTTCCTGGAAGGGACATGTTCAACCTTCCATAGCAGTCTTTAATGCAGTTCACAATCCAATATGAAATACACTGTGAGGATATTGGTAAACCTCTCTTACATTTGGGGACTGTCACAAACAGTTGTGGGGTCTTGCGGAATGGCTGGGTGCACTCGATGTAAGTTAGGAGCACTCTTCTCATGTCTAGTGTATGTCACCTCCTCTGGTTCTGCATAACTTGGGGATCTGGATAATAAAACTGGCAAGCAAATTTCCTGGTTAAGGGAAGGGAGTGGCCACCTTAGGGAGGAAGGATGGGTGGTAACGCAAAACCACGTTATCTAGGTAGAATCTCATGCCTGGGGGTTCCGAGGAGAGGGCTTTCAACTCCAAAACCCTTCTAGCAGAAGTGATTGTCACTAAGAAGGCCAGCTTCCAGGATAGGACCAGTAGGATGGCTGAGTCCAGAGGTTCCTAGGGTAGCTCTGTCATTGCCTGGAGGACAACGTTTGGGTCCCATGGTGGCCTGGTCTTACAGGCCTGGGGAAAAAGTCTTTCCACCCCTTTTAGAAATCTCATGGAAGTGGGATGAGAAGACTGATTGCCCGTCCACCATCTCATGGAGGTCTGAGATAGCCACTAAGTGGACTCTCAGTGAAGAGGGAGAGAGGCCTTTTTTTCTGAGGCCCAGCAGATAGTCGAGAATCAAGTGAATTGGAGCTGATATGGGGTCTACACCCTTGTCCCTGGCCCAAATGGAGAATCGCTTCTACTTGGCTGCATATGTGGAGCTGGTGGATGGTCTTCTGCTACCAACCAGGACCTTCTTAATCCTGTCTGAGCAGAGTCTCTCCTGCTCGCTAAGCCAGAGAGTATCCATGTCGTCAGGTGTAGAGGGCCTGGGTCTTGGTGCCTGAGGTGCCCCAAGTCCTGAGTCAGAAGGTCTGCCCACCGTGGGAGGCGGAGTGGGGTTTCTATGAACACGCCCTGCAAGAGCAGGAACTAGTGCTGTCTGGGCCAGTAAACAGCTATTAGTATTATGTTCACTCCATCCCTGATGATCTTCAAGAGGACCCGCTCTATGAGTGGAACCAGTGGGAAGGCATACATCAGGGGCCCCCACCAGTTGATGAGGAAGGCGTCAGTGAAAGACCCTTCCTCCTAGATCCTGAGGGAACAGAACTGGGGGCACTTGCCATTCTGCTGTGTCACTAGCAGATCTATTTGCAGGGAGCCCCATTTGTCTATCAGGAGGGGGAACACCATGTTGTGAAGGGACCACTCATGGTTCGCTAGCGACTTTCTGCTCAGAGAGTCCACCAGACCATTGTCCACCCCTGGTAGGTGGGAGGCCACTGGAATGAAATTGTGACATATGGCTAATTCCCATAGTTTGCACACCTCCTCACAAAGTGGTGGGGAGCAAACACCCCCCCCACGCCAGTTCATGTAGAACATGGCTGTGGTGTTGTCCATGAGGATCTGGACTGACCTGCCCAGCATCTTGTCTAGGAAGGTCATGCAAGCTAGTCTGATGGCCCTTAGTTCCTTCACGTTTGCATGGAGAAGGGTGTCTGTCCAGGACAAGCGCCCTTGGGTGAAGAGTCCCCCTGAGATGTGGGCCCCCCCCACCCTGCATTTGAAGCATCTGTTATCAGGGTCACTGAGGGCCTGAGGGCCTTGAAGGGAATGCCTCCCATGGCAAAATGGGGATCCCTCCAAACCAGAAATGTCCCCAGTGTGTCCTGGGGTACAGACAATATCTTGCTTAGGGAGCTCCTCCATATGCAAAACACCATGGAGAGCCAGATCTGGAAGGGCCTCATCCTCAGGCGTGCTATCTGGATTACTGAAGTGGAGGTTGCCATGTGGCCAAGGAGCTGCAGGCACTGGCTGGCCATGGTCATGAGATGTTTGCAACTTGGTAATGGTGGTGCAAATGCAAATGGATCGAAATCTGGAGAAGAGTAGGAATGCTGACCCCTTGCAGGCATCTAGGCATCCCCCTATGAACTCTATGTTTTCGGATGGAAGGAGTTTTGACTTTTCTTGGTTTATGTGAAGGCGCAGATAGTCGCAGAGCCTCACTACCACCCTGGCGTGGAGCTCTACTTAGTGACTCAATTTTCCGACTATTAACCAGTCATCTAGGTAGGGGTAAATTCTTATACCCTGCCTGTTCAGGAACGCCACGACTGGTGCCATGCACTTCATGAACACCCTAGGGGCCAAGGGCTGTGTTCACACAGCCCTCTTATTTCGAAACAACAGAGGTTGTTTTGAAATAAGATTTAGGCTGTTCACATGACGCATGGTTGTTTCAAAACAACGGGTCCCATTGTTTCGAAACAACAGAGTTGTTTCAAAACAAGTTACACCCCATGCGGGGACGAAACAACTTTGTTTCAAAACAATTGGTTTGAAACAATGCCGTGCAAACAGGTTGTTTCGAAACGACGGCGAGTTGTTTCGAAATAACTGTTGCCTGAACCTGCTATTTTGCTTTGAGCTTTTTTTCCTTAATTCAAATTAACAAACTGTTAATTCAAATTAAGTTATTTCAAAATAAGGCATTATTTTGATACAAGTTGTTTCGAAACAACCGTATCGAAATAACCCCCTGTGTGTGAACACAGCCAAGGAGAGCCCCAAGGGGAGACAAGTGAACTGGAAGTGGTCATTTGCTACCCTGAATCTTATGAACCGCCTGTGGCAGGGCCATATGACTATGTGAAAGTAAGCATCCTTTAGATCGAGGGCTGTGAACCAATCCCCAGGAGACAGAGACGGAAGGATCTGTGAAAGGGAAACCATGCGGAGCTTTATTTTCCTTATATGCTTGTTTAAAGCTCTGGGATCTAGGATGGGTCAAAGGTCCCATTGGGTTTTGGGACCAGAAAGTATTGGGAGTAAAACCCTTTTCCACCTTCCTGCCTGGGAACCTTTTCTATGGCCCCGAGGGAAAAGAGTTTCCTGCATTAGAGCTTGAGAAGATGGGACAGTTCCTGTTTTCTGAGGGTTGGATGAGGGGGTAGTTTTCTGTTTCAAGGAAATCAGAGAAATTGAATATGATACCCCTCCGTGACCATCTCGAGAACTCACTGATCGGACGTGGTGTTGTCCCAGTGGTGTCTGAAGCGGTGTAGGTGGTTGGGGACTGGTCGAGTTGTAGGTTTGCTGCCCATGTGGTAGCTGTCAAAAATGCTATTTCTTCCCCGATGGCTGTTTGGGTCCCTGCCCGTGCCTGCCCCATTGCGGAGTGCGGGGTTTCTCACTCTTCCCCAAACGGGCCTTGTCTTTGTCCATGTCCCCAAGATATCATTGGGGAAAGGTGAGAGACCTCATAAATGGGTTCTGCAGTTGAATTTGTTGTTTCAACTGCTGAAGCTGTTGTAGAAGGGGCTGATGAGGCTTTAGGGAGCATCTGCTAAGTTTGTGGGGTGTATATCCCTGGAGTTTGACTCTCGAGTCTTTCATGCCATGGAGCTTCACATCTGTTGACGTGGCAAAGAGGTTAGGGCCTTCAAATGGGAGGTCCTGGTAAGTTGTGGCTGCGATGGTAGGCCCGAGCTTTGTAGCCAGGCTGTACATCGCATCAAAATCAAATCAAATCATAGGGCTGGAAGGGACCTTGTGAGATCATCGAGTCCAACCCCCTGGGAATTGAACCCAGGACCTTCTGCATGTTAAGCAGAGGTGTTAGTCTCTACAGCTGATTCCATCATATGGACAGCTGTGTCTACAGCATCCCAGATTGCCATGAGAGCATCAGTAGAGGCCATTTCCCCTTCTTTGAGCATTGTGTTGAAATCCCTAAGGCAATCCTTTGGGATAATGTTACAGAAGCCTTGCATGGCATTCCAAGGGTTAAAAATATGCCTTGTCATAAGGGCTGAGTGGTTAGCACTGCAAAGTTGAAGGGCTGCTGTAGAGTAGGCCTTCCTGCCAAGGAGGTCAAGTTTCCTTGCCTCCTTGTTTTTGGGGGTAGAACCCGGCTGTACTTGTCTTTCCTTATGGTTCACAGCATCAATGACCTGAAAACCCAGAGTGGGGTGCTGGAACAGAAAGGAGAACTTGTCCTGGGGAACGTGGTATTTTCAGTCTGCAACCCTTGAGACCGGCGGGATCAAGTATGGGGTTTGCCAGCATGCCTTGACAATACTGTATACTCCTTCATGGATAGGGACCGACACTTTAGTGGGTGGGGCCCTATGGCCAACATCAAAGAGGGGATTAGTTTCCTCCTGGACAACCCCGAGCTCCAGGTTCAGGTTTGCTGCCATATGGCACAGCAACGCCTGGTGGGCACGAGAGTCTTCGTTACGGTCGATTGGTTTCTCAAAGGTATACTTGTCAGGTGAGGAAGAGGAGCAGGCCTGGGAACCGCTATGGTGTGTGGAGTCTGGATTGGGTTCATCATCCCAGAAGTCCGAGTCCCTAGGCACCGGAGACTGGTTGGGGCAGTGCCGTGGGGTCAGGGTATTCTCAGCCCCCTTGTCCAACCAATCATGTGATGAGTTGTTAAAAGAGGACCCGGCATCCCGAAGATGTGGAGGTGAATGGCCCTGACTAGATTGTGCTGAGGGGGAGGGTCCCCCCTGATGCCGACGGTGGTGGGGATCTCTTCCTTCGCCGAAGTGAGGGCAAAGGAGAGTGGTTGTGGCGCCGTTTCCCCAAATGGTCTCCCATCTTTATTATTATCTTGAGCGGGGAGGATTGGCCCAAGGCTGGGGGTGAAGTCGATGCGGAGGCATAGGAATGGGCCCCTGAAGCCTGGGAGCACAGTACAGACATGTCCCGAAAGGAGCATGGAGAAGAGGCCAGGGAGCAGTCCTCACCGGCTTGCGGTACGGGTGCTGGGCTCGGCAGTACTGGATCTGTCAACGGGTGGTCCCCAGTGCTGGATTGCAGTGCTGGGGATAGGTTGCTGGTTGGTACAGGATTAGAGGATGGTACCATCACTTGTGTTGACCTGGCTTCTGGTACCATGGTTGGCATTGACTTAGGTTTCTTCCATGGTACCGTTGATGGTGCCACCTTCAGTCCAGCATTGGGGTGGTTCAGTGACCGATGGGTACGGAGCCCCAACAACACCGACATGGGCGTTGACCGAGTCTTCGGACTTGGCACCAACGAGTGGTGCCAGGCTGGTCGGGGAGCCGGCGGAGCACTCATGGCTTGGATGGCATTAGAGGCTTGTGCAGTACTCCCAGCGAGGGAGCGTAGATGCAGCTCTCTGTCCTTGTGAGTCCTCTTTTTGAAGGACTGGCAAAGGGGGCAGCATTTGGCAAGATGGGACTCACCCAGGCAAGCGAGACATTTGTCATGTGGCTCATTGAAGGGGAAGGCTTTGAAGCATCCTAAGCACAGCCTGAAACTGGGCATCTTGAATTTCACGGTAAAGACAAGCACTTGCTTACGCAAGTTGTTGACTGATCCAAAACCAACGTTGAGGGTGGAAAAAGGAACTGGGAGGGTCAGGGTCACGGTCAGCTATATAGCTGTGGTCGCGTTGGCTGTGTGCCCTGACCTGACAGGCTAAGGCTGTAGACTTTCTGAGCTACCATGCGTTGTGGCATGTAGACACTTATAACTGAATGATGTGAGCAGCGCTTGAAGGAGAATTTATAGTTCATCTAAAAGAAAGGCAGTACCTCATGATTACAGTAGAACTGCCTGACCTCATGACCCAGAGAAGTATTTTCCAGAACAAAGGGTCAGGGAATAAAAAGAGACAATGACCTTCTCCTCACCTCTACCTCCCATCTCTGCTCACAGTAACAAGATTTCTTGAATTACAATAGGAGCACCACTGAACTGGGGGGAATGGTCCTGCTGAAAGATTTTCCAGTCTGTATGCTGTCAAGAGGGTTTTGGGGTGACAGAAACTTTTTTGCTTTAAAATCATATTTAGCTTCTTAAAGTTTAGGAATTAGATTGTAGTTCTATCTCTTTCTTTTGTAACCATTTCTGACATATACACTACAACTTAAAATCTATCTTTATCTAATTAATAAACTTGTTTAATTTAAACTTGCATTTTTGAGTTAAAGTGTTTGTAGAATCTCTTCTCAAGTCATTGAAGGGGTATTCATGTTTTGAGTTCTGAGGCCCAAATCTCTGTTACCTAAAGGATGCTCTTATTTGGGAGAAGGATGGTCACAGCTTTTCAAGGAACAAAGAATTCTGTGAGGTGATAAAAGGAAATTACTCAGGTTATGAACATCTCCATAGAGGTACTAACTGGTGGAGTAGTTTGCATGTATGTTTTCAAACTGGATTTCCCAGGGTGTATTCACACAGGCTTCTTATTTCGAAACAACAGAGGTTGTTTCGAAATAAGAAACATCATGTCCACACAACGTACTCCCATTGCGAAACAAGGGGTTCCCTTGTTTTGAAATGGGAGCTGTGTTTTGAAACGGCTTAAATCTCCTTCCGTTTTGAAACAACCCCGTGGGGACATGTTGTTTCGGAACGAAGTGTTCCGAAACAACATTTGACCTTTCTCCCAGGGTGCTTAGCACCCTGGGAGGAAGGGCCACCCCCTAAGCCCCTGGCCAGGGAACCCTCAGCACCCTGGCCAGGCTGTTGAGGGGTCTCCCCTGGCCGGCAGAGGGGGACTGCAGACCCCCGCAGGGTGAGCCGCAGTCAGCAGGCAGGCTCACCCCACAGGGGTCTGCAGGGGACAGCAGACCCCGGTGGGGTGAAGCGGTGCTGGGTGCCTCACCCCGCCGCATCCCTCTGCAGACCCCTGCAGGGTGAGCCGCCGGCTCCTCTCAACCCGCGAGGGTCTGCAGCCCCCCTGAAGCAAAATAGTATGTACACACTGTAGACATGCTATTTCATTTCCCTTATTTCAAAGACATTTTTTTGTCTTTCAAAATAAGGTGTTTTGAAACAAGCACTTTTTGTGTGAACATAGCCCCAGAGACCATCAGAGAAAGAGAGGCCTTTTGGCCTAAAAAGGCTTCATTTAAACTGACCCAGGGCCTTTCTTCTGCTCCACAAATGGACATAAATTTTTGTTCACAGAGTCCCAATCCTGCTGAAAAGTTTAAGGATTTTGGCCTACTCATAGTCCATGTGACGGGTGACTGATTTCTGTTAATTTTTTAGCATGCACATAGGAACTATTATTGTGTTGTTATTGTTGTTTGTTAGTTAGTTTGTTTAAATCTGTAACTGCTCTACAATAAGGATAAATATGCTTGATTAGAAGAGTGTATGGTAACTTGTAAGTACAGTGGACATTCCCGACAGTTAGAAAGCAAAGTTCAGGTGCTAACCTTTAGGTAAACTGACTTGCTGCCAACATCACAATGTATGCCAGTGATCTGTCAGGAAATAAATGTTCCATCTCAAAAGGGAGTGAAACAAGGGTCCCTCCCCAGAAACAGGTAGTGTCTTGAGACCTCATATTTGAACAGGAACACCTGGAGTGAATCAGGGAGGATGTATTTGATGAGGTTTAACCCCCTTAATCACTAGTAAGGATTTAAAAAAAAAAAACAAAAACAAAACGTAAATAGGCTCACCTTCCAAATTAGAGTAGGGTCATGGAGAAAATCTAATTCCTTCAGTATAATTAGACTGAGGGAATTTGCCTGGGGCCACTGTGGAAGTGACAAGTCTGTCTAATGGAGAAGAGTCCTGAGTTAAGGTCTGTAAGATTAAGGGAACTGAAATCATGCCCAAGAGAGACAGAGGACCTTTTGCTTAAAGCTGTATCTTCGAGGAGACCAAACTGTTATATGAATTGGACAGAAGGCTAAGATGACGCTGTGAAGCAGTCCAGAGAAGGTAATGACTGGGCATTATGGCTGAGGAAGCAGCCACTATGGGATTGTGATGGGCAAAGTCTCCTTCAGTGTCACATTGGGACATGAGGAAGGGCCCGTGGGGAAAAATGTGCATTTTAAGGAGGTTGCAAGTGCACTGATACTGAAATTCACTGCTACTGAAATTCAATCACTGATCTGGAGCTCATTTTAAGTCCTTGCCAATATAGAAACCTATATCTGAATTATCTTACTTTTGCTGTTATTGCTAGCACACTTTTTGTTTGTTTGTTTGTTTGTTTGTTAACTCTGCCCTCTCTGTTCATAAATCAAAGGGAAGAGCTCAGTTGTGTCATTTGAGAATTGTGGAGTATGCAGCTGTATTTCAACAGGGAGAACTGTGGGAACATTCTTGGAGAGCCAAAATGCCACGGTTACATTGTTTAAATTGTCCTAAGAGGGTGAAAGGTGACCAAGAATTGTTTGACTTATTTTATACAATGGTTTGTATACAGAAATTAAAAAAAGAGAGAGAGAGAAAGAGAGAGAGAGAGAGAGGGATAGGCTAGAAGTAAGGAACCAAATAATATTAGTTGTACCACTGAGAGAAGAAAAGTTGGGAGGTGAACCTCATTTTCATGTTATCTCAGCACTCAGAAATGACATTTTTCCTTTCCCACCTTATTTTACCCAAATCTTGCCTCCTTCTTCACATCTTCTGTCATTTGGCTTAGCTAGTCAACCCAAAACCACCTGAAAAAATCATTGAAGTCAAAATCAAAGTAAAACTTTAAAATGACCCAATCACAGATAAATGCTTGTCACATGGAGGCTTGGGTAATAAGACACGTGTTGTGCTTTGAATTACTCAGCAGGTAGGTTGCACACAAGAAAGACACTGTGACAGAAGTTGTATCTTATTTTTGCTATTCTTTTTTTCTTCTCCTTTTTGTATGTGTGACTTTTTGTTATCTTAAAAGGAATAGGATCAAGCTTCAGTAACAACTCAACACTCTTCACTGACTTCCTCTTTTTGCCAGGAAGAACATTCAACATTGTCTCTAATATCATCTACTGTAAATGAATGTTAGGCAGGGGAGTTCACCCTTCAAAGACTTTACAAGCTACAGAGAAACAAATATAGAAAGTTATTAAAATGTAGTATACTTAACTTTTTTAAGTTTTAAATCCTTCAGCTGTTCCATCTTCATTTTTTGGTTTTGAGAAAAGTGTTTGTTTTAATATGACTTTAACAATGAGAGCAAACTAGGGATAGCTCAGCACACAACCCCAGCCCACGATTAACTATTTAATGTTGTAACAGCAAACTGGAATTTTAAAACCCTTCTACTCTATTGCTCCTGTGATGAATCACATCCTAACATATTAGTTGCACAGATGTTACATGCTTACTACCACACAAAGGAATGGGTTGTAGCTTGCTCTGCTTTGACTGATTGGTGTATAAAAGGGGAATGGAAATGGTCCTACCTCCTTTGTTAATGTCTGTCTCTTACAGAACACCAGGCAACCCCAGGGATTAGGGACTTGTAATTCTGCAATAGTCTTAATCAGGCTGTGCTCAGAGGAAAGTTCCTGATGCCATTTCCTTATATCTGAAAGAATTACTAGATCTAGATTTCTGCTTCCCAGAATAACATTTTCTCCCACACTAACTTACTGGAAAATTAGTACTTATTGGAAAATTAGGCACATCCACAGAGTCAAATGAACCCCACTTGCTCTTTGACCACTTTCCTTAATGTTCAGAGGTGTCAAAAAGGCATCCAGGCATGTTTCTTCCTTCCTGGGTCCTGTAATGGCAACAACCATTTCACAATAGCTATTAATCACTGCTCACTCACCCCTGGGAAATGCCTTGAGGAATTTGAAAACTAGACCTTGATTCCAAGGGGTCCTCTATAACCATTCTTTGTCAACAAAATATGAGCTATTTGATATCTGTAAAATGTTATATCTGTTCTTTGTGATTAATATTTGTTATTTATTTATTCACACACACACACACACACACACCAGCAGCAAGCAGCTGCAACTTTATTTATTTATTTATTGTCTCACTACTCAAGAGGCTGCTTCTAGAGTTCCCTAACATCTGAAGGGAGTTCAACTCTGCTAGACCTCTTTATGGAGCTCAGTATTTTGCCTCTTTCATCATAGTCATGTTCCATGAGATAGTTCAACTGGGGGGAAACTGAAACAGTCCTTGAACTTTATGTATGCATCTGAAAGTCACAGGAAGACTCCTTTTGCCCTTACCATGGCACACAGCACATACACACATGCAAATATAACATGATGCTGGCTCATAAGTCATCTATTTTTAACAAATACAGTCTAATCCTTCACCTTAAATTCTATCACATTTTCTTTCATTGCTGATTTTTTTTAAGTAGGCTTTTTTTTTTTCCTTTTAAGGACAATGCCCAATATTCAGGAAAAGGACAATGAGACTAGAGTCAAGGTATCTGGGCCCTATAGCCAGCTTTGCCGATGACTTGCTGTGTGACCTGCAGAATTCATTTTACTTCTCTGTGTTTTTTTGTTTTATTTTTTTCCAACATATTTTTCTATTTTATTTATTTAAACTCTAAATTCTTTGAAACAGATGGGAGATGCCTCTCTGCAATTTTGACTGATGTATCCCTGTTTCACCCCAATCCCCAATTCCTCGAGTGCATCTCACTGTGCTTTGCAGTGTGAACCCCCATTGGTAGGCAACTCACAGGCAGGTGCCAATAAGCATGCTGCCCCCCCCCCCACTGCCCTGGACTCTAGGAGTGAGGGTCTCTAGCTGGCCACTCATTATCCCCAGCCAATATCCTGAGCCCCAAATGTAACTTTAAGAACTGATGTCTTACCCAGTTCAATGGTGCCTAATAGACTCTGCAAGCTTATGTGTCCATAAGTTTATCTAATAAATTGGCATGAACAAGCTCTGTTGCTTTATGTGAAGACTCTACACACCCACAAACCACATCCTGTGCTTTAAATAAAATAAACAGATTTGTTCATTAAGTACAAACAAAGATTTGAAGTGATTATAAGGCAAAGAAAGGCAGGTCAAATTTAATCAAAAGTAAACAAAAGCAAATCACATTCTAAATTACACTTAACACTTTCAACAGCCTCTCAGTCTTATATGATTCTCACCACAGGTTGATTGATAGGCCTCCAACCAGGCTCTTCCATGGGGTCAATGCTTCGGTTGTTTGATATTGTCCTTAGTGGGACTGCAAAAGAAAGACAGAGACAAAACCCAAAATGTCACCCCTTTTCAAATGTCCCTATGCCCCCAGTCCCCCCTTGGGCCTTACTTCCCCTTTCAGAGTCAGGTGACTAACAGTATTCCTGCATGGTCATCTGCAAACCTTGAGTCAGTGATCATCACCTTATCAGCTGTTCCTGGAAAAGAAGAGTTGATTTATGAATGCCTTAGTAAGGTGTGAAATACTCCTCTGTTTTTAGGAGTATCAAGATGTTCTTCAAGCTATGTAAGACCTAAATTTTGGAACATTACATGGTAGAGCTTCATAACCAAATGTATGACATTTGAAGAACCATACTACCACAAGACTAACGTTCAGTATGGCTATGTGTTCACACAGCACTTTTCATAACCAAATGTATGACATTTGAAGAACCATACTACCACAAGACTAACGTTCAGTATGGCTATGTGTTCACACAGCACTTTTGTTTCGAAACAACCTTGTTGTTTCGAAACCAAAAAAAACATGTTCACACGACACACCGTTGTTTCAAAACAACGGGAACCCGTTGTTTTGAAACAAGGGTGTTGTTTTGAAACAAGTTAAA
>ML681993.1:19222715-19233312 GCA_007922195.1 Podocnemis expansa | reverse complement strand
TTTCTTTCTTTCTTTCTTTCTTTCTTTCTTTCTTTCTTTCTTTCTTTGTGCTGTTTCCCTGTGTTTGAATCGTAACAACTGCTTTGATTTGCTGCTACAGGGTGACCTCATCCTATGTCTTACACTCCCCTGCATTCATTTTCCTCCCATACTGCAAGTCCTCCCCCCCATCTTCAAAGCATCCGACGAATTGGAATTTTCTCCCATGAAAGCTTATCCAATAAATACATTTGTTAGTCTTAAACAGTGTCATGCAACTCCTTGTTTGTTTTGTAACAATATCAGGTGGGTCGGGCTGAGAAGGGGAGAGTATTCTCCACTGTTCCCTCTAAGCTATGCATGTGTGCGAGCGCACACAAGTCATGAAACCTGCGCACACAACAAAATAAAGTTCGTACAAAAAAATTCAATAGGGCTAATATTGGTGCTCACAAAGAAATGTTTTTGCACACACAAAGAAATTGTTCGCACACACAGTCTTCGAGTAATTAGAGGGAACATTGGTATTCTCCCCAGGACCTGAAATTAGGGGGATGTAGGAGGAGGTGTAGGAGGGTGTTGGGGTGCTCACTAAACTGATATAGCACTGTTACTAGCTGACAACTTAGGGGGCATTTGGAAATTCAGGAGGGGTGTAGGGGATTGTTAGGGAAATCCCTAGGAGAGACATGCAGGGTCAGGCTGAGAAGGGGAGAGATACATGGGGTTGGGCTGAGAAGGGGTGAGACATGCAGGGCCAGGCTGAGAAGAGGAGACACATGGTGTCGGGCTGAGAAGGGGAAAAACGCTGGATCAGGTCAAGGGAAGGACAGAGATGCAGGGTTGGTCTGAAAAGGGGAGAGATGTGGAGTCTGGCTGAGAAAGGGAAAAACATAGGATTAGGTTGGGGGAAGGAGAGATATGAGGGGTCAGGGTGAGAACAAGAAAGATATGGGGTCAAGCTGAGACGGGGAAAGACACCAGATCAGACTGGGAGAAGGTGAAGTTAGCTGTAGTGCTAGGATGCAGGGCTGCGGGGTGGGGCAAAGAACTGGGGGTGGGGAGGGGGGTTGATGTGTTGCACAGAGCTGGGAATGGTCTCAGCTTTGTTGTGCCTTCTCTCCAGCCCCGGCCCCATCTTTCAGATATCCAGAAGGCCAATTAAGTTGACTTAAGTCAACACATGTGCTACATTGGCTTAAGTCAACTTCATAAATTCAACTTAACTGCTGAGTTGACTTTACAAGTGAGTCATTACGTAGACTTAAGCAAATGCTTAATTTGACTTAATAGGTTCTCAATGTGGCCCAGCTTTGTTTAAGTCAAGTTAAGGGGGGTTAAGTTAACTTAAACATATAGTGTAGAGATACCATCTGATACAAGGATTCCAAAACCTCTATACTTAATATACTTTGTATTAAAAATACATAGTTACAATATAAGAGGGAACACAATGAGACACAATCACACCAAAAGGGTGAAAGTGAGGTGCAGTGTCACAACAGAAATTGTCTCTTCTTATGTATATATACAACACCTAGCACTAAAGGAACCCTAATCTTTGTTGGGCTCCTGTAGTCATGTCTAATTACTAATATTCTTTTATTTTTCTTTTAAAATGGTTGTTGGTAGACAAATGAGAATGAAGTTATAGTCATCTCTATTTTCTTTTTATTTTTCAGTACCCATATAGCACTCGCTTGTGTAGTATTTGTGAATCAAAGAATCAATAATGAATTCAGCTAAACTGCACATTTGTAGGTCAGAAGAAAAGGGGGTGATTAGTGGGTTACAGATTATTATAATATACCATAAATCCAGTATTTCCATTCAGTCCATGATTTTCAGTGTCTAGCAGAGCAATGAATTTAAGCTCCTGAGCTCCTTTTTTGAAAATGTGTGTTGTTTGGGATTTTTTTTTTTTGTTAATTTGTTTGTTTGTTTGTTGTTGTTGATTTTTAATGATAGATGTATTAACAGGCCACTTTTCCTTGAATGGTCCCTTATAATACATGCTAATTATTTAAGCCAGCCTTTTCCTATGATGCTAGAAGTATCTTTCTTACACCTGAAGAAGAGTTCTTTGGGACTTGAAAGCTTGTCTCCTTCACCAGCAGAAGCTGATCCAATAAAGAATATTACTTCATTTACCTTGTCTTTCTAATATCCTCAGAGGAACACAGCTACAGCTACACTGCATATAACATGTCCAACATCACTCCAGAGGACTGTATCAGATCCAGGAATAGAAGTAAGAACTATGAGCTCTATTCCTGTGTTCAGTACAAAGCTACAGGAGTAGTTGTCTGTTTTGATTGCACATAGAGGGTGGTTGTTGCAACTATACATTCCAAGGATAAATTATTGCTTTTACAATAGGAAACATCACCACAGTCCACAAATGACAGGACAAATCTAGTCTTTTTCCTTCTACTTTTGATTCTGTAGTAAACCATCTGGTTCCCTGGTAAGAAGTGATATTATAGCAAATTTGCCCTGGATAAGAATTTATAGAAAAAACACAACTACCGAAATAAGCTCATTTACATGTTGGAAAGTTAGTTAGTTTTAGTTTTAAACTGTCATATAGTGCCTAGTCCTACTTTCATTGAATCTGTTTCTCCATTGATTTCAATTGAACCAGGACCCCATTTAACCACATACCTTCTCCATTTGCCTTCTCCAGGACTTTAGTCAACACACTACAACATATTTACTTAAAAAAAAAAAAAAAGTCATTTGGCAAAATGTACTATATCATATCACATCTTGCTGAGGTGATCTGCCAAATTCCTTAAAATAATTCCTGTAACAAGAATAAAATTACTACAGCATTCTTTTCTTAATTACTTAGCAGCCTAGTTGAAATTAAACTATTTGCAGAGATTAGTAGACAAATCTCTTTGTGAAGCAGTGAAAACATGTTTATCACTTAAAGTGTAAGCTAAACATTTGGATTAAAATATGTCTGGGGGTGAAAAGATAACTTATACGGTGGGAATTCTCACAGCTGCACTCCTAATGGTTTTTAACAGATACTGATGAATGGTTTCATCTCAGGTATTGAAGCAGACTTGTAAAGAGGTTTGCAAACATAAAGTGTTACATTGGTGTTGCAGTATTGCATCATTAATGAAATATATGCATCATAGGCTGTAAAGGAAACATCGTTTATGCAAACCTTTCTGTTATGTTACTGCTTTGTATCATATTTCACAGAATAAACACACTTACTGTATCTTCCTCAAGAAATCAGAGCAGAGGAAAAAATGTCAGACTATTCATAAGACAATATTTTACAACTAAACTAATAACAGAAAGGAAAACTGACTCCCTTTTAGAATACTTATAGCTATTTTAATCAATCCCAGAAACCAAAAAAATTGGTGACTTGGAGATGAATAGATGGGAAATATGCTAAGTAACCTGAATTACATTGAGATTGATTTTGGCCCCAGTTAAGTCACAGAATATATTGTTAAATAAAACTAGGAGTCTTGTGGCACTTTTTAAGACTACAGATGTATTTGTTGCATGAGCTTTCATGGAAAAGATCACACTTTGTCAGACATATGAAAATATAAAGAAGACATTATAGAAATGAGGGATAAATGCAGTGAAGTGCCATCACAGGATTAGATTACAGTTGCCTTTCATGGGAAAAGAGTTTCAAGCATTTTTGTTATTGAAACAAATAACAACGAATGATGCAGGACCAGTCCTCTGAAAAAGCTGATTAACTCCTTAGTCTTAAATCTCTGAACTCTTAAGTTGCAAGTCTCTTAGGGTATGTCTACACTGAAGGCTCAGTTAAGTCAACTTAACAAGATCAACTTTGAGTCAACTTAAAGTAGGCCTAGTTAAATCAACTTAGAGAGTCCTCATTCGAAAGTCTTGTGGACTGCCCACATCCACACTGGTAGCTGTTAGGTCAATTTAATGCTTAAATTGACCTTATTAAGTTGACTCAAGGGCTATTCCTTACTACAATGGTTTAAGTTAACTTAATAAGGTCAATTTAAGCATTAAAGTCAACCTTCTGAGGTGCAATTATTAAGTCAACTTAAAGAAACGCTTAAGTCGACTTAACAAATTCCAAATGTGGCCAGAGCTTTGCTTAGGTTGACTTAAGGAAGGTAAAGCTGACCTCAGATTCCAATCCAGACATACCCTTAATCTCCTAAATCTCTTAGGGCAGGTCTATATCAAAACTGGATTTCGGCATCAGTTGAAGGGAGATATGAAAAGTACGTAAAAACACTGTGAATATCTCCATTCAAATGCCTACCATCTACTTACTATGATGTTGTCAGTGTGTTGAGGCAAAGGAAACTCTCTTCTCCCTTTGTCTCAGTACTGCTCCAGATGCTGGAGTTGTCTTCAGTGATCAGCTTTGTGATCAACTGAAGGTTGGGAACTACTCATATATATCATTCTTTAGAAATCAAATTGTGATGAGTCTTACAGGACTTAATTCTAAATATCTAATGTGTGCAAATAGAAATTAACAGTGAAACAGTGAGTGTACAAAAACGGAAGGATGTAGCCTCAGTCATCTAAAATGCACATTTGTCTTTTCTTTGAATCACTAACCTAAGAAATATTCATATATCAGCACACGGTTCTGACTTCTTCCTTTACTGATATACAGTTTGCCATTTCCTCTTCAAAGTGTTATTCTGTGTGACATTAAAATATGTCAAAAACAAAATGCAATTGCAATACTGCAATTTGAGCTGTGGAATTTTAAGACTGCCAACTTTTGCTTCAGTCTTATAAACAGAATAAAAAAAAAAGCCCTCAAAGATCACAAAATCCTTTAAGTTTTCCCTCTGCTGAGAAGAATCTAGAAGGTATTTTTAGTTGGTTTAGAAACTGTTAAAAGAGATTTTGATAGACCAGTAAAGGGGATGAGATCATGTGATAGCGTAATACTGATGATCAGATTTGTTGTTGAAAGAGGGCTCTCTCTGACAGTCTTGCACAGCCTTAACATAGCTAAGCCAGGAAGTGGGGGGCAGCCTTAACATAGCTAGGCCAGGAAATAGAGAGAGGGTGTAGGTAAGAAGGTCTTAAGATATGCAGATATATCCTGGACTCTTTGGCTATGTCTACACTTCCCAAACTCAGTTCAAATTTGTTAATTTGAACTAATAAGTTCAAAAATAATTTGAACTACATTCAAACTTATTAGTTTGTATTAACAATGTGCAGTAAGTCAAATAACAGTTAATTAGAATTAACCCACTTTGTAAATTCAAACTAACTGCCCTTAGTTCAAACTAACAAAGTGGATTTAAATGTCCACACTGTGCCAGGTTCAAACAAAGGGCTTAGTTTGACCTAAAAGGCAGATCTTACTAGTTCGAGATAAGCTTTCATGAGTTCGAATTAAGGAATTCCTTAATTCAAACTAATGAAAGCCTAGTGTAGACAGGGACTAAGCGTAGACATAACATTTGAGATCTCCTCTTGGACACAGTTCCAAGATTCTTCAATGGCAGCTGGAAGATCAGGCCAATCAGAAAGCCATCACTTTCAATCTACAGCTGCTCCAAATTTTGGTAATTACTGATGCTCGACGTGTTTTATGAACCTGTTGTAGATGTGTGTTTGAACTTGAGTGTAGGTAAAGTGTAGTTTTTAAGTAAGAGCACTCTTATATTATACTGTTTCCACCAGGCCATCTATCTACTGGATGGTGGTATCTCCATTTGGCTTATTTCCTGACACCACTTCACAAAAAGTAAAAGTGACAAATTACCAGAAGCTTTGGATTGACAGATTCCCAGGTAACAAATCCCCTGGGAGATTGACTCCCCCCCCCTTTTCAACTTCTGAGCAATGTAAAACATAGAATACTAGGAAATCAGCATACAAAACAATGTACAACAAGGGAAAAGCATACACATTTGGAGTTTCTGGGTTTAATCAAACAACCCAAGATAATATCACTATTTAAAGAAAAAAAAATAGGGAGCTCATTAAAGTCTTCAAGTAATTCTATCCAGAAACAACATTGCCTCTACTATGGAATTTTGGTTTTCTTCTTTTCAATAAATTATTTGAAGCCAAATTCTGCCAACTATACAATCCCGTGAACCACTCTGATACACCATGCAAGATAAAAAAGGTATTTTAGTAGACTGAAGAACATCCTTGACTAGAACTTGGCATGTGCCAAAAGAATTAAAAACCATCATAGAGATTTGAGCACACAAAGTAACCAGACTCTGTACATACCACTTCTCTTATGTAGTAAGTGAGTGGGGACAGGTGAAAGATGGGATTAGTCTTGGGTTCATTCCCTGGTACAGCACTCTGAACAGTGAATTTGCTGGAAGACACCAACAAATAATTACCACTCCCCATGAAGTACAGGGGAAAAGGGTGGGAATTGTGTCTCTGATGAACTAAGCTTCTTGAACCTATGGTTCAACTTGTGAGGCATGTCATGTTCATGGTCATGCTTAAATGAGTCCCAAATATTTTTTCCACTGGTGCATTGATGCTGGTGAGAGAAGTGGGACAGTGGAAGGACAATATCTTCAGTATAAATGGGTAGCCTATCCTGGAAATTATTAGGAATAGAAGGGGAATGAAATGGAGATCATTCTGCTCAAGAGATGGATTTAGCTGGAGAAGAGGGTGGGTTCATTGACTTCATAACCATCTGCAGAGTGTTTGCAGAAAATTGATTTCTTCATAAGAAGTACAGGCATTTAATCATTGAGATAAGCAACTGTCCACTGGACCTTGCTGAGATTCAATTAAAATTTGTATTCCCAGAGGCCAAAGTCCAAAACTTCATCACCAAATCGGCAGCATATATTTAAATTCAGCAGAATTTGAGGCCTGATAGACAGATTTCAAGTGTTCATCAGGTTAGATATTTTGCATTCAAAGGTGGAGCAGTCTTAAAATTGGGTCAGTATAAGGATCAAAGTTCAGGGGAAGAGCGAGGGACACAGTTATTTTCAGGAACAAGAGAAACAAGGGTGCTATTGGAGAATGAGATCCACCTTGGCAACCTTAAAGTTGAAAAGGATTCTTTAATTAAACACCCCAAAACTGGGGCACACATTCACATTGAGTGGTGGAAACCAGTGAAGCTTTGGGCTTTTTTTTTTTTTTTTTTTTTTTTTTTTACTTTTACTTTAGTATTTCATCCATCCCTAGTCAGAAATTATCTTAAATGTGCACATACATATTATTGTATAATAAATACTCCAATCATTTTGTCCAATTTGCATTAATTATTGGCTGTCACTGTCCATTTTAAAGTGTGCTGTCCTCATTTCTGTTTCTGTCCATTCCACTTCATGTACCACCCTTTAACCGAGTGTTCTAGTCCTGTTGATACATAGTGATTTTATGCATCTTGTTCTAAGTAGGCATGCTCTCTTTCTCTTCTGACTGTAGTACTTATACAAAAAAGAAAAGAAAAAAAATATTTGTGGTGGCAAACAGAGGCATCACTGGTGCTGGGCTTATGGGGCTTGAGCCCCGTGTCCCAGCTCCGGAGCCAGCAGTGCTCCTGGTGGCAAGGCAATATGCCATGTTTATTGTAAATGTGAATCAGAAAGCAGTCACATTCAGACACACATTCATCCCCAAGAAGTTGTGCAAACTGGTGTCATATAATTACAAATCCTTTTATCCATTGCTTAAGCCAGGCTAGTAGCCAGCTAAGTTTGGTCTGAGGAGGGAGCCAGGCCTCTGTCGGCCATGAATGTGATACTCCAAGACGATGAGTGGGATTGCAGAACAAAACTCCAAGTGTCTATGTTCTCAGCCCATGTTTTGTAGTCACTGTTTCTCATGTAAGCATATGGGCCTTTCTGTGTCATGCTGTCTCCAAGTTCAGTATAGTTTTTAATTACCAGCTAATTGTAAAGATGATTATTATCATATTTCTGTACTTCCTCCATTTCCAGGATGGATCCTTCTGTACCTTAGATTCATTTATGTGCACTTAAGAGTCATGAATATGTCTTTTACAGCCTTCAGGGTCAGGGTGGCATATTCAACATCTTCACTCTCCTTTCTGTTTTCAGAGCAATTAGGGATTATGTCTTTTATGCCCTGCATATGCATTCTTCACTCACATAAAAAAAAAAAAGAATTTTTCATCAAGGTATTTTTAGGTTCAATAATATAAGTTCAGGAAAAAATTTACTTCAAGAAACTAAAGAAACAGAGTTCACTTATGTGGCACAAAACAGTACTATACCATTATGATAACAGTAAGGGAAAAATCTATCTACCTTTGTCTCACTTATATAATAAAACAAGGAATCTACATTTTATTTATTCTCATAGCTCCTGAGGATGCCTCACATGTCAAGATACATACACATTCCAGTGTCAGTGCTGCTTCTGTTTTCATGAATAGTGTTCTACATAACTGACTTTAATGGCAAATCCATAAATCAGCCTATTGCACTTTTCATAAAAGAAGAGAATCAGGAATTATAAGACTAATAATTAACATAATAAAAAGAATGTATAATTTTATATCCATATAAATTAACTATTTTCAAGTGCATCTAGATTGTTCCTGAGCCTGCTCACTCTTGCATAAGCACAAGACAAGGTAAAAGTCCAGAGCTACTGAGACATTGAGTCCAGGTGCACAGAAATGAGTCCATTCACTATTCTCCCTTGCAGAAGAGATAGGAAGGGGCAGAGAATGGGTTGAGTTTTGGCTCAGCCAATCCACTGGCTTATGCATGTATTCTGGTGCACTGATCTATGCTAACAACTGTCTACTGCCATAGAGGAAAGGGGATGAGAATCATGGTCCCCTGATCACCAGTTTAATAATGATGCCAGTTAAAACTAGCTTGATGGTAAGCTGGTTATTTGGACACATCCACTTGGAATAGGAATGAAACTAGCCATTCAATTTGCACAAGCCACTTCAGAGCCATCATATGAAACAACTTCCTGAGTCTTTTCACCAAGGTTTGCATTGGTGAACTCATATCATTGAGAAGAAAATCATCCATGCCAATAGGACTGGACATTTTAAAGAAAACTTTAACAAAAGTTGTAGCATAAGCAAACAGTAGGATGTTTCAAATCTATGTCACTATACAAAAAGAGTACTTGCAAAACAGTATAGGCAATGTACTTAGTATTTCCATTTTAGCAATGTAAATTTTAGCAAGTACATTTTAGCAATGTACTTGAATCAAACTGTTTACTCAGTAAAAGAGCATGGAAGCTGCTTGGAAAAATGCTCACTTATATTTCTGATGCCTCATGTCAACAATTTGCTAACAACATCAAAGCACAGGAAAACAGGATTTTTGTGAAGATTAAAAGTAAGTTTTAAAAAGACTCCCTCAGAGATTATTTTATTTTTAGAGACAACAAAGTGCAGAGATAAGTGGCAGTGTGATATCAAACTGCAACAAAGATTAAAGAAGAGACAGATAAGTCAGCCAGGATAATTAATTTAGTGTAAAATAGTGGCTCATATACAGTAGTACAAATAAGAGAATGTATAATTAAATAGAAATAAATTGTACATGAGAAGTACTGGTCCAATTTTTGGGCAGTGTCAGGAAAATGCTACTTTCAGGCCTTGAAACCCCTTGCAAATAAACAGAAAGCACTTATTGAACCATAGCTTTAGGGAGTGCAGCATACATATGTAACCTGTCTGCCAGGGCAAGGTGGCAGAACAAGGGCTGGGTTCTATAACTAAGGGTCTCCCAATAATATAACCCCACCAACTGGCTCGAGCCCCCACTCAGATTTCTGGGGAATCCTGCACTGTTCCCTGGGCACCCCAAATGAGTAAGGCTTCCCCACTTGCAAGCATGAGTCTGAGTGTAGTAAACAGAACTTTTAATAGTAGTAAAATAGAGTGTAAAACGCCAAATAACAGAAATCAGCGCTGATCTAGAGAATCAGTACAGAGCAAAGTTCCCAGCAACCCCCATTGCGTAACAGAATATACAAGACTTAATGGCAAAACTGGCACTGATCTGGGGAATCAATGCTAATCAGGCTTCCAACATAATCCCACATATCATAACAGCAAAGGTAAACTCACTAGCAAAAATGGCAACCCTAGGGTATGTAGGGATCGTCTTTCATGCCAGCTGTCCACCAGCATCAACCACTAGTCACTCGTGCCACCCAGCTCGCCACTGGCCACTCTCACCATCCGCTGACTCTGCCCGTTATCTGCCAGCTCCACCCACCGGTCACTTGCGCCACCAAGCTAGCTACTGGCCGCTTTCACCATCAGCTGGCTCCTCTTCAGTGATGTCAGGTCAGAGGGAGGATATTTCCGCTCTCTAGTGAGTTTAGCTTAGAGAGAGTTTGCCTCTCTCAGTGATTTCAGCTTTTAAACCTCAAATAGCTGCAAACAGCTACTTCCATAACAAAAAACAGACCTTAAAGAAGCCCAGCCAGATCTATCATTTGAAAGTAGAGCCATGGGTGAGACAAAATGCCTCAAGAATTTTGCCCCAGAAGGAGCTATGCTAAACCGCAGCCTGTCTTAGGCTGTGTTCACACGGCACTTTTGTTTCGAAACAACCTCGTTGTTTCGAAACAAAAAAAACCATGTTCACACGACGCACAGTTGTTTCGAAACAAG
>ML681993.1:19201758-19217715 GCA_007922195.1 Podocnemis expansa | reverse complement strand
TGTTAATTCGAAATAAGATATTTCAAAATAAGCTGTTGTTTTGAAACAAGTTGTTTCGACACAACTTGTTTCGAAATAACCCTGTGCGTGTGAACACAGCCTTAAACTTTTTCAGGGTGAAATAGCCAGTAGCCTCTCTTACAAATCTCTTTTTAGCTAAGGGTAGCTTTACTCTATAAGTAACCCAAGCAGATTTGGAACAAGTAGAGAATAGCATATCACAAAAGATAGTATTTTATATTTCCCTTCAGTAGAATTACAGACATTGACAAACTTGTGATCAGCTTAACCGCAAATACCATTACCCACTGTGCCCTATATCAAGTATGCTAATACCTAATTTTGCTCTTTGTGTTCATGCTAATATAGGACCCATGCAGATTAGTTGCCCCCACTCAGAAGCTGTTAAGCACAGCTTCTAAGCCTGCCTTACACATACAACAGCCTCTGTTACATTCTGAGCCAATTTTACTTTGTATGATCCATACGGTCTATTGCCAGTGGTCCCACCCACTGATCTCACTTGATTCTAAGTTTGTTGGGTCTGGATAGAAGCTAGTTACTGTTTCTAGCTCAGCGTTTATAGGATACACTTCCACAAATGGATTTCTTGTCTGCCACCATCCCTTGGGGTGTGGAAGGCTGCCATCGAGGCACCCTAGAACTCAAAACCAGTGACTGAGATAGCATCTTCCAGGATTCCCCAGTTACTTTAACAGAACTCCACATAGTGTGTAGAGTCCTCAGACATTTAGCTTAAACCCATCAGGAGCAACATGACAGGAATATTCTTAAATACATAAATCAATCAATAAATAAATAAATAACAATGGACTTTCTTAACCACCATGACTTTATATTTAAATGACTCGATTGTTACACATCTCTGAAAAACAGCTAACATTTTAACATGCACCACCCCTAATCTGATCTCTCCTCTTCTGTGACTTCAGTGTTTGTCAGTGTTAGGCTGGTACACTCTCTTCTGCATATCATATTGGTTATATGACTTTGGTCAGTCCTCTTCACAGAGAGGAACCTTGCTCTTAAGAAGACTCTCTGAGATATATGTTCAAATAGAAGTTCCCCACTTCTGCCCCATAATTCATACCCATATATGGACACATCTGTAGAAAATCAATTGTTACATAGGGAAGGGACAGCCATTGAGAGTCATTAATAAATGACAGCTCTCAGTGGCTCTTAGTGATAGTCCTTCAACAAGGTTTCAAATTCCTTTCCACAAAGAGAGAATATGGAGTCTGTCTGGGATACAATACTCAGTTAGGTTTAGATGCATTCAACACACAATATCAACTGGAATTCACAATCTGATGCAGACATATCCCACTCTTTCGCAACTCCATTCACTCCTTGCCACTTTAGAATGTATAAAGTTCCAGGGACACACGTAGTCACTATTCTCTGTATTCAAGAAAGTGCAGGATTGCGACTGTACCCACTTGCTGCACTAGAGGGCAGAGGGTGGGTGTGCTTTTTTCTGCCCCCTTTCTTCTCCTGCACTCACAGAGCAGATCAGCATATTCCAGTCCTGTTTCAAAGTTACAATTAATTATAGCTCAAGAAAGAACACAGTATCCTATCACTATCTTTCAAGTGCTATAGGTACACTACAAAAGAATCTAATGGAACAGATAATTGATCTGCAGCTACTCATTAATTCATATGGAAGTAATGACTCTCTATGGTCTGCAGAACTGAAATGATACAAAATGAAAGGCTAATTTCTGCCCTCTGTTAATAGCTTCTTGTTTAAACAAAGTATATGTTTTGAAATTATTATAAAAAAATTACAATGCAAGTATTTTAATGGCATTTTTGGAAAGTGAAAATTATCTCATAACTGAAATGAGGGTAATAAAGTTTGTGGCAGTGTTCTTTAATCTTGTAACACACAGTACACATCAGCCCCTTTTCGTCTATTCATGCAGGGCAACACTGCTATGAAAAAGGCCTGAAGAGTATCAGTTACAATCTCAAATTCCACAAGGCTCCATGGCACCTAAGGATGTGCTTAACTTTAAGCACTTGAGTACTTCCAGTGACTTCAGTGATTCATCAAATAGGCAAATTCATACAACTGGGCCTATGGTTCTTCTCAGCTGGCTTCAGAGGAGTCACTTTTTCCAGGAGAGATATTTAGACTATCATTCAGTCCGGGACTTCATTGAGTGATGTTCAGATGCCTATTTGATTACATTGTTTATGTCTGGGCATGTAAGAGGGCAGTCCATGAAATAATCACCTCCTTTGGTGGTGAACTGGGATTTTAATCACTAGAAACCCTTCCTCTTCCTCTGCCAAGGTGTCTAGAATCTCTCATGAGCATGAATACCAACCTGTGATGCAGTGCTTACTCCATACATGGCCTGGAAGGGTTAAGATGGCTAAATGAGCCAATTAATTGTTCATGCTACTCCTGGAAAACGAGACTAAGAGCAGGAATTTAAGTAGAACAGGCTGAGCTGAGTAAGACCAGACAGCACCTATATAAAGGCCAGGCCACTGGAGGCAAGACATCTTTAGCCATTCCTTGGGAGAAGGGGATGGTGTGGAGGCCAGAGGCAAACGGCTATTCTTCTTCTAAAGGAGGAGGGAGTATGACTTGTCAAGTCCAGAGAAGGGGGAGAGTCAGAGAGATAGGAAAGGCAAGGTTCAGCATTTCTACTTTAATTAATGCTCCTTTCCTTTCTGATGACTTACACAGTTACAGAGGTTACAATGCAAACACTTAACTTTAAAAAATAGCAGACAGATATAAGTGAGATTAATATATGCAGCATCTTGAAGACTTTCATGAAGTCTAAACACTAAACATAATCTTAACATCTCTTTTAACAATACTAACACGCAGGTGAGCCATAGTGGTTTCCAGCTATGCATTTATCAATGTTCAGTGAGGCCTACCCTTGGCATAAGCTGGTACAAGGTCTGTCAGCATCACATCCTCCTCTGAGAATACAGCCAGAAGACACATCAGATGGCTTATTTAGAAGAAACTACTAGCCTACTGCCAGCCTGAACCTACATACAACTCCCCCTCCCCCTCCAATATTACCCATCCTTGCTCTTCAGGAACAATTTTCTTTTCCTATCTAAAATGGTTGTATAAAGTGTATATGCTTGTCTCCAACTTCTGCTTTTTTCTCTTTGGGAACGTCTACACAGCACTTTTATTTCAAAATAACACTCGTTATTTTGAAATAAAAGAAATTAGGTCTACATGACGTTTTCTTATTTTGAAAGGACGGACCTCGTCCTTTCGAAATAAGAATCGTCATTTCGAAAAAGTAAAACCTGCCCCCCCTCGAAACGGCTGTTATTTCGGAAGGGATATTTCGAAATAAAGCTGTTCTTTCGAAAGAACACTGGCTGTGTTCACACAGCCCTCTTATTTCGAACCAACAGAGGTTGTTTTGAAATAAGATTTAGGCTGTTCACATGACGCACAGTTGTTTCGAAACAAGTTAAACCCCATGTGGGGACGAAACAACGTTGTTTTGAAATGATTGTTTCGAAACAATGCCGTGCGAACATGTTGTTTCAAAACAACAGTGACTTGTTTCGAAATAACTGTTGCCTGAACCTGCTATTTTGCTTTGAGCTTCTTTCCTTAATTCGAATTAACAAACTGTTAATTCGAATTAAGTTATTTCGAAATAAGGTGTTATTTCGATACAAGTTGTTTCAAAACAACCGTATCGAAATAACCCCCTGTGTGTGAACACAGCCACTGTGTAGACCTGTTGTTTTGAAAGAGCTGTTTCGAAAGAACAGGTCCAAACGGCTTTATTTCGAAATATCCCTTCAGAAATAACACCCATTTGGATTGCAGGCTTTCCCTTAATTCGAATTAACATTTTTGTTAATTCGAATTAACTTATTTCAAAATAAGGATTTTATTTCGAAATAACTCATTTTGAAATCCTTATTTCGAAATAACAATGCATGTGTAGACATAGCCTTTAAGGAATGGATGACTGTAAGGTTTTCTTTTCTTTATGTTGCCCCCCCCCTTTTTTTTTTTTTTGCTTATTTATTTTGTTAACCATTTTAAGCAACAAAGTAGTATTTGGGTTTCACTATACATTTTTATGCACCACTTCATTCTTAAAGCTCACTGATGTCACCTACAGCCTTTGATGTCAGATACTTGGTCATCAAGAGCTAAATTGTGATTGTAGATGCAATCTTCAGTAAGGACTGGTGCATAAATTCCATCATCCTAATCCTGGTTGGCATAGTGACTCAGGCTCCTCTATGAAACACATTTTCCTTGGAACAAGGAGGAAGGAGGGTGTTTGGACAGGAGGAATATTCTGGTCCTGATCTATACTAGTTTCAAGTTATACAATAATTCTGCAGACCTCATCTCCAGCTCTCTTTGTCTGGTCAGGGAGTATAGCCCTAGTTACACACAGTCCCTCCCTTTACTCTCCAACCTGTTCTAGTCAAGGGACCAGCAGCACCTCCTTACTTCCGTATGTCTGAATCCAAGGTTCAGGTACCCTGTGCAGGTGGAAAGAAAGGAGCACATGAAACAGATTCTAGTCACATCACTTAATGCAATTCTGGAAGGCAGGCAGATACTACGGTAATTGGGACCAAATACAAACTTTATAATAGAACAGAGGAAGGGAGTTTTTTACTTGCTTTTACTTCATTGCATGGATGTGTAGTCCATGCCACAATCTAGCTTCAAATTCTTGCTGTAGTAGATAAATCTTTAGTTAAAAAGAAATCAAACTGAATGTATGTTTGTACAAAATAGCTCTCTCATGGCTTACCTGGGTCACTTCCAGTGTTATCTATAATTAAGAAAGATTTTAACACTTACATTTACAGTGCAACCATAAACTTTATTTACATTGAGACAGCCAATGAAGAATTTTTAACTGCATGTCAGCTGCATGGTATTTAATGGTCAATTTATGTGTGTTGCATTTTCATTGATGGAAATTTGAATTACTTTATTCTTTTACTGATTTTCTTTTTTTTTTCTTTGATTTTAATAAGATTTCATGCTTTTCAAAATATACCAGATTTTCAGTACAGAAAAATGTAATTTTCTGTTATGAAGACATAGTGAAGAGCATAAAAAGATGTCTCTGCCTGTTTTCCTTCCAGTTTGCATCAGAAATAATTTAAAAGAATTGCCTTTATGGATTAGACAGTTGGTTAGTCTTCTTGCTTATTTAGTCTTTATCTCCTGTACAGAAATTCCCTAACTCAAGTGTGAAACATGACAAAATCATGATGATAATTTATTGTGATATGTTCATCTATTCTTTTGGAACTAGACTACAGTTACCAACTGATTTCTATAAGCCAACAAGCAACAATTCAATGATCTAGGCAAGCAGCACTGTTACTGTATGACCTGATCCTATGTTTTACACCCCCTTGCATTTAGTTTCATTCCTTTCTGTAAGCTCACCCATCTTCGAACCATCTGAGGAAGTGGGATCTTCTCCCATGAAAGCTCATGCAAAAAATAAATCTATTAGTCTTAAAGTGCCACACAACTCCTTCTTGGTTTTTTAGCAGCACTAATATTTTGCATTTACCCCCAAAGATAAGGAAGGGAACCGAAAGTGACGTGGTGACACTACATTTTAAAAAGTGATATTCAATAAAATGAGAAGGTGAGTCAAAAAGACTTACACATGAAAAGTAAAAGAAATTAAATATTCAAAGGTGGCATGGATGCTGTTTAACAAAAGTCTCAGGAGACTTCTAAACAAAAAAAGAAGGAAACACAAAGACAAGAAGGATACCATCTTGGCTAAATTACAAGATCTGAGAAGCTTCAAACCAAGCAAATACTTCCAAATATGGAAATTTTATGTCTAGTGATGTTTTTAATCAGGACCATTAATTACAGCAGACAATAAATAAAAGGGGAATTAGGAAGACCAAAATAGTGTTTCAAGAATTGCTTAGCTCTGTGAAAACAAACCATAGATTAAGTATTTCAGAGTCAGGAATCCTGTGAAAGAAGTGACGGACCTCCTGGATCATGAAGACTGGAGGAAAAAAAAATAAAAAAGGTAGGATCATTGCTGAGGAGCTACATTATTTCTCTTTTAGCCTGTATTGTAGCCAAGGATATTTAGGAGATATTTGAATAAAATATATCTAGAATAAGTAAAAAAGATGAAGTAGCATAACAGACTAAAGTGTAAAAAGGGGAGGCTCTGAAGCAAACACATAATTTAAAACACAACAAGTTACCATGTCCAGATAGTAAATCCAAAAGTTCTTAAGATTTTTAAATATAAGCAGCTGAGAGGTAAAAACAAAAAAACAAACAAACAAACAAACAAAACCCCTCCTTTAAAAGCAATGTCCCAGAGGAAAGCAAATATAACAAAAAAGGAGGGGGGGCTCTTGAGGGCTATGTCTACACTAAAAAAAACAAGGAGTCATGTGGCACTTTAAGACTAACAGATTTATTTTTCACATGAGCTTTCATGGGAGAAAATACCACTTCATATGTCTACACTGCAGGAGCCCCTGGAAGTCAACTTAACAAGGTAGACTTTAAGTCAAGTCAAGTCGACTTCAGGGTATTTCTGTATAGACAGATCCAGACATATCTAGGGTGCTCCCTCATCCTACCCCACCTCCTAATAAGGATTGGGTACCCTGAGCCCAATGAGCTCCAGAGGCCAATCCAGATGGGGGCTGATCTGGCTCCTAATGTCTAAGGAGGAACTGGGAGCTGGGAGCTGGGTCCTGCTCCCAACCCCTCTCTGCCAGCCCCTCTCTGCCAGGGCCAGGAAAGAGGTGCTAGGAGCCTGACCTGGCTCCCACCCCCTCTTTATTGGCAGTGGGGGCTTAAAACCAGCTCCTGCCAGCCCTGACAAGTGACCGGGGCCCAAATTTGCCCCCGGTCACTTATCAGGGCAGGAGGCTCCACAGCCTTGTCAATTTCACAGGCATGAAATTGACCAGCCTGCAGAGGGGCTGGACTCTGCGGCTTGGTTGATTTCACTTTTGTGAAACTGACCAGCCTGCGAAGCTGCCTGCCAGGGGTCAGGGGTGGCAACATTGCCCCTGGTGGCTTGCAGGGGCCCAGGGGCACAGGGCCCACTCCTCCTTCTGGCCACTTATGAGACCTGGCTACTCCTGGGGAGGGGACCTGGCATCGCTCCGGGCTGCTTGCAAGCAGCCAGGGGCACGGGACCCAGCTTCGCCCCTGGCCGCTTGAAAGCAGCCAGAAGCAGGGGGGCAGAGGGACCCAATATCGCTCCTGGCCGCTGGTGGGCAGCCAAGGGCATGGGGAGCTGGCATCACCCCTGGCTGCTTGCAGGTGGCCAGAAGTGTGCGGAGCTGGCAGCACCCCTGGCCAGCGCGGGGAGCGCCTGCACCAGCCAAGGGTGCTGCCAGGTCCCTCCACCCCGGCCGCCTGCCAGCGACCAGGGAAGATGCCGCTCCCCAAGCCCTCAGCTCCCTGCCAGAGGGCAGGAGCTGGATCAGGCCCCCAGTGGGAGCCCATCAAATGAGGGGGCAGGGAAAGTGGTGGGCCCTGCCCTGCAAAGTTGACTTAAATGCTTAAGTCGACTTTCAGGGCAGGTGTTATTAACTTGACTTAAGGAATTGCTTAAGTAGACTTAATCATTTCTAAATATAGACTGGGCTTAATTTAGGTTGACTTAAAGGGCTTTAAGTCAACCTAAGCCCATAGTTTAGACATAGCCAAAGTTTTCTGGGGAACTATGAAACAATAAACCTGGCAGATTGATTGAAATGATAATAGAATAACAAAAATATTTGGAAGACCGGAATAGAGTATAACCATTATAATATCACCAAAGAAAAATTGAATCTCATTGCTTTTTTAGAATTCTTCAAATTTATCAATAACATAAAGTATTCAGAAGAACTAGCTGACAATTAACTTATCTTTCCAAAAGATGCTTGACAAATCCTTCATAAAAGGCTGCAAAAAAAGCTGAATAGTCATAGAGAGACATAGTGCCACTGTTCAAAAAATGGCAAAGACAGCAAAAGTAAAGAAAAACCTTAAATATGCATTTTTTATCATGATAAAAGTGTAATAGTAACGGGACTTTGAGATTCTGTAGTAGCTCCTCAGTTGTTTTGTATATTTTTTAATGATCTCATAGAAGATGAGTAGAGAGGACAACTATTTACAAATGGCAATATTATTTAGATAGATCAAGGACATTGTCAAAGTCAGAAAAGAGATGACCTGATAAATTTATAAAATAATGAAATCAATACAGAAGTTAGATCAAGGACTTCTGTTCTTCCTGTCTCATAATGAAAGAACAAGGATGCAGGTTGATAAATTCAAAAGCAATACCAGGAAATATTTCTTTGCACAACACAATTAGACCAGGGAACTCATTGCCACAGGGAGTTTCTGAGGCCAAGAATTAGTCAGGATTGAAACAGAGAATGGACATTTAGATAGGTATCAAGAATACACAGTTATAATTAGTTACATATATTTTGAAAGGGGTATTAAATTTTGTGCTTCAGGGGTTTAGGTAATCTCTGCTCATGAAATATCAGACTGGAATTTAATGTAGAGTGAAGAGGCACCAAGGCCTTCACACTCCTGACTCTCCCACAAACTACTCTGAGATCCTGGTGATAGTTAAGACTTTGTGCTGCCTATTTAAATAATGGTTACTACCACCTTCAAACTGTAAATAGTTGTGCCTCAGCAATCCCAAGGGGTGGGGAAACAGTGCCTTAGAGCAATCTCTCTCCTCCCCCTGCTGCATGCTTCTCCCCTTTGCACTGTCTTCCCACAACCCACAAAAGCTTACACACAAATAAATGTCTTAGTCTTTAAAGGTCCACAGGACTCCTTTTTTTTTTTGTTCTTTTGGAAATTTAGGCCTGTCTTTCAGTTTCTGAGTTGTTTGAACATTAACACTGATTTCTCTGAAGTATTTGTTTTTCATAAATATTCACTATTTAGGAGACGTAAATAACCTATGTGCCATGAGTTTGTTCGTGAACTTTTCACTTTGATTTTTTCTCTCTGTGGTATGTTATCAGTCACCTAAATCATGCAGCTTTGTTCTTTTCTTTGACTGGCTAACTGGAACTTTTTTAAAAGAAGAAAGTAACAAATGATAGATAGCAAGTGATGGATAATACATTACTAATATGGCCTTCAGTACAAATTGCCAGATGAATAATCATTCAGAAAACGTTCCAGTTTAATGAACATTACCATGAATAAATAGGTGATCATCCATTTACAAAAGACTCTAAAAATAATGGAAGAAAACTTGCTCTCTTTAGTCATGAAAATAGTTGAAAAATATTTTTCACATTATTCAAGTAGCTCCATTCCTAGCAAAATTGAGTGAATTTCAACATGGTTGGGGAACACTGAGTACAGATACTAGTGAACCTAGTTGACTTTTTGGCCTTTTCTGGGCTGGTTCATCACTTTATGTAATTTACAACAGTCTTAAAGCTCGTGCAACTTGCTTCAACCATTGCAATCAACCAATGGGATGTTTTATAGGCCAGGAATCATCACAATGAAACAGTGTTCCATATATAACTCCTTGTCTCGGGACAGATCCCTCTGCTAGGACCAACTCTAAACTAGCTACGTAGTGAGGACAATACTCCTTTGGGATCCTCTAGCATAGGATCTGTGGGTGGATTTTGAAGCTGACCCTGGGAAAGACAAGCTCCCTGTCCCCAAACCCACTGCTCTGAGGCCTACCCCCAGGTCTCTTTCCCTATTCCTTACTACAGTTGCTGAATGGGTCTCTGGCTGACTTCCTCCTCTCCTCTTCTTCCCACACCCCTACCTATCCTCCACACTTCCTTCCCATTAGAGTCAGCTGCCTATGTGCCCCTCCAAAGGCAGGAACTGAGTCAGTGTGGGATGGGGGCTTGCTGTTGTTAGATAACACACTCACTCAGCCTGTTCCTCCCTCCATGGTTGACTGGTGCAGTAACAGACCCAAGTGTTGGGGAGTACATTAAACAATCCCCACATAAGGAAGCTTGGGAGACACACAGGAAGTTTGGGCAGGAGGAGGGAGATGCTCAGACAGCAGTGGTGGGTGGAGGAGTCCCATCAAATCCCAGGCACCTGTGATCCTGGTGGAGTGGATATGAATGAAAGGTTTCCATCAAGGCACCTAAGCAAAAACAATGAAGTAAGCTACTACTCTGTGATAGTCAAATATTAACCCTGTTTCTGAATGTGTTAGTCTAGCTCAGGGGGAAAAAAAAAAAAAAAAAAAAAAAAGAAAAGAAAGAAAGATGAGTCTTCTGGCACTTTAAAGACTAACAAACTAACAAATCAACAAGATTTCCTAAAGTGCCACAAGACTTCTCTTTTGCTTTTCAGCTAGGCAGTGAAATTGAAACTTGAGAAGGGAATCTTCTTTTGTTTTGCTAAAAGCGATGATGTCAGTCTCACACTGCCTAAGGGCATGGCATGCTGAATTGTACTTGTTTTCCATGCAGCTAGCTTCCCAGGCAGCTGAGAGAACAAGGCTGCACAGAACATAAAAGTTCTTGGAGCGCTGCTCTGATATATTCAGTAATCGGTGTGTATCCATGCCTCAGTGCATGATTCGTCAGAAACTTCTGCCCTAGCCTGTCTGGAGAGGGCTGGCGGCCACCTCCCCCCACGGCTATATATGTGGATGCCACCCGGCCCCTCCTCATTTCCATTTTGTCTGCCTCAGCCACAGTTTGTGGAGCAGCCGGCTCCTTGAGATTACGCAAGCAGCCTGTCTCTTTCAGGTATGAGCCACCAGCTCGATTGGGAACACCTCTTTGTGGATGTAATTCCATGGAAGAGTGCTTCCTCTTCCGAGAGCCTGCCAGAGCAACAACACTGCTCTCCTCTGCTCCCTGCCATCCCAGGATTTAATCCTTGTGCTGCCTGCAGCAAGGCCTTCCCATGGGACAACCCCCACACAAAGTGCCTTCGGTGCCTGGGCTAAGTCCACTTGGTCACATCCTGCTCCATCTGTCTATCCTTTAAACCCAGGACAATAAGAGACAGGGAGCAAAGGCACCGTGTGTTGGCCTCTGGGCAAGCATGGCAGCCTACCTCCAAGGCTTCAGGTTCTTCTCCAGCCCCGCTTGCTTCTTCGGCACCGGAGTCGTCCCGGCACAGTTCAGCATGGGACTGCAGAAAGGCCGGCTCTGTACCGGTACTGGTACCATGCCACCGGCACTGGTCCTGGTCTCCCTCTTGGGGGTCACCAGGGGACCACAAGGAATAGGTACTACTCCTTGCTGCACCAGAGGCATTCAAGGAGGAGAAGATGCTTCTCTTACTCCCTACACCGCCCTCTCTGGTACCCCCCAGGAGAAGGAGTAAACCAGCCTTTACCTCTAGGGCCTGGCCCCACAAAGGACACCAAACATCCTCTCCGGTCTCTGTTCTGAGTTTGCCGACACCGGAACTCCTGAGCCAGACCCCTGGCACCGTTGAGCTTTTGCCTCTGCACCATGTCACCTTGCCATTCCCGACACTGTCATCACAGTCCCGGGTAGGCTCCCCTCCTTCGAGTCCTGAGGAGGGCGCCTCAAGGGGTCCAAACAGCCCCGCTCTAGGCTCTCAGTGTCGGTACCATTTAAGTACTGACCCCATGAATGATCTCCTCAGGAGACTGTCTCGAGTCCTCGTGGTGCTGCAGAGCTCCCAGCAGCAATGGTGCCGCCGGCACCAGCCAGAACTTTAAATCCCTTTCCAGCTTGTTACACCGGAGATCTCACAGCACATTTTGACTTTCTGTGCAGTGTTACTGCCCATAGGGGGATGGAGGTTCAATTCCCCGAAAGGTCTGCAACGCACTCTTTGGACTGGTGATCTTGTTCGACAACCCATTCACAGTCCCACTCCACCCAAGTGTGTGGGACCTCACATTTTCAAGATGACGAAGTCTGGGCTGCTTTGTGTCTGATACAGTGGGCCTAAAATATCATGTTTTGGGGTTGCAGTTCCCCTCCCTTATCCACCAACCGGTACCGTGTCAGGGTGTGGTGGAGGTGGCCCTAGGTCCAGGCCAAATTCCCAGTGATCCCCTTTCTGGCATCAAGGGACATGAGGGAGGTGGACCTCCTAGGGCACAAAGTATACTCCTCCTCCACTTTCCAGCTGCGTGTGCTAAACAAACAAGCCCTGGTAGGCAGATATATGATTGATGTGTGGGAGCTGATGAACAAATTCAGACATCTACTCCCACAGAAGGCTAGGGAAGATTATGATGCCTTCCTTGAGGAAGGCAGGATAGTGTCCCAGGACCTTCTTTCAGCTTAGGGTGGAATAGACATGGCCTCCCATACAATGGCCTTAGCTGTGACCCTCTGCCGCGTGGCACGGCTTAGGAAGGTGAGGGTACCTCCCGCCTCCCAATAGGCCATCTTTGACCTCCCCTTCAATGGGGAGGACCTCTTCCTGGTGGAGACCGATGTCGTTGTCACCAGCGCCCAAGACCCTCGCGGGAAGTTTAAGTACTTTGGGCTCTTCTCTTTGGGGGCCCCTGAACATCCTCCCTCCAAATTGGAGTCGCAACTGCCCTGATTTGCCCTTCTCAGCTGAATGGCTGAGTTGTGGCACTTTGACCCCTTGGGCCTGGGTCCATTCTTGACAAGAGAGTTTCTACTGTCTAGGGGCCATGCCCCTTCCATGCACGTAGGGGCTTGCCGCACACCAGAGGTCACTACTTCTCATTCTGGCTGTTGCTTGTTGGTCTCTCCCTTAGACAGGGACTGCATACTGCCCAGTCCCAACACACTCTCCCTTAGTTATTGGGGTAATGGGTGTACAACATATACCGAAAGTTCCTCTGCTAGGAGTGCCAACTGTGAATCCTCATTAAGGTCTTTCCCCATTGGGGAGGGAGCACCCCCCCTCCATTCGCTGTCATCTCAGTGATTCTTTGCTCCTTGTGGGCACACAGGGCAGGGCCCCCATAAATCTTGGGTGGAACAGCATTATGCCCCACCATAGAAGTTGGGAACACTTCCTCTGGTGTCCTTATTGTGACTCAGCCAAACATCTGTTTGCTTAAACTTTAAGGCACTCCTCACAATCCTATGTGCCCCGACCCCACAGATCCAGAATGGTCTTGTCTCTATCCGGGCTCTGGAGCCCCACATCTTCCCACCGTTTATGAAGGTGCCCTCCGTCCATGACTTTGGTCCCATGGAAACCCAGTGACACATAATTTGACACAACTCAGACCCCTCAGGTCCAATGGTTGTCCAGCAGATCCCAGGCCCACCCCTTATCGTTTGGGCATCCCGCTGTCACCCAGCCGTGGTGCCAGCATGCATCAGTGGCATCAGGCCCTCTGGCCAATAGCTTAGACCTGACCTCTTGCATCGGGATCAGAGATTCTTGGGGGTAGTTACTTCCTTGCCCCAGCCACAACCCCTGGTAGTTTATCTGTACAAAAGGGTGAACACACTTGAGGGCACCTCTTCACATTAAGGCCTGAACCTTATTGTTTTTCCATTTCCCAAATTAAAAAGGGGATCTCTTGTCTTCAGGGAAAGAGAGCTCTGCCTCCCCGGTATCCTAGCCTGAGGCCCCCTGATGGGCCGCAGGTTTTACCAGGCAGTCCCAGATACCCTGGGACATCATGAACCAGAGCTTTGCTCTCCTGCACTCAGAAAGGTTTTGGTCATTACGGGGGGATGGGAAGCGGCCTAAGGCTGCTCAATAAGTACCCTATGGTGGACAGAAACACCTCTGATAGCCATCACTAACTGACAGCACAGGACCACTACCCCGGCCAGTTTCCCCTACTACAGGTTGGGCCTGATACTCCAGGACCATCTGTCCCTTGCTTGCCTCTCCCGGGAGGCACCCTTGTCCAACTCTGTAGGTCAGTCCTTATGATGCCACCCAGAGGCCCGTCACAAATGTTCCTTATAACATAGCCTTAAGCAGCTTCTGGAGCCTGCACACCAGGCTGGCGTCTCCCAATAGACTGCCCATTGTTAGGGTACCCTACAGACTAGTCGTCCTCCCTTCGCTCAGGTGGGATGAAATTGCTGCCTAACTCAGGCTGTTAAGCCTCGATCCCAGCTCTCAGGCCAGTGATAATGCTCAATTAGAACACTGACCAAAAAGGGGTTTTCCCCACTCCTCCTCAGGAGCTTCCTTACCAATGGGCATTCTTCTCAATCAGATCACCCTCCCTCATGACACAGGCATATGGCAGTTATTCTCCCTGGCAATTCCAACACTTCAGCCAGGGGCCTTATTGAACAAGGTTTTACCTTCCCAGGCCTTCCCCAGCAGGGTTAACTCTTGGTATGCACAAGTTCTGGTTTATTCTCTGCAGTGAGCTTATAATTCATTTGTTTTTGTTTTGCTTTTTTATAATTATAGCTGAAAGAAGGGATTATTTCTGTGGAAATATGCTGTAATTTTTTAAACAGATTGTCAAGTGGACCGCATATACTGGGATTTTTCTGTTAATGGATCCTCTTATCTTCTCTCACCAAAAAAATCTCACAGAAGCGGCAAATTTACAGGGAGAACTCTACTATGTTCATAATGTAATTTTGAAGTATCACTTTTTCCAGAGAGGGATTTAGGACCATAAGGCCCCATATGAACACAAGCTAGGGCAAGGGCCCCTAAGAACACTAATATTATGAGAACCACAAAGAAAATAATCAATCCTTCTGCATAGCCTGGATTTTTTATGAGAGAAGTATTTACTAGGGAAATCCAGACTACAGTTGCTGTTGGTAGTGTACATGAGGATTATCTAGGTACCTCAGGAACAGGAGGAAGTCCTGGTCAGTTTTAGATAGCCAGAGATCAGGAAAAAAAAGTCATTATTGAAAAAGTACATTAGCTGATATATTAAGGTTTATATTATCAGTCTCTTCCCTGGGAGGATTTGCTGACTACAGAGTATATCTGATCTGAATAATCTGGCTGTGGCATAAACTGATTTAAAGAGGAGGAGTGAGGAGCTCTCTAAAAACTTGACTTCTAGCTCTGCTGTGGGCATAACTTCCTCCATTTTTTCTTATCTTCTACATGGTTTGTTTTGCTCATCTCTCCTGCTCTCAGCTTGTTGCAGAGGAGGGGAAGAGCAGCAGATTGGTAGATAAAATTGTTTTACATTCAGTAATCTTCGTGGTGGTGTATGGAATTCATTCTATGGGTGAACAGACACACAAGATTTCTTTTCTTTCATCCCTGATTAGTCTTGTTCCTCAGAGAAAACTGGTGCCCCTCTCTACTTATTGTTTACATGTAGTATTTTACATTTCCAAGCAACATGCAGGGGAAAAAAAAGTTTGACTATTCACAGCATCAGAATCCTGTACAAAGCACAATGGATGAAAGTATTCCTAGATTCATAAAGGAGTATGTAACATAAACTTGAGGAGGGGTCAAAAGTTTGATATGCATTATCTTGATTATCACTGATGCTGATACTTTCAGATCCCAGAGTAACTTTGCAGACATGAAAGATAGGGAAAAAAATATCTTTTTTTGAATTAAGCATATTTTGTCTAGAAATCACTGAGACCCAACTAACATGAGCAATGAAAGTCCTGTGTCACCTTAATGACTAACACATTTCTCTGGGTATAAGCTTTTGTGAGCTACAACCCTCCCCCCCCCCAGATGCATACAGTGGAAAATACAGTTGTGAAGTATATATATATAATTGCAGTGGAGAGAAACATTACAATGGGGAGGGCAAATGCTAACAAAGTCACTTCATTTGGGGTAGATGAGGCCCATTCACAAGGGCTGATTAGAAGGTGATAATGTGTGAATAGGGACAATTACTTTTTTGTAATTAGATAATCATTCCAAGTCTCTGTTTCAGACCAATCTGATTGTTTCCAAAGGGATAGCCGTGTTAGTCTAGTCCAGTAAAAAAACAACAAGCAGTTGTGTGGCACTTTAAGACTAACAGATTTATT
>ML681993.1:19139101-19201358 GCA_007922195.1 Podocnemis expansa | reverse complement strand
AATAAATCTGTTAGTCTTAAAGTGCCACACAACTGCTTGTTGTTTTTGCAATCTGATTGTGTCTAGTTTACATATGCTTGTGTTCACACAGCACTCTTATTTCAAAACAACAGAGGTTGTTTCGAAATAAGAAATACCCGGTTCACACGACACATGGTTGCTTCGAAACAACGGCAACTGTTGTTTCGAAACAAAGGCGTTGTTTCGAAACAACTTAAACCCCCTTTGGGGGCAAAACAGCGTTGTTTCAAAACAATGCAGTCTGAACATGTTGTTTCGAAACAACAGTGACTTGTTTTGAAATAACAGTTGCCTGAAACTGCTATTTCGCTTTGAGCTTTCTTCCTTAATTCGAATTAACAAACTGTTAATTCGAATGAACTTATTTCAAAATAAGGCATTATTTCGATACAAGTTGTTTCAACACAACTTGTATCAAAGTAATGCCTGTGTGTGAACACAGCCATGGTTTTCAGCGCTGCAGTTTAACACTGAAGTCTGTTTCTGAAGTTCTTTTCTTGAAGTATGGCAACATTCAAGTCCGCTACAGTAAATTCAGGGACATTGAAATGTTCTCCTACTGCTTTTTGTATGTTATGATATTTTAAATGTGCTTTGTGGCCATTTGTTCTTTTGTGTAGGGGCTGTCCAATGGCCAAGGTACAATGCACAGGGGAATTATTGGCATGTGATGGCATATACAACATTAGTAAATGTGCACATGAACAAGCTCATGATGGCATAGCTGATGTGGTTAGGACCTGTAATGGTATCACTGGAGTTGATGTGTGGACACAGTTGGCAATGGGTTATTGCAAGGATGGGTTCCTGGGTTAGTATTCTTGTTGTATTGTGTCTAGTTGCTTGTATTTGTCTCAGGCTGGGGTGCTGTCTGTAAGCAAGGATAGGCCTGCCTCCAAAGACTGAAGAGAGAAGCATCATCCTCTAGGATAGATTATAGATCCCTAATGAAATGTTGGAGAGCTTTTAGCTGGGAACTATAGGTGATAGCCAATGGTGATTTGTTGTTTTCTTTTTTGGGCCTGTCCAGTAGTATGTGACTTCTGAGTAACCATTTGGCTTTGTCAATATGTTTCTTTACTTCCCCAGGCGGGTACCATAGTTTGAAGAATGTCTAATACAGATTCTGGAGGTGCTTATCGCTGTCTGAGGCATCAGAACAAATGTAGTTGTATTTAGGGGCTTGACTGTAGGTGACAGATTGTCTAATGTGTCGAGGGTGGAATATGTATCTAGGTTAGAGGCATGAAAGTAGGTTTTATGATTAGTTGTTTTTTTTTCATACAGGGTAGTGCTACTGTGACCATCCCAATTAACATGAAACTTCCTTGAGGTTTACACACATTCTCTCTCTCTCTCTCTCTCTCTCTCTCTCTCACACACACACACACACACACACACACACACACACACACTCTTTCAAAGATTGCCTCACTTCTCTGTGAGTTGGGATCCTCATTCCTGTTTGTATTTTTTAGAATCTCTTTCCACAAAATTAGATGATACCAAGGTAAATGAAACTGAGATGAACATTTTTTCACTCAAGCACACATCTTCAAGATACATTCATGCTTACAATAGCATGCTATCACTCCATTTATGCTTTCCATTTAAGGCAGCACATTCTACTGTGCTACTTCTTGCATACAAAGATGACTTACACATAAAAAGGAGTTTCTGTGTATGACTGAAACATATTGAATGACAGATAACAAGTAGTGACACCAATGAGATTTTAGGAAGAAACATGCTCAAGACCATCATCAACATATTTTTGGTTTTTGTTTTTTTAAATAATTTATATGCTATGCAGCATACCACACTCTGTTTAGTTTTATTCCAGCCTTACCTAATCAATCAGTGCTTGAAATTGAATGCCAAGGACTGTTGTTAGCACAAATTAATGCATCACAGCTGTTCTAACAGATTTCAATTTAGGGATGTTTAAATGCATTTTAAAGCCAAACATATATTTCTGGGAGTGGAGAAATGTTTTTAAATGATAGAAATATGTCTTGCATGAATGCAAAAAATAGTTTCTTAGAACTGATTTTGGATATCCGTGTTTTGCCCCGCCCCGTTGGTTTGAGATAAAGGAAACTTGAGCATTACATTGTTTCTACCAACTAAAAATAAATAAATACACATCCATCAAAAGAGCATTTGTTACATTTTTCTTATTGCACTGTGGATCCCACAAAACACAGCTAAGACAAAAGTGACACTTCCGAAAATCTGTTTGAATTATATAAGCATTGATAGTTGACAGATCATAAAGATTCTAACAAATTATTTTATTAAAAAAAAGAGAGAAAAAAGAAAAGGGCAAAAGCTTGAGGCAATTGCACTTTGTATACTGAGTGAAATCATGGTCTTGTAGATGGATTTTACCATTGACTTAAACGGGTCCAGGATCTCACCCATGGTTTTTTCATCAAAACCTACTAAGTCTATAAAAAACTTTCAGTTTACTTCATGGGACCTTTATAAGTACTAAAATATGGATAAGTCTTTTACATATACTACCACAAGAGTATTTGAATTATCTCGTCATTTTGCCACACTATAAGAATTGAAAAAGAGTTTATCAAAAGAGAGTTTTTATAACAGTGAATCCTTGATGCAATATTACCGTAAGGAGTATGGTATAAAATGCTAGAGAAAGCATACATAATAATGCAGCTAAACACAGTACACTAACTGGAGGCTTTCATTGTGGTTGTAGTTGTCCAAGATAATTAAAAATTTGTAGTATTCTGTGGCAATTAATCAGATGATGACAGGAATGTCTCCAAAATAGTTATTCCTGTGTGTGTTTGTTGTAAAAGCCCTACAGTTTCTATGAGTGCTTTGATTACCAACATACAGGGGTTAAAGTACGCAAGAACAGCCCAGAACGCCATTGCGGGGCCTACTATTTTTAAGGGCTCTGCATTCCAGGCCCCCTAAAAATAGAAAATGGAACCAGAACAAAGTGTAGGAGTGGATAGTATGGACAGGGGCTTTGTATTGGGGGCAGGGGTGGATTGGGGGGGGGGGGGGCTATTGGGAACTGGGGGACATTGAGGGCAGATGAATGGATATTAGGGTTGGGGGGTTGGTATTGGGGGCAGAGGTTGATTGGGGATGGGTATTGGGGAGGTGAGGTGGAGTGCTGGCATGTGGGAAGCAGGAGCTGGGGTGCTGCAGGGTGGGGGGGGCTGGACATGTGGGAGGAGGCCCAACCATGTGGGAAGGGGGGGCCAACCTGTGTGGGAAGTTGGCTCACCTGATTAGGAGGGTTCTGAGCCCCCCAAATTATACTTTAACCCCTGCCTATGTACTGTTTGTCCCAGAAAAGATTGTGTTGTATTTGTCTCCACATATCATTAATAAATGAAGAGTATTTCATATATTTTATTGGTACTGGTAATAATACTTGTTGTGCAATTTCTTCAGACATACAGCACCAGAAATAACAGGATACCCCAGAACCCTTATTTATTTAATTTCTGATGTATAGAGATTCATGTTCCCCAGACATACTAATTATCTTCTATCCCCTATAACTCACTTCTCTAAATAGATGAACCACCACTACGATAGCATCTCTTGTCAACTCTTCTCTAAGACGAACACTTCCAGTCTTTTAACCTTCCCATATAAGAAATGTGTCCCATCTCCTTATCATTTCTGTAGCCCTTCTCTGCACTTTTTCAAATTCTAATATATCTTTATTGAGATAAAATTAGCAGAACTGAATACAGTTCAAGATGTGGACATACTATGGATATACAGAGGGGCATTACAATATTTTGTGTGTTATTATCTAACCCTTTCCTAATGTTTCCTAATATTCTGTTAGGGTTTTTGACTGTACATATAGAGTATAATCCATAATTATTGCTAGATCTCTTTCTTGCGCTAATTTACTCATCATTTTGAACATACAGTTGTGATATTTTTTTTCAGCATGAATTACTGTGCACATACCCGCATTGCATTTCATTTGTCAATTGGTCACCCAGTCATCCTGTTTAGTGAGATTTCTTTGCAGTCAGTTTTGTCCTTAACAATTTTTACTAAATTTGTATCATTTGCAATTTTTGCCACCTCTCTGTTTATATCTTTTTTTAGATCATTTATGAATATATTGAACTGCAATAGATAGATAGATAGATAGATAGATAGATAGATAGATAGATAGTTTGTGTGTCTTTTGCTAGCTGCTCTTCAAAACCTCTTTTCTTCTGCTGTTTAGCTATAAAAGCCATAGAAGATCCTGTAGTGTACAAGCAACAGCAGAAAACCTGGTGCACAGTCACAAAGTGGATGGGTTGTATTTACCTGACCTATAAAGAAGTTTTTAACTCAGTCTGGTATTGAACTGAGGTTCAGGGTGGTTCTTATTTTCTTTTATTGTTATTTATTTATTTGTTAAGTACTAACAGATGCTCCGTGAGGTAACAAGACAAAAAATGAAGACCCACCAAAGAGTTATAATTTAATAGAGAAGAACACAGGAAAAAAATGGACTAAAGGAAGAAATACTGAGAGTAGCATTATTTTGAGGAAGATTAATGGTTGGTTTGATTCACATTTTCTGGTCATGCTAGATAAGTTTGTAGAATGTAGAACAGTGGTTGGATATAGAGAAGATGGGAACCAGGAAAGGGATAATCTGAAGAAAATTTCAGAGATAAGAATGTTAACTTTTCAAATTTTAAGTTATTGGATAGTATTAACTAAAACAATTTTCCAAAATCTATGGCTATTTGCTAATCTTCATCAGCAGTTAATGAACAGGACTACTTGAATTCCAGGGTGGTAGTGGGGGATGTTGTCATATTGTCCCTGCACCAAATGCTTATTCTGTTATTCTCTAATATGCCCTATTCTTACTTCCATTGTACATTCTTGAGATAGCGCAAGGGTTCAGTCAGTCATCACAGTTACCACTGTCACATTAACATATTTCAGTGTGCCTCCAAAACAGACCAGATGCAGGGGAAAAGAAAAACTATGATCAACAAACAAGAGACTTTGAGAAAGCACCAGAGTTGCCAGCCCTCCAGGACTGACCTGGAGTTTCCATGAATTAAAGATTATTTTTTAATTAAACATAGTCAGTGATGAAACTTCTAGGAATAAGTCCAGCCAAAACTGGCAACCCTATAAAGCAATAAATGCAAAACAAAAGCCTCTGTTTCATTGCTGTTATGGTCACCATGTAATTATTTCTTTTTTAAATCACTAAAGACACTGCTGTGTGATGAGAATGACTCTCCTTCACATTTATGTTAGTGCAGATTGTTTAATACTGAAAAGAGATAGTATGGCTTTGATTGAAAGCTTATTGCAGTCAAGGTGAATCATGTCACTGATCTCAGTGGAATTTGGATAAGGCCCTTTAGAGGATGAATCAATGGCCTGATATTTTTAGAAATTATGGATAATACATGATTTCAGTGAAGTTTATGCCTTCTGCTGTTCCAGAGCTTAGGGAAAGGAATTTCTCTGAAAGCATGCATGACAAGACTGTGATTTTTGTTAGTTATTTTCTAGTAAAAATCATGGACAGGTCACAGACAATTCACAGAAATCCAAAGGCGCCTGTGACTTGCCCATGACTTTTACTAAAATAATGGATGGAGTAGTTCAGGGATTTAATGAAGCCTGATGTGACTGAGAGTTGTAGCTCCACTTAAGTCTGAGAGCCCTAGCCCCACTGTAGGAGGGAGAGGGTCCAGCAATATCCACCAGCCTAGTGACCCCATTGCTGGAGCACCAAGGTGCCTCTTTGTGGTTCACAGTTCTGGGGTGGTCCAATTCTGCCTACTGCTAGATACTCAGATGTCCCTCAGTGTCCAACTTAGATCTAGGCTGTGGGGGTCCCCTTTTGGTGACTTAGAGTTCTGGGTTTCACCTACTGTCCATGACAGCTGGCGGCTGCAGGATGAGGCTGCAGGGTCTCTACTGTTGATAGATTTCTTGACAAACAGCTCAGAGCCCAGGGGTGCAGGTTGCCCACTGAGATTCAGATCCCTGGTTTTCCTAGCTTCCTGTCAAGCAGACAGCAGTGTTGTGCCCCTCCCAGATGGTCACTCTGTGGTTTCTGCTATCACTTGAAGATGGGAGTCCTGTTGTGACTCTAATGGTCAGAAGTGGAGCCCTCTCCATAGAAGTGGCTCAAAGTCAGCAAATTCCTACCACCATGGTGGCTTGGACCTCAAGGATGTGAGTGGTGTAGAGAGGCTTACCAATAGCAGCTATGTGCTGAAAGTCCACACGGCAGCTGCCTCTCTCCATTCCATGCCCCACCGAGAGTTCCTTGACCATCACTACCTGTGGCGTCTCAGAGGTCTCAACTCCCTGAAGCTTCCTTAAGCTGACAGCTGTCCCCACTAACCCAGGGCAGAAGCTGAAGAACATAATTTCATGATGGTCTCTGCAAGTCACAGGATTCCCCAGACAGACTCAGAATCTTAACAGCAGATATATTGAGGAAAAATACTGAACAGAAAAGATGTCTGATTCTTGTTGAAGGAAAATGTTCTCACGCCTCAAAAATAGGATATACTGTACAAAAATAATTAATCCATGTGAAAATATGACTGATATAACACTGTCAAGGTGAGTGGGCCCTGAGGTGAGCTGCTGACCAGGTGCTGACTGCACGAGTTCTTCAACATTGCTTGTGGGAAACTTCAATGTATGAGCCTAATTTTTTTCAAGTGGGAAAAAAATGAAACACCTAACTTGCTAACAGTAGCTGGACCATATTCCTTCTTTTATTTTAATGTTTGTTGTTGTTGTTTCCTTTTGTCTTTTTCCTTGCAGCTACTTTTCAGTGCCAGAGAGAAGATCCTTTGAAATTATGTCAGTTCATCTTACAACTCATCAAGAAACTCAGAAACAGCCAGCCAGAGACAGATTTTATTTTCTTTATTATTAATGGATTGTTTGCATAAGAAGCGGGGGGGGGGGGTGTTCAGTATCACTTCTCCTTATATTTTTAAAAACTGGGATAATTTTATATTAAAAAACAACTTTTGTCAGTGCATATCACATCACGCCTACATGAAAACTTTCATTCATCTATCATACAAAACTGTCTAATAAACTTCTTGATGCTTTAGCTTTGAACACAGAAATGCACTTAAGGTTGGTAGGGATTAAAAAAAAACATGGAGTTGTGTGGCACTTAAAGACTAACAGATTTATTTTTTGCATGAGCTTTCGTGGGAGAAAATCCCACTTTGTCAGATGCTTCAAAAATGGGTGAATTTACAGAATGCAATGAAAATAAATGCAAGGGGGCGTAAAAGATAGGATCAAGTCATACAGTAACAGCAAATCAGAGCAGTTGTTAGGTTCAAACCCTGGGAAGTCTGAAGTCAAATTCAAACTCAAGTGTTGGGAGACAGACCTCTCCTTGCCTACAGACAGCCACCCAATCTTTAACAGATACTCACCAGCAACTACAGAGCTAACAACAGAAACATTACAGCAGGCACACACCCCTGTAACAAACCACGCTGCCAAGTCTGCCTGCATATCTGCACAATGGATACCATCATAGGTCCTAATCAAGCCTGCTGCTCCATCAAAGGCTCATTTACCTGCTCATCTACTAATGTGATCTATGCCATCATGTGCCAGAAATGCCCCAGCACCTTATACATTGGACAAACAGGACAATCATTGTGCAAAAGAATAAATTAACCTAGAGCTGATATCAGAAATCACAAAACAAAACAGTTGCTGAGCACTTCCATCTTTCTAATTAATTGATAAATGATTTGTTAATGACTGTCATCAGAGATGTGACTGGGACAGCAAGACATCAAAGAGAAACAGCTGAACTTGAATTAATATGCAAATTAAATTCTGTGAAAGCAGGACTGAATCGAGCCTATGGGTTCTTTTCCCATTACAAAAGGTAATTTGACTTCAGGCTTCCCAGGGTTTGAACCTAACAACTGCTCTGATTTGCTGTTACTGTATGACCTGATCCTATGTTTTACACCCCTTTGTATTTAGTTTGTAAATTCACCCATCTTCAAAGCATCTGACAAACTGGGATTTTCTCCCATGAAAGCTGATGCAAAAAATAAATCTGTTAGTCTTTAAGTGCCACATGACTCCTTGGTTGTTGTTGTTGTTGGGTTTTTTTTTTTTTTTGTGTTTTGTTTTTTTGGTTTTTTTTTTGGTTTTTTTTTGGTTTTTTTTGCGCTGAACTACACTAACACAGCTATTCCTATGGTAGAGATTAGTTTACAAACACATGTACATTCTCATACTGAGCACTTACACAATGAATAGAGTGGTGGGTTTTATATTTGTTGAGTTATATATGGAAGCAAGGGTCTGAAAGAGCTCTCCCCTGTCCTTTGATCAATTGGGGAAAAATACCTCAGGAACAAACCACAGACACACCAAACTTGGAGAGTGAAAGACTTAGGCATCATTCAGTGATAATCTTATTCAGACCACTTACCAAAATATGGATAATAATAGATTAACATACAGTGTATATGTTGTCTCTGAGGAAAAATAAATTGTGTTACTTACTTTGAAAAAAAGGAAATATTAAAATTTCTTTCCTTCACTGACATAGCTAGGCCAATATTCTTGCAGTATTCAATATTTTTGCAGTATTTAATATTATTTTAGCTTAATTAAGTCCTTTTGCCTCCTGAGATAACTTTTAATGGAGAGGTTTAGATACACCAATAAAAGGGCCAGGGATCATTTGATTGTGTAATATTGATTGTCATAGCTGTTGCTAACACCAGTCAAAATTGTTAGGCTCTCTTCAGACCGTTAGAGCCTTAGCATGTCTAAGTCAGGAAAGAAGTGGATAATTTTTTCAACATTATCTGCCTCTGCACCTCTTCCATCCCATCCCCATATGAAGTCTTTGGTGGTCATGCTTGGCTCTGTGTTTTAAAAGAAAAGAAGGAATCTATGCATGTCCTCTGAGAGACATTTGTCAGGACTTCAAGACGTGTGACTTCTGCTCAAGCATATTTGACTATTACATGATCTGTGGAAAACCTGATTTGCTTTGGAAACTGCCCAACAAGTTTTTCTTCATGTGTTATTGGCTGTTAATAAGGATAACTGGGGGGAGTTTGGACTCTGCAGGGATCATTTCTTGGATACAGTTTCAGAGTTTCCCATTGGTAGCTGGAAAAGCTGCCAATCAGAAAGCTGCCACTGTACTATTCAAGAGCCATACCAAATTTTAGTAATTATTCAAGGCTGTAGTACTTTATTAACTTCTTGCAGGAATTTATAAGAGTTTGAAATAAAGAAATAGATATAGATATATTCTTGTATAAGCCATTCTGTGCATAAGCCGACTGCTCCCCCAGTTCTGAGTCTCAAAATAGGTAAAAACCAGTGACCCACATATAAGCTGAGGTCCACCCCTGGCCTCAGGCCCCTAGTTCCCCAACCCTGTGATGCTGGCTTCCCCTGGAGTCCCTGATACACCTCCAAACTCCCAAGCCCTACCACTGCATCCCCTGCAGTCCCCTACATGCTCTCTAATCCCCAGGAACTGTCACCACTTCCTCTGCCATCCCTGATGCCCCGCCAACTCCTAGGCCATGCTGCCACTTCCCCTGCTGTCCCTGACACCCTCCCTAACCCCTGGCCCTGCCACCACCACCCCAGGCTGACCCACTCAGGGGCCTGCTTACCTGGCCACTCCAGATGCCAGGATCCCACTCCTTACTCTAACCCCAGCCAGGACTGACTCCACAACATGCCTGCTCTCGCCACATGCTGGGGCTCAAGCCCGGAGCATGCTCAGTGCATGCTGTAGACTGGACAATTAAAACTCCTGGGCTGGAGCTGCTGACTGCTGTAGGACCCATGTAGAAGCCAAGTGCCTGTTTTAAAGGCAAATTTCAGCCACAGAAATCTTGGTTTATACAAGAGTATACACAGTATACTGATGTTTACCAGTCCATCTGATTTGTTTTCTGACACCACCTCATACAGAGTAAATTTACCAAGATCCTTGGGATGAAAGAACCTAGGTAACAACTATGCCAAACCATAGAAAGATAAGGATGGAATAAGCTGTCATTTTGCCAACATTAGAACCCTTTAAATCACTAAGGTCTTGATTTAACACAGTAGTTAAGTGGATGCATAATTTTCACTTCACTGGGGCTTAGCAGATGCATATAGTTAAGTAGGTGCTTAAACATATTGCTGAATCAGTGCTAGTACAGGACTGAATGATTTCTGCGAAGTGATGCACATCACCAATGCCTGCTTAGGATACCTGACGATCAGGATGCTCAATATCTGGATGATTCCTAGAAATTGTAAGAAAAATATATCAGCTTCTACACACCCATTCAAAATCTTTAGATATTATTCAGAATCCCTAAAAAACCCTCTTAAATTGATCATTAATAGTTTGAATTTGAACATACATAAAATAGATTTTTTCCTCCTTTTTTTGGTAAGAAAAATTGAATAGTACCAAACATTTGCTTTAAAAGGACTGTATTATGGGGGGGGGGGGTGCGGCGGAGAAAGGATTTACCTAAGAAGTCTGTGACTCCTCACATCACAAAACTATTTTGTTTAAGATGTGAAATTATTTTGAAGTAAGCTATCCTGGGAGGAAAAAGAGAAGCCCATCTGACTCAAGATCTATCTTTAGAAACTTATTGGAGTTCCCTCAAGTCTAAGTACCTTATCCTAAACTTTGAAACCTTAATAATTTTGCATCATCATTCTTGATAGCCATTGTCTCTTTTCACATTATCTTTCTCCATTTTCTTCAATTTGTCAGTGATGACAGATCCTATAGTTTCTGCCATGATTCTACTACATATAAGGTATGTCTACACTGGAGCCTTAGGTCAATTTAAGGAAGCTTAAGTCAACCTACAGACTCCCGCAGCCACGCTGGGCTTTTATTAACTTGACAAGTGCTTCCTTAAGTTGACCTAATAACACCAACTCTTAAGGTCAACTTAATGCTTAAGTTGACTTTATTAAGTCAACTTAACACAGTGTAGGAGGGAATAACCTTTGAGTTGAATTAATTGGCCTTCAGGACCCTCCCAGAGTTCCTGGCCACCAGGAAGGGTAGACCTTGCACCTGCCAGTGTGGAGGCAAGCAGTCAACAGGAGTTTTCACTGTGGATGATTTAAGTCAAATTAACAAAGTTGAATTTAAGTCGACTTAAAGTCAACCTTGTTAAGTCAACTAAACAGGGCTTCCAGTGTAGACATACTTAAAGTTGACCTTGTTAAGTTGACTTAGAGTCCACATTCCATACTCCTGTAGACTGCCCATGTCCACACTGGTAGCTCCTAGGTTGATTTAACGCTTAACTTGACCTAATTAAATCAGCTGAAGTCAGTGTTGATGGAGCATAGCCCTTTAGTCAACTTAATAAGGTCAACTTAAGGGCTATGCCCCATCAACACTGTTTTAACTTAACTTAATATGGTCACCTTACGTAAAGTCAACCTTAAGAAGTGGTGTTATTAAGTTGACTCAAGGAAGCACTTAACTTGACTTAATAGATTCCCATTGTGGAAAGAGTTTTCCTTAAGTCAACTTAAGGGAGATTAAGTTGACCTAAGGCTTCACTGTAGACATACTTATGTAAGGCAGGTTTAGAAGCTGTGCCTAACAGCTTCTGAGCGGGGGGAGGGGGCAGCTGATCTCCATGGGTTTTGTATTTGCATAAGCACAAAGAGAATATTGGCAAAATCTCACTATGGGTGCAGGGCAATATGGGTAATGGTAATCAGTCAATATCTGTAATTCTACTGAAGAGGAACAAGGAATGCTGTTTTTTTTTCTTTTTTTGTAATATGCTACTCTCTTGATTGTTCAAACTCTGTTTAGGTTAGTTAAAGGGTAAAAGCAACCCTTAGCAAAAAAGAATCTTGTAAAAGGGCCACCCATCTGTTTCAGCCTTGTAAAGTTAAGAAAGAGGTTGGGGGGGTTAGCATTAGCTCAGTTTAGAGCTATGCTAGAGGTAATGCCTGACTCCCTTGCCCTTCTGTCAAAGGATGGATCTGGCCAGCCTTCTTGTAAAGCCTTTCCTTGTTATTTTAATAGAAGGAGCTGTTTGCAGCTATTTGAGGTTTAAGAGCTGAAATCACTGAAGAGAAGCAATGATGTAGTAAGCAACCAGTGGGCAGAGCCAGCGGACAGAGGGCAGAGCCAGTGGAAGGTAAGAGTGGCCAGCGGAGGGCTAAACAGCATGAGTGACCAGTGGGTGGAGCTGGTGGATGGTGCAGGTGGAAGGAGTGAGTGACCAGTGGGTGGCGCCAGCAGACAGCTGGTGTGAAAGACATTCCCTACATACCCTGGGTTTTATTGGGAACCTTGTTCTGCACTGATTGTACAGATCGGAGCTGGTTTTGCTATTGAGTTCACACATTCTTTTATGTTGTGTGGTATCATTTTGGGAACCTGCTCTGCACCGATTCTCTCGGTCAGTGCTGATTTTTGGTATTGGGCCTTTTACATTCTGTTTTTATTACTATTAAAAGTTCTGAATACTTCACTCAGACTCATGCTTGTGAGTGGGGAAACATTATCCTTTTGGAGTGCCCAGGGAATAGTGCATGATTTCCCTGAAAACTGGGTGGGACTCAAGCCAGTTGGTGGTGTAACATTATCTGAAAACCCCTAGATATAGAACCCAGTCTGTGTTCTGCCATCTCACCCTGGCAGAAGGGTTACACCCATATAGGCTATATCTGATCTCTGAGGCCACTGTCCTCTTCTTCAAATCTTTCCTCAAGACCCACTTTGTTTGCCCTAAAAATATTTGCCATTAAAATTTAGCAGGTTGAGGGGTAGATGGGAATGACTGATAATATTTTTTCTGTAACAACAATAAGAAAATGTACAAGTGTCTATACTCTCTCTCTCTCTCTCTCTCACACACACACACACACACACACACACACACACACACACACACACACACACACACACACACACACACACACACAAAGTAGAACATCTGGAGTTAATTAAGGCCCCACAAAGGACTTATTAAAAAGCCTTTCCTTCAGACAAAGCGTTTAGCTGGAAAGTGAGAGTTAGGAGAACTACAGGAATGTGTGAGACAAGGCAAAGTTCAATTCAAAAATAGATATCTGGAGATGTAGCAGAACACTGGCTGTGTTCACACAGCCCTCTTATTTCGAAACAACAGAGGTTGTTTCAAAATAAGATTTAGACTGTTCACACGACGCACGGTTGTTTTGAAACAAGTTAAACCCCATGTGGGGACGAAACAACGTTGTTTCGAAATGATTGTTTCGAAACAACGCCGTGCGAACATGTTGTTTTGAAACAACAGTGACTTGTTTCGAAATAACTGTTGCCTGAACCTGCTATTTCACTTTGAGCTTCTTCCTTAATTTGAATTAACAAACTGTTAATTCGAATTAAGTTATTTCGAAAAAAGGTGTTATTTCGATACAAGTTGTTTCGAAACAACCATATTGAAATAACCCCCTGTGTGTGAACACAGCCACTGGTGAGGAAGATTCCCACATGTACAAAGACTGAAGGAAGAAAGAAATTATTTCCTAAGGGGGGAGGGCAAAGGACTTTTCCAGAGCCTGGGGGGCCTGAGGGAAACAAACCCTCCACTAGAAGGAAGCATGGTCCCCACCGAGGTAGAGGAGGAACTTTGACACAACTGTTGTCAGGGGAGGGATCTGTCAGCACAGTGGACTAAGAACACACCAAAGGGAGAAAAAGAAAAAAAAAAGGTGGAGGTGTTTAGGAGATTTTAGTTGTTGTCACATTCACCATAATGGATGATGTGGTGAGGGCACTAGTTCAGGCCACAGCAGCCCAACAAGAGACCACCAGTGCCCAGATGACTGCCCAGAAGAAATCAATGTGGCTGCAACAAGAAACAAATCAGTTGCTAATGAGCCAGGCAGTCCAAGACCAAGTCATCCTGCAAGAGATGATGGGCCAGCATTCTTGCCCTCTTTCTTTGCAGGGAAGCCCAAATGATCCATTATGACATATCCTCTGAAGTTGCTGCCGACCATCCTTAGCTGACACCAAAGATCCTTGCCCAAGCAGGAGAAAAGTGTCTGTGCAGGCACAGAAGTATCATGAGTGGAGATATCCAAAAAGCAAGTCCCCCAGGTCAAAGTTCTTCAACCTAGCCCACCTTGCATGAAAGTTGCTATGACCTGAGGTCCATAGCCTGGAAGAGATTCTGGAATTCCTGGTTATTCATGTGTACATGAAGGAACTACCAGCAAACCTCCACACATGGATAGGACAGAATGACAGCTTCCCCTATGATGAGGTCGTCACACTCATAGAAGATGGATGGGAGCCAAGGGGCTCTCCCAACCACCTAGGGAAAGATTCTCACAATTCAAGCCATTGGTTTTGTTCCCCAGAGTTCAAGCTACTGAGCACCTGAGAAGGATTAGGGGAAAGAAGAAAGAAATTGAGGTCCAGGCAGAAGTAGCAAAGTATTGTGGTAACTAGGAAAGATGAACTATGGCTATGTCCACATATACATTGTTATTTCAAAATAAGTTATTTTGAAATAAAGTCCTTATTTTGAAATAAGTTAATTTGAACTAAGAAAATGTTAATTCAAATTAAGGGAAAGCCTGCTATCGAAACTGCTGTTATTTTGAAACTGTTATTTCAAAATAACGCCGTTTGGACATGTTGTCGAAACAATAATGTTGTTTCAAAACAACATGTCCAAACGGCATTATTTCGAAATAACAGCCGTTTCAAAATGAATGGGGCTTAAGCTGTTTTGAAATGACGGTTCTTATTTCAAAATGACAGAGCCTGTCATTTTGAAATAAGAAAATGTCATGTGGACCTAATCTTTTTTTATTTCGAAATAACCAGTGTTATTTCAAAATAAGAGAGACATGTGGACATACCCAATGAGATTTCCAAATTCAGTGCATACCCAATACCATGAATAGATGAGTTAATTGGCCAGTTGGGGAAGGCCTGATTCCTGACTGCTCTGGATTTGACAAAATAGGTATTTGCAAATTCCCCTGGCCAAAGAAGTGAAAAGACTGCCTTCTCCCTGCCTGACAGTCTATTCCAATACACTCTTCTTCCTTGCAGACTACATGGTGCCCCAACAATCTTTAGCATCTTACAGACAAGTAATTGTTCCCCTATGCCAGCTATGCTACAGCATACCTGGATGCTTTGATTATCAATAACCAGACTGAGAAACTAATCCGGAAAAGGTGGAAGCAGTACTGAATACCCTGAGATGAGCAGGCCTTACAGGAAATCCAGCCAAGTGTGCAATAAGATTATCAAAAGCTATATACCTTGGATATATTATGGGAACAGTGATTTGAGAAGCCCCAACTGAATAAGTTGGAGACCATTCAAAATTGACACAGACCAAACTGTAAGAAACAGGTTTGTGCACTCCTTGTCATAGTGAGGTATTACTGGCTCTCCATCCCCTCTTTTGCCACCAGAGTAAGTCCCCGAAGGGACCTGATAAAGGCTCAGTGTTCTGAAATCGTGTAATGGACTGACAAGGCAGAAAAAGCCTTGACAGATCTACTGATAGCTTCTGTAGTAACTCTGTACTTGTGGCTCCAGACTTCACAGAAAAAAATATATTATAGATGGCTGCATCTAAGTTAGGATTGTGTCCTATCACAGATGGTGGGAGAAGATGAACAACCCCCCCATCCTGGACCTCAGCTGTAAGCTCCTTCCAAAGGAACAGAAATGTGAAGTGTTGAGTATGGAATGCCTTGCTGCCAAGTGGGTCAAAGAAACACTCAGATGTTATCTGCTAGGCCAAAAATTCACCCTCATGGCTGATCATCTTCCCTTCAGTGGATACAACAGAACAAAGAGAAGAATGAAAGGGTGACCCGATGATTTCTGTCTCTTCAACCATTCCACTTTAACATCTAACACAGGGCTGGGAACCAACATAGCAAAGCAGATGGCCTCTCTTGGGTGCACTGTTGAGTGACCCAAGTTGCCCGGCCCCACAGTGTTGAGCAGGGGAGAGGCATATTTGATAGGGCCAGACTGCAGGGTGTCTGGAGAGTTCTAGAAAACCAACACAGTCCCAGACGCAGCAAGTCCCTTTCCTTGAGCAGTGGTTACTCTAGGTCAATTAGCACACCTGAAGGTAATTAACGTCCCACCTAGGATTTGTTAAAAAAACTTTCCATTCAGAGAAAGGGTGTACCTGGAATGTTAGAGTGAGAAAAGTTACAGGAGTGTGTAAGAGGAAGCAAGATGTGGTTAGAAGACAGACATCTGGAGAAGGACCAGAACTTTGGTAAGTAAGAGCCCAACATGTACAAAGACTGGGGGAAGAAAGAAACCCCTGCCTCAAGGGGGGCGCGCGCGCACACACACACACACGCACGCACGCACGCACACACACACACACACACACACAGAGGAAGGAAGGAAGGAAGAGGGAGAGGTAGCATCTCTCTCTTAATATACCTTTTTGTCTTATTTAGGATGCAGTTTAGACACACAGAAGATCATAGGTGTATTTTCATTTACTTCTATGGACATAAGTTATGAACGTATGTTATTTGGGTCAGGGAGCCTGCTTTCATAATACAGCTACAAAGAAGAAGAAGAAGTAGAAGAAGAAGAAGAAGAAGAAGAAATTTCACACATTTTTCCCTTTTGTTAAATTTTGAATTCTGAAAACTGTCCATAGCTGGAGTGGTGAATCCCTAGCACTGGCATAAGCATAAGCAAATTACACTAATGCTTTGCACTCTGGCAAGTGACTATTCCCCTTCGAGCGCTGCTCACATCATTCAGTTACAGGTGTCTATGTGCCGCAGCACACTGTACCTCAGAAAGTCTTTAGCGTTAGCCTGTCAGGTCAGGGCGCATGGCCAATGCCCCCTCCATGCTGCAACAGCGGCTGCATAGGTGGCCGTGACCCTGACCCTCCCAGTTCCTTTTTCTGCCATCAGCGTCGATTCGGATCAGCTTTATCTTGAGAAACACAAGCACCTGTCTTTCACACAAAACTCAAAATGCCAGGTTTCAAGCCGTGCTTAGGATGCTGCAAGGCTTTCCCCATGGATGACCCGCATGAGAAATGCCTCGTTTGCTTGGGTGAGTTCCACCTGACGGCGGGGTGTTCCATTTGTCAAGCAAAGAACTCAGCTGGAAAGTGTCAGTGGAGGTGGCAGCCATGATGGCCACCCAGCCCCACATGTACCCCCTGGATTATGCTGCTCTTAAGGAGGAATGTTAAGTATCGATCTCCCAGATGGGCCTCCATCTCCAGCCCATCCAGCACAAGGGGGAAGAATACTAAATATCAATCTCCCCTGATGGCCCTTGATCTCCGGTGTGAGTTTCTTCCTCCCTAGCTTTGTGTCAACAAGAAGGGGGGTGAGTTCCTTTCCCCCCTGAACAGTTTCTCGGCACCCCTGTCACAATGAAGGAGGGGTCATTGTCTGGGGTCCCAGTTTTATCATTGGTCCTGACCAGGATCCCACTCCTAATTGGCTCTTTTTACTCTGGCTGGGCAAAATTCTATTAAAACCCCCTGTCTCAGCTAGCTTGTTGTTCTCCTACCCTCGGATGCTAAAGGGCACGTCGCGACCTGGTCGGACTGATCCCCCGACTGAGACAGGGAGTACCCACCCCTGAAACCCTCTTTTTTTTGGGGGGTGTACACGGATTGCCGGCCGAACGATTAAGTGCTGAGATGCTGCAGCTGGTCTGCCTCCTCGCTTTGGGTTCCACCGTGGTCCTGGGACAGGTATTATAAATTGATATAGGCCTCCTACCTTCTCTTAATCATTCTACTTGGTACCATTTATATATAGTCTGTGATTGTAGTTTCTTCAGCTGAGTTTTGTATAGTTTGTGTAGTTGTTATTATTTTCTCTGTACTCTGCATAATCTTTTCTTGATATAGTTGTTTATGGTCTAGCATAGTTTTGTGTTGTTAATTTGCCAGGTGTTTTGTTAGTCATTTGTATTTTGCATCCTTCTTACTGTATAATTGTTCATTACTCTGCTTCTGCTCTAAACTACTGGCCCCAAACTTCCCCAGTGTACACGGGGGGAATGTGGGAGTTTATTTTCTCTCATCTGACTTTTTCATTCTGGCGTCCACCCTTCTTGGCTAGCAAGGAGGAATGGCTTCCAGCCATTGGTAAATACGCATCGGGTGGGCTGGTCAGTGCTTATACCAATGTTGAGGCAGTAAAATGCCAGAAAAGTCCTTGACTTATTATGGCCACCCTCTTGTAGGTCATTACTCCATACTTTTATTTAACCATAAGTACTTTTGTAGGTTGTAAGTGTTTTGCATAGACTCTCATACTTTATCCTGTCGTTTGGAGGTGTTTTACAGGTGCTTTATATAGAGTTTCTTGCTCCATGCTGTTACTTGGTTATAAGTGCTTTGCTTAGGTTTTTAGCTTTATATTGTCATTTAGTTATAAGTGTTCATTTAGATCTTGCTTTATGCTGTTAGTTGGTGATAAGTGTCCTATCTAGGTTTTGCTTCATATTGTTAGTTGATTACAAGTGTTTTTGCATAGATCTCCTTGTTTTACATTGTTAAGTGGTTAAAGGTGTTCAAGGTGTCACTATAAAAGTAGCCTTTTTGTTTACTTGAACTGGTGTCCGTCTCATTGGTGGGTGTCGCTGGTCCATCCCAGTCACATCACAAACCCGGGGTTCAACAGAAAGAGAGCGCTGTCTCCTCTAAATTTTTGGGAACGGAGCCGCTCCACCCAAAGGTGGCCGAGCCACCAGCGCTCCACCGGATCCTCGATCGGCTCAGGTTCAAGATTCCTGCCGATCTCTGGTACTGGGCTTGAAATCTAGGTCCTCTATGGTACCTCCTCGGCACCAACTTCACTGGTCCTCCGGTAGCCTCTCAGCCGCCCTGAGTATGGCACCGGCTCAGGCAGTGACCTGCCAAGGGCATTCAAACCCGGCCCTGGTGCAGAACAAGAAGAAGCGGACCATAGCGGCACAGCCCCCTTCGGCACTGCTGGACATGACACCACCCCCTTTGGCACCGCTGGACATGGCACCGCCCCTGGCAGCACCGCCTCTAAGCCCGGTACTGCTGGACTCGGCACCGTCACCTGTACTGCTGCTTCTGGTGCAGTCACTTCCGGTACCATAGGATTCAGCACTGACAACACCCACACCGATACTGGTACCGTTGCGGGCCTCTTCACCCTTCTCCAACCAGGTACACTCAAACCCAGCACTGGGCCCAAGTACTGCAGATCTGCCTCATCGCTCCTCTGAAGAACTCTTGGTACCAGACTGCTGGATGTCGTGGGGGAGGTCATCCATATCGTCCTCTGAGGGCCCCTTTCTCCCCCCCCCAGGAGGAGCGTCCGAGAAAGCAGCTTTGAAAGAGCTCCATATCACCAAACTTGAGGGGAAGGCATCCATCAGGAGAGGTCTCTGCTCCCCCCATGGCGCCTATTCTGCCATCGAGATCACTGCACAACAAGTGGACCCTCAACTGGCTGAATGCAATGGCAGATGATACCTCCTTCTGTTATGCCCGATCGCCGGCGCCGGAGTCCTCAGATTTCTCCAATGATGAGCCAGACCCTGATTCGACTCAACGTAGCAGATCAAGGGCCCAGTCATCCTCATCACCCAATGAACGCCTAACTGACATGTCCGACGACCATGAAGGAGATCCCCGCATCAAGCAGGACCTCCTCCGCCACATGGCGGCAAATCTGAAGCTGAAGCTGGGGGTGACCCAAGTAGAAGATGATTCCCTCTTCAATGCATGCCATAGAGCCCCGCCAGCTAAGGTCGCGATCCCCCTACACGCCGTGGTGTTCCACATCATCCAGGAATGCTGGCAAACTCCTTCCTTGATCCCGCCAGTGTCAAAAGTGGCGGATAAGAAATACTCTGTCTCCCCGGAAGGATTCCCATTCCTGTTTCACCACCTGGCCCCAGGATCCCTGGTGGTTGATGCAGTCAAGCAAAGGGAGAGACGAGATCAGCCCAGCTCCACGCCCAAGAACAGAGAGACAAGGAAGCTTGGTACCTATTGGGCAGGAAAGTTTACTCCTCTGCTGCCCTACAGCTGTGTATTTCAAATCACTCAGCCCTGATGACACACTACAACTTCAACTTGCGGGAGGCTCTGTGGAATCCCAGCTCAGCCATCTCTGAGGAGCACCTAAGAGACTTTGAGGCAATGCTGGATGAAGGAGAGAGAGCATCCAGGGATGCGTTCGCGGCAACCTGGGACACAGTGGATACAGCGGCACGTATAATGGCATCGGCAGTAGTTATGCGCCACTTGGCCTAGCTCCATAACTCTGGCCTTTCCAGGCAGATTTCCAGGATCTCCCTTTTGAGGGTCCCAACCTCTTGGCATCTTCCACAGACACGAAGCTGCATGGTATGAAGGACTCGAGGGCTACACTTCGGTCCATCGGGATTTACACTCCTCAACCCGTTAGGCACTCCTCAAGGTCACACCAGCTACAGCAACAGTTACAGCAACTGAAACAGCAGCTGCAACTGCAGACCCAGTTCCCGCGATCCATCCAGTTTCTCCAGTGCCATCTTGGGGACCTGGACAAAGATAAGAGCTGATCAGGTAAAGGGGGTAAGCTTGGCGCCTCTCAGTCTGGATGGTGCGGACAGGGATCGGACCGCTCGTCGGGCCGCAGACAGCATTTTTGACGGCCCCCCCAAGGACAGCGCTCCACAACTCGTTCTCCCCCCACCAGCTCCACCACTTCACTCCACGATGGACCTGTGTCACGTCAGACCAGTGGGTTCTCAACATAGTGGCGAGGGGATACTGCATCCAGTTCCTTTTAACCCCTCAGGACAGGAAACCGCCCCCTCCCACAACACCAGAAAACTCAGGCCTGCTAAGCAAGCTCGAGGTTGAATGCCAGAAGTTACTCTCTGTTGGAGACATAGAAAAGGTTCCCAAGAGAGACCGCAGAAAAGGGTTCTATTCCTGTTACTTCCTAGTCCCCAAGCCCAAAGGAGACCTACGACCCATTTTAGACCTCAGAGCACTCAACAAACACATAAAGAAAATAAAATTCCACATGGTGTCCCTACCCCAGATTACTGCCTCCCTGTCCCCAGGAGTTTGGTTCACAGCCCTCAACCTAAGGACGCTTACTACCACATAGCCATTTGGCCCCACCACAGATGTTTTCTCAGGTTCGTGGTGGCACGACGCCACTACCAGTTCACCACCCTCCCCTTCGGGTTATCGCTAGCTCCCAGGGTACTCACAAAGTGTGTCACACCAGTCTCAGCTTTCCTACGCAGGAGGGGTATAAGAATGGACCCCTGCCTAGACAACTGGCTCATGGTGGGCAAGTCAAGTCAACAGGTACAATTTCACGTCAACCTGGTAATGAATCTATGCGAATTCCTGGGCTTCCGCACAAACCTACAGAAGTCCAAGCTTTGCCCCACTCGGGACATAGAGTTCATCGGGGCATGTTTAAATGCCCGACAGGGCACTGCGTCCTTGCCCCTGTCAAGATTTCGGTCCATCTCCACTATCATCATGGAGCTCCAGGTGACCGGACTGACCACAGCATGCAAGTGCATGCAGCTCTTGGGACACATGACAGCAGCCACATCAGTAATCCAAACAGCCTGCCTGCAGATGAGACCGTTCCAGCTCTGGTTCGCCACAAGCTTCTGACCAGGAAGGGACTGCCTGGACCTCAATATGCCCTGGAGTCCCTCCAAATCTGGAAGAACCCCAACTTCTCGATGGGGGGAATTCCATTCAGGGAGTCCAAGCCCTCACTGACTTTGATAACGGATGCGTCTCACTCGGGCTGCGGAGCCCACCTGTCTGGGGGACTCTCCACACAAGGCGTTTGGAATCCCGAGGACAGTCTCCTCTGCATAAATGTGAAGGAGCTCCGGGCTGTCAGACTGGCCTGCATGATCTTCCTAGGCCAGATCCAAGGCAGGGTGGTCCAAATCCTCTCAGACAATACAACAACCATGTTCTACATGAACCATCAAGAGGGAGTCCGCTCCTCGGCTCTATGCGAGGAAGCGTTCAAGCTCTGGCAACTAGCGATAGACTATCTCTTCACGCCAACTGCCTCCCACCTACCCGGGGTAGACAACAGCATAGCGGACTCACTCAGCAGGAAACCCTTGGCGAATCACAAGTGGTCCTTTCACAGCAAGGTTTTCTCCCTGCTGACAAACAGATGGGGAACCCACAAATTTGACCTCTTTGCCACGGGGCAGAATCATAAATGCTCCCGGTTCTGGTCCTGTTGAGGTCGGGAGAAAGGTTCTCTCAACAATGCCTTCCTCCTCAATTGGTCAGGGGCCCTAATGCATGCCTTCCCTCCAATTCCCTTGATCCACTGGGTGCTCCTGAAGGTCCTCGTGGCAAGGCACACATCATTGCGATAGCCCCAGACTGGCCCAGACAACACTGGTTTCCCCTTCTACAGGACATGTCTGTGAGGACCCCACTCTGACTCCCATGGTGGGCAGACCTCCTGACACAGGACTCAGGACATCTTCGGCACCCAAACCTGGGCCTCCTGCACCTGACAGCCTGGATGCTCTCTGGCTCAGCGAGCCAGAGAGGCACTGCTCAGATAGGGTTAAAAATGTCCTGGTTGGTAGCAGGAAACCCTCCACCAGGTCCACTTACATGGCAAAATGGAATAATTTTTCCACTTGGTCCCATGACAAAGACATAGACCCTACCTCCGCATGAATTCAAGCAATTTTGATCTAAGAGAGAAAGGCCTATCTTTGTCCTCATTAAAAGTCCACTTGTCGGCAATTTCGGCCTTTCACCAAAGAGCAGATGTGGCTCCACTCTTTTCACACCCCATCTGCCACAGATTCCTGAAATGGGTGGAAAAAAAACTTTTTCCCCACACCCATAAACCCACTCCACAGTGGTATTTGAACATTGTGCTGTGGGTTCTGACAGACCCGGCTTATGAGCCCTTGGACTCAGCCACCCTGCTCATACTGTCCTGGAAGGTGGCTTTTCTGGTAACAATTACCTCAGCTAGAAGGGTCTCAGAGTTACAAGCCCTGTCCTCTGAACCCCCATATACAGTTTTCTTCTCAGACAAGGTGGTCCTGTGAAATGTTCCCTCTAAGCTGCGCCAGTGCGCGGGGGAACAGACCCCTGCACTCCCCGGCGCAGCAAATGCTGCCAGCCGCACAGAGCCGGCAGCCGTAGCGTCTACCCACTGTCAGGGAACTCCCCTGGCCTCAGCCTGAGACTTTGAAATCTTCCTACCCTGAAGCTGCTCTGAGCATGCTCAGAGCAGCCTCAGCCTGTGCTCTGGCCATTCTGCTCCATCGGCCAGGTAAAGGAGCCTGCGGTGAGAGGTGGTTCAGGGATGGGCAGGCTTGGCTTTCCCTACCCCCAGCTGCTTGGTGTGAGCCAACCCCCAAGCAAACCCACCAGTAGCCGAGCAGCCCTTAGGAGGGAGCTGGCTTCATCCCCTCTCCCCCCACCCTGCTAGAAGCCCTGGCAGCTCTGGCTGCATCCTCCCCTCTGGAGACACCCAGCTCAATCCCAGGGAGCAAGCACACACTACTGGGGGTAGGGGGCTATAGGCTTTGCCTTGGGATTGGGGTGGACAGCTGAACCCAGCCTCTCCCCTCTTTCTGTCTCCTGTCCCTCTGCTGCTTCCTTCCCCACCCCTTTTTTATTTGTTTCCCCTCACCCGCTCTGTGTGTGTTTGTTTCCCTTTATTATGGGGCCTGGCACCCTCCAAAACCTCCTTTAAAATCCAGTGGCTGTGGTAAGTGGCAGGAAAGTGTTTGGTTAAGGGAGACACAGCGTCTGGAGGCTTTAAGGGAAGTTGGGGGATGGGCTCTTCAACTTACAAAAACAGAGCTGCTGTTGTGCTTGGTTACTTGCTTAAGAATCTGTAGAGGAAAGGTCTAAACTCAGTTCTGTTGCTTCCCAAAGCAAGGCTAAAATTGAAAGGTGGTGTGTGCACACAAAGAAAGAGTGTTGGATCCCACACCCGGAAGAAGGACCTCGGGGTCTCCTAAGGAGGAGCAGGTTCTTTCAGCCTTAAAACACAAACAGACTCCCACTGGCAGAAAACATCAGTGGATTAGTGCTCCCTCCCTATTAACACCCATGCAGCTTCTTCCTGGAAGCCTTAAAGATACAGATTGCTGTTAAAGAATCTTCTTAACTTACGAAGCACACCATAGTTCCAGGAGTTCACTGTTTGCTGCTGCTATTTAACAGGAGACCATTTTCAGCAAGTCTGAAGGCTTTTGCACAAAGATTTACACTGGCATAGCTGTATGTTCACAGAAAGCACTAGAAAGTATTTTGTTTGAAATGAAAGTTTAAAGTTTCTGGCAAGTGTATAACTTAGGGTGATATGGAGTGTGCGGGTGATGAAACTTAATTTTCATCTGCTGTAGTTTCCCAGGCTGGCTTCTTTGCCCTTTGGGCTGTAGAAATAACCTCTGTATGTATGATTAATAAAAGTAAGGAGTCTTGTGGCACTGCAGCTCATGCGATAAACAAATCTGTTAGTTCTTAAGTGCCACAAGACCCCTTGCTTTTTTTGCTTTACTAGACTAACATGGCTGCCCCTTTGGAACCTGTGTGTATGAGGTGCAGGATGTCCTGCTGTATAGAAACTGTCTTAATAGTTAAGGCTTTGTCTTACAGAGGTCAGACTAGATCAGGGGTCTCAAACACACAGCCCACGGGCTGCATACAGCCCCTAAAGTTATTTCCTGCAGCCCTCAATGACACTATTTTTACTGATATTTGCAGTATTGTTGTATGAAAAGGTTTCAGTGGTACGGCCCTCAGGCTAACATACTAGTCCTCATGCAGCCCTCATGGTGATTTGAGTTTGAGACCCCTGGACTAGTGATCATAATAGTTCCTTTTCACCTTAAAGTCTGTGAGACTAGGAGCAGTCTCTATTTCAGCACTTGGCCTCGGTGTAACAGATGGTTTCATAGACTCAAAGTTTACAGTCAGAAAGGACCAATATGATCATCTAATCTGATCTCCTGCATAATGCAGGTCGAAGAACTTTAGTTACCCACTCCTGTATTAGTCTCCTAACTTATGTGTCTGTTATTGAATTTTTCAGATCATGATTTAAACATTTCAGGGTACAGAAAATCCACCAACAATGACCCATGTTCCCACTAAGGATGATGTAGCTGAGCAAGTTATGGATGCACTCGAGAGGGCAGGTAGCAGGGAAGGGGCCTGGTGGGGGTTGGGGAACTGGCAGGAAAGTTGCTTACCTGTATCCATAACTTGCTCAGCTGCAGCATCAACTTAGAGGGAACATTGGTCCTGCATCACTACCCCTCGTTCTTGCCCAAGGTTGCCATCCCTTCCACATGAATCAAGAAATCTGCCTGCCAGTCTTCTATCCAGACCCTCAGGTGACAGAGAACCAGAGACAGTGGCACACCCTGGATGTGAGGAGAGCGCTCCTAATCTATATTGAGCGCACATGACCTTTCCGCAAGAACTCCAAATTGTTTGTGGTGGTTGCTGAACGTATGAGAGGCTCTCCAGTATCCTCCCAATGCATCTCCAAATGGATTGTGAACTGTGTTAAAGACTGCTACGGAAGGTCAAACACGCCTCTCCCAGAGACTGTGAGAGTCCACTCTACCAGAGCTCTGGCATCTTCCACAGCCTTCCTCGCTAAGGTCCCGATCCAAGAGATCTGCAGGGCCACTACGTGGTCGTTGATTTATACCTTCACAACGCACTACACCATTGCCCAACAGGCTAGAGATGATGCCACTGCGGGCAGAGCTGTATTCAGTGTGGGTAGACTGTAACTCCTCCCACCGTCCTTGGGTACAGCTATCAGTCACCTGTAACTGAATGATGTGAGCAGCGCTCGAAGGAGAACGGTTGGTTACTCACCAGTAACCGTCCTTCTTTGAGATGGGCTGCTCACATACATTCAGGTCCCTCCCACCGTCCCACTAACGGAGCTGACAAAGGCATATGGGACTGGGAGGGTCAGGGTCACGGTCACCTATGTAGCTGCAGTCGTGGCGTGGAGGGGGCATTAGCCATGCGCCCTGACTTGACAGGCTAATGCTAAAGACTTTCCAAGCTACCGTGCGCTGTGGCACATAGACACCTGTAACTGAATGTATGTGAGCAGTCCATCTCGAAGAAGGACGGTTACTGGTGAGTAACCAACCGTTCAACAGTGCATGCACTGTGAAACATCCTGCTTTGTTTCTTCTAAGCAATTGACTTCAATTGTTTGAAAAAAGGGAATGGAGGTGTAACCAAGGATTTCCCAACCCAGTAACTTTTAGTCTCTAGGAGTCAGTATCAGGAAATAAACCAAAGGAAACACAGTACCTCCATCTGCTACATGACTGATGTAAACAAATAAGTTTTATTGGCCTCCTATAATTCTCACTGGAATTATTTTTACCCGAGATCTCCACTGATTAGTCTTGAGTATGTAAAATACAATAGGTGGTTAGAGTATCCCAAAACATAATAGTTACCCCACAAGGCAGTCGTAAGGTGAATGTTAAAGATTTAAAATCGTCAGTCCTTCTATCTGCGGCTAGAGATCTTTTCAAGGTGTCCACAAAGTAATCTACCTGACTCAGACTTGCTACCTCCCTTTTATACCACAAAAATTACAGACATGTCAACCAAAAGTATTACATAACTGCTCAAATGGAAACAATTGTCAGCTAAGGGCAGAGAGTACAAGGAGCGTCAAAATGAGATGTGGTTATGCGGGTTCATGTAGTTAATCTGGCAGGCGTGAATATATCCTAACTGTCTGCATTTCACTCTGCACATAAAGAAAAGGGAACAGAGACTCAGGCTCACATCTTAACTGCCAGTTTTGTCTTAACTAAAGTAGGTCATACAAAAGAAAATCTATGGACTATTCCTAGAAATAAGTAAATACATAAGAAGTGAAGTAGTTTACAGTTCATCTCAAAAGTTGGCAGTGTCTTCAGTACATAGTGATTTGCTAAAATGCCCCCTTTCAGATGCTTTGTTGACCATTCTCAGGAGAACTGATATACTTCTGAACTCATATAATGGCTCCCCACTACAGGGATTAAAACCTTTGAATTACATATATTATTATTACTAAAAATTACCACTGCCCTCTGAACACCCTGTTGTCACAACAAATGCGTTGAAATACATTCTGCAAGAGAGATCAGAAACTTTTGATGACATCTGGATGTTTTTACGTACCCTCTACAGAAAAATCCTGTTAAGGAAAGGAATTAGCTTCAGTGATAAACATACAGTTTGCTCACGTTAGTAAAAAAAAAAAAAAAATTGTTATATAAAACCAACCGACAACTAAATTAGTAAAAAGGATGTTGACAGTAATGTTTATAGCATTTTTTTTTAGTCTAGTAGTCATATACTTCCTCATTTTTAATTTACATTTTATAACTATCCTACACTGCAATTGTGTGTTAAATGTTGTCATTGTTTAGCTATATAAAATTTTAGAATAAAGAGTCAAACTGAGAAAAGAAGCAGTTGTTTCTGGAACAAAAATATTGTATATAATCAATTTCACACTCTTAATGGAATAATTAGCCTCCACAGATGCACAGTCATTAGAGAGGTGCCTGAATACAAGTGATTTTATACATCTGTCAGCTCATTTAGACATCCAAAGCTTCTCATAACATTTGAAGATATTTTAATTACACTTTAAGGTAGATATTGAGTTTGTAAACCAGCAAAAGAAGTATACTTATCAGTACATTCATTTTAGGTTCATCATACTAGTCTACTCTAAATGTGCAGTTCTTAAAATATAATCCAAATTATTAATTTTGGCTCAGCATGTTGAAATTTTGAAATATAAGTACTCTCCCAATATGCATACATAAATTATGACTGTATGTAGTGTAATTTTTTAGGGAGGATGAAAATCATATTTTTTTTTAAATAAATGCTTTATTTATAGAGGTGTTGCTGTCTAGTAGTTAAAGCACAACGATAGAAATAGAAACAATATCATATCAACCCATCACCTTGTTCAGATATTGGATCACAAATATGAAACACTGAATGGAATAGTCAATTTCAATAGTTTAAGGGATAGTTTGGATGAAATTTGTTCACAAACAGTTGCAAAATAATTTGAATGGTGAACAAATATGCAAAGATTATAATCTCCTCTAATTCAGTTTGTGAACCAGAAGAAAACCACTATGGATTCAATCATATTATTGAATTAATGTGGGGGGATCTCTGCTGATCCTCACTGAGGTTAATAGCTTGTTTTGCCTCAGCTAAGCATAACTTAAGTTTGACTACTTTTCTAGTGCATGGACATCTTGTAGTTCAATTTAGCTTGTTAAATTGCAGTCTAATCTTCTCCTTGAATAGTGATAGGATTCTATCCACATGGATCTGATTGCAAGAACTGAGGCCTCAATTTGCATTTTTCATATACTAGCCCCATAGTATACACACAATGTGCAGAAATAATCTTTTCAAAACATATATGACACAGTACACATGGGCTCTTGTTGCTGTGTAGCCTAAAAATGATTCCTGCTGTCTATTGAGCAGGGCTGAAACTAGGCCAGGGCAAGCTGGGCAAAGTCCCAGGCACTGAATTTTCGAGGGCGCAGGGGACAGATCCAGCTTCCCACAAAGGCTGGGGATGGAACGGATCCATCCCCAGCCACTGCGGGGAGCCAGATCTGTCCCCTGAGCCCTCAAAAATTCAGCATCTGGGACTTCCAGTGGCACTGGGGCTTGCCGCTATGGACACATCTGGCAGAGGAGAGCTCCTGCTGCTGCCGGCAGGCCACAGAGATCCAGATTCTCCCAGGCTGCTGGTGGTGGCTAGAGCTTCCTGCTGCTGCTGGCAGCGGCTGGGGATGGATCCAGATCCCCCTGGCCTGCCAGCAGTGGCAGGAGTTTCTTGTGGTGGCTGGGAGTGGATCAGGCCCCAGGCTGGCTCAGGGCCCGGGGGAGCACATCTAAGGCTGCTTGCCCCAGGTGTGAAAAGTTGTAGTTTTAGCTCTGCTACTCAGGCCATTCAAACATAATAGCTATTTATAGTGTTGTAGCTATGTTGATTCAAGGATATTAGAGAGAGAGAGGGGATGAGCATAGATCTTGTACTTGACTTTACTTTAAGGTAGATACAGAGCTCTTCTTTGGGTCATGGAATGGTGCTCAGAAAGTCACAGCTGGGTCATGGAAGACTTACTTAATATTTTTGGATGAACATAGAAAAACTCATGTCTGTCTATATTTGAAGTTTTGTACATGGAGAACCACTAGTGCTGGTGATCATAAACTCCACTAATAGTAGATTTAGACAGAGAGATTTTCTTTACCTGGATTGAAGAGGTGGACATTTGTGCCTCTCTGTGTGAAACATACTGCAATGTTAATCTACCGATATCGGGGGGGGGGAGGTGAAAATGTTCTTTTGGATGATACAATTGAAAGAGCTCGTCCATCTAGATATAAAATGTACCAGGCCTGATTAATCTGTCTCAGATGCAGGTATTGAGCAGTTTTCTTCCTTTGCAGCTAAGGATCTACTCATGATTTAAGAGGGGATTTGCCTTATTCACAGAAATAGTTTTGTTGATTTAGACGGGAATATTCACATGAACAAGGCAAGAGGGATATGCCTCCTCGTATTTCTAGCCTAGCCAGATAATGATAAGTATCTGCCAGTAACTGAAAATTTTGAACACTAATGGATCTACTATTTCATTTTCAATTAAATCCATGCAGCCCCATTGAAGCCACTGATCAAATACAGGAGAGAATTTAGCCCTGACTGCTGAGTTTTTCCTTGAATGTTTGTTTCCAATGGGATTTGAATACAAAGCTCCAAAGGGCAGAAATTGACTGTGACGGAGAGGAATTATTTAAGGTAAATTCAAGGGAGTATAGTTCACAATGTAGTGGTGCATTTAAACATGTACATAACTTTAAGCATTTAAGTGTGACTTTATCAGGACATGGTGAATGATGCTTAAATGCCTTTTTGAATTTGTGCTACAACTCATATTGATGTTTTAAAAGGGAGGGGGGGGCGGAGTGGTCAATATGAAGAAATTTCTTCCACATGTGATATCTATGATTTTATAATAGTCTACCAAGAAACTAGCTTTAATTTCCTAATTTAAATCATTTCAAAATGGATTGTATGAAGCAGTGAAAAATATGATATGATAATTAACAATCCTGCAGAGACAGCAGAATGGACTGGGGCACCCAATGGAGCAAGTTTTCTCATCTCTAAATTCTCTGACACCGTAACATAAATTACAATTATGAATAATTACATAATGTATAATTAAAATTATGTATAATTACAAGTGCATATGTGTAATTAGAATTATGTGTAATTACGTAATTATAATAACATTCATATTTCAGAAAATCTACCATCAGTGCAACTGCACTAAATTCTGTTCCTTTACAAAGCAGAAATAGGAAAAAAGTGCAGTCATCATGCTGGTGTCTATGATATAAGCACCAGGCTATCTATCTAAACTGCTTCCATTTTCAAAGCTAAGAAGGAAGAATAAACACTGAGTATCACAGGACTGATTTTTATTCATTAGCAAAGAGGCAGAAGATAACTCACCATTCAATGGGAAAATGGAGTGACTCCCCCCCCCATTTAATTTATTTCCATTAATTTGCTTAAGGATATTTCATAGATGTGGAGTTTTGGTTTTCCACATATTTTCAGAGCCATAACCACCTTTCGCAAAAGAAACATGTAGAAACAGAAAAACGCTTCCTCCAAAAGCTTCATATTCACAATAATCAATACAGAAGGAGTACATCAGTCATCACTGAAACTTCTCTTCTGTGGGCTGGCAGGAGAGGAATCCAATTTAGAAAACAAAACAAAAACAGTTTTGATGGAACATCTTTGGCCGTTTTTAATTCACTTGAAAGTATTACTCATACAATCTTAGAGATGTAAAAGGCTGCTGTACAATGTGTTCCTTTTCTGATATTTTGACACAATCTTTGTGGTGGGGGGGAGCAGAAAGAGAACATGGTTGAGAGCAAAATAATATTTTGGTGACCTGAGCAACAAGACAAACAGGGAGAAAAGAAAAAGAGACAAAACAGTATTGTGGGAATGAGAACAGGTTAAAGAATGACAACACTTCTCACCTTACCAAGCTTTGCATGGTAACCTTTGAAATAAAATAAAGTTACAAAAATTATGATGTTGAAGTACCCAACTCCAAACAAAACAGCTTCCAGAAACCAGAAATAGTATTCCAGTATAGATTTCAGACAGAATTAAGGACAACAAGAAAAGAAAACCAATGAAACATAAAATCACAGAGCAGGCAGGTTTAGAATCTCTCAGCCCTTAAACCATAAAGCACTACCACTACATCTAAAGATGTTTTTCCTAATCAACAGTATTTGGGTATCTGGGTATATGCAGAATCAGGCTATTATAGTGAATCTCAATAATACATTATAATTAATTTGCAAACAAACAATCTCCCAAGGCTGTTCCCCATTCTGATACTCTGACTGCAGAAGATGGGGGCCTGCAAAAGGCTGTAAAACCCTCTGGCCCTACAGCCTCATCTTAAAACTTTCTAAGACCTCTAATTTCCTGGCCTTGGAGTAGTATTGCTGCCACCAGCAAATGCAAAAAAAACCTCTTGAAAATCCAGGAAGGCACATTTGCAAATTCCTTCCTGTGAGGTACCCTCAATCACTTCTGTTCCTCCAGCAAGAGAGTGATTGAACCCTAGCTGTGATCCCAGCTGGAAAAGGGGCAGGGTCTCCTTAGTAGCTGGTAGTGCAGTTTGAGCCACAAGAACACAAAACCTCATGCTTTTCAGGACACAGAACTGGAGCTTACTTAAAAGGATAAAATCTTTAATTAAAGAGAGCAGATAAGAAACACAGAGAGTTGCTTCTCTGAGATTTAACTTAGATAGTTACAGAGTAGTGAGAGGGGGTACATGTGCTCAGCAGAGAGAAAGCCAAAAACAAAGATCCAAAGGAGCAGCTGTGTTAGTCGAGTAAAGCAAAGAAAGCAAGGAGTTTTGTGGCATTTAAAGACTAACAGATTTATTTATCGCTTGAGCTTTCGTGGGAGAATATCCCACTTCGTCAGACACTTTGAAGAGGGAGAACTTACAAAATTGGATGAAAATAAACACAGGGGAGTGTAAGACATGGGATCAGGTCATACTGCAACAGAAAATCAGAGCATTTATAAGGATTCAAGCTCCAGGAAACAGCACACAGAGGGAGGGTGAAGTCAAATTACCTGTTATAATGTGAAAAGAATCCATACTCACGATTCAGCCCTGCTTTCATACAAAGAAATACCCTGACCATGTCTAGCCTTGCCTGTTTCCTGTTCTACTCTTGCCTGGCCAGTTACAAACTTGAGCTTATCTTTGGCAAGTACGTCTCTGGATCCTTCTTAAGGCCTTTCTACCTGGCCTCCTCCTGATCCTTCAAGAAGCTCTGCTGCCACCAAAGAGGAAACAGGCAAGGCTGCTGCTTCAATTAAAAAACATGTACTGTCTTTCTATTGGCTCCCCTGTGACTCACTGACCAAGGAGTTAACCCATTCCTCTCCAAGGTTCCTACACAATCAATAGCCATTTAGAGTCAATTTTGCTGTAGCAGGAAGCACCCTAAAATATTAAAATAATATAAATAAGAATTCAAGGGGAAAGAAGTGTTGTGGGTTTTTTTCTTCCCCGTTTTCATGCTGCCAACAACAACCCTTATTTGGCATTTCCTATTCTTTCACATTTCTTTTCATTTCTAAAATTCTGACTTATGTTTACATCCATACCACAATATTATATCTGAGTGCTATAATATTTGCAATATTCCCTCTTTCATGTATGTCTAAGGAATATATAATGAGAGATTTCTTTGCCAGAAATAAGAAATCTTTTGCCAAAAATGTATACACGTATATTACTGCAAACTGCAGTGCATGAGCAAGAAAGTGTAACTCTTTTTTGGTCTGTTTTATCTATTTTAAATATGTCTGCTATCTTATTTCTAATAAATTAATGGTCCCTTGAATCAAAGATATATTTGCAAGTTCCAGAGCTGAGCACGATATGCTTTAGTCAAGGCAGTTTAATTTTTGTAACCATTTACCCTGAGAAAATGTTTAAATTTTCCCTTAGCTATGTCATTTTTAGTAGAAATATTAAATAGTTTTAGAAAAGGAGAAATGGAATAAAACCCACAATACAGTAAAATGAAGTGCATGCAGTAAAATATGACAGTAAGGGAAAAAATAGGATGAAAGTAGGAGGAATTGAACAAATAGAAGTAAAAATGGAGCTTATCCATTAAATTAGTCTGAGTGAAATAAATAAATAAAATGCAGCAAAATAACCTCAAACATAAGCCTGAAAGAGTTCCAAAGAAGGTTTCTGATGAATAGTGGAGCTCCACTGAAGTCAGTGGGGATCTGTATGAGTTCACTGCTGCAGGGCTTTTCACAGCATCTGGGAAAAAGGAAGGGAAAAATGGCAATAAAGATTATGCTCAACAATTGATCTAAAATTTCAGTAAGTTACAAGGTTTCTATGAAATTGGTGATGCTTGGCAATTACTGGTTTCAGCTGTTCCTAAAATGTTCCTCTTCTATTGCCAGATTGCTGTCCTGAAGCTGCCAGTTGTGTTTCTTCTACTACCTCTGATTATAGTTCTGATAAACTGGAGTGTGACCAACTCCACTTCTCACTCATCTCTTCCTTGATCCTTTGCTTCTCCTGAGAACAAGATGATGACCTCCATGCAGGGTTCCTATTATATGCTATTGACTTACATTTATTAAAAAAAAAAAAGACAAAAGGCTTTTAGATTTTAATTTGTTGATCTCTTGGTATCATTGGCTGTGTTCACACACAGGCATTATTTCGATACAAGTTGTGTCAAAACAACTTGTATTGAAATAATGCCTTATTTTGAAATAACTTAATTCGAATTAACAGTTTGTTAATTCGAATTAAGGAAAAAAGCTCAAAGTGAAATAGCAGTTTCAGGCAACAGTTATGTCGAAATAAGTCACTGTTGTTTCAAAACAACATATTTGGATGGCATTGTTTTGAAACAATCATTTCGAAACAACATTGTTTCGACCCCACATGGGGTTTAAGTTGTTTCGAAACAACACCGTTGTTTCAAAACAACGGGCGCCATTGTTTCGAAACAACCGCGCGTTGTGTGAACAGGGTATTTCTTATTTCGAAACAACCTCTGTTGTTTCGAAATAAGAGTGCTGTGTGAACACAGCCATTAACAACATGAAACTTAAGAGTTCTTGTCTGGGACATCTCAGACAATATCATTCCTTTCCACAACTAGCAAGAATTGCTGCTTGCAGAATCTGTAATGGGTGATGTGATGGATAAACTGCTATTTGCCAGACAGAGGGAATGGAAGATTGGATGGATTACTTGATGATTTCAGATGGTATCTCAGATTGATGCCAAACTCCTTTTGAAGATACTTCCTGGGTCACTAATTTAAATTTTATTTTTGAATGGTACTAATTACTGTTATTAAATAAATAAAGACAACTTCTTTTTTATTCATGTGTCATAACCTGAGGCAACAGAACTCACTGGACAAACTTCTCTGTCCAGGACGTTTATTCAAAAATATGTTGCTATTGCAATTATAAGGCACTACCCAAATTAGTTTTAATCTCATTAGCTCATGACCTGGTAGCAGTGAAATTTTAGGCACATGGTCTTCAGCATGGGCTAGCTATCTAACTACTTACTCAATATCCAGGTGGACCTGGCAAGACAGTTTTGAAGTCTGTTATCCCTTGGCTTCACTGGTTTGGTACACAAGCTAGCTAAATAAAACTATGTCTTGTCTTTGTATGCAAGTTATCTCCATACCCTTTGCTAGTTGGAGGACTGAAAACAGGGTGTCAATTCCACCAAATCTTTCCTTCTCAGCCATTCTCATCAGAAATTACAGGATTCTCTGTTCTTCAAGGTTATCTGTGTTAATTACCCACATAACAGTTATCTTAACACAAACAAGAGTTATTCAAAGAGAAAATGGAACTAAGCAAAACAAATAGGTTGTTTGATTATCATAACTACACTTACATTTGTCATTAGCTAAACTGGATAAGGCATTTTCATATTAGTTAAAGAGAGGAAAAAATAATGTCTTGAAAATAATTACATCTCTCTGACCATTTTTGGTCTTAAGTTTTTACATGTCCCCATTATGAGAAAAATTAGATGTTCAGATACTATTTATCCTTATAACACCAGTGTGAAGTAGAAGAGTGATTATACAATAAATTTATAGATGAGAAATTGAAGCAAAGAGAAACCAAAAGTGGGATTCACTTTAACATATTATCTGCATAAATACATCAGGTAGAGGTATAATATGTTTGTTTGTTTGTTTATCAGTCATAGTATTCTACAAATACATTAGATGAAAGAGTATGACGACCCATTACTTAATGGAGGCAGGGGAAACAATAACAAAAATGTAGAAATGACAGAAGTGCTAAATGACTTTTTTTTGTTTCAATTTTCACCAAAAGGTTAGTAGCAACTGGATGTCTATTATAGGGAATGCCAGTGAAAATGAGGTAAGATCAGAACCTAAAATGAGGGGAAGGGAGAAAAACTAAAAATTATTTAAACAAATTTTATGTCTCCGAGCCACCATGACCTGATGCAATACATTCAAGGAGCTGACCGAGGAGATATCAGAGTCATTAACACTTATCTTTGAAAAGTCATAGGAAATGGGAGAAATTCCTGAAGACTGGAAAATGACAAATAGTGCCAATCTCTAATCATTTCTTTATGCTGTCCTTTTATTTTTTTCCCCCATTCCATTGTTCATTCCTGCTTCCTGATTTATGGACAAATTCCCCCCAAAAGCCTGAAAAACCCAGAAAGCAGAGAGAGAGATCACCTCGTAAGCAAAGAAAATACTAGCACAGTAAAGATTTCCTCAGTCCATTCCCCCCTTCATTATGCAGTTCTAGATTCTATCACACTAACCTCTTTGGGTCAAGACTGTGCAGCCTCATGAGCAGAACTTCCACCAACTTATGAAGGGTAGTATGGGGAGCTGAGAGCTCTGCTGGTAGCTCCCTGATGTGAGCCCGGCTATTCCAGAGTCTCCCAGTGGGCTGCACACCAAACTCCACATTTCCCCAGTGAGAAATGGGGAAATTTGCCTGAAGCTTCACTCCTCTCTCTTCTTCTGCAGAAGAAGGGGGATGTGACCCAGGTCATTTCACTCCTAGGGGATGGGGTCCAGGTGACCTGGCTTTTTCTCCCCTCCACCTGCTCCTCTTCGGCTGCCCTACCTCCTGGTGGGAAGTGGGCAGAGAAGCCAAGCAGAGCTTTTCCCTTTCTTGTTCTCTAAGAGGAGCGGAGGCCAGCAACCCAGGGCCTCTGCCCCTCCCACTGGTAGTAGAGTCCAAACACCTGGGACTTCTCCCCTTTCCACTCTCAGCTGGATCAGCGGAAGCTGGCTTCTAGCTGAGCAGCTTTATTGTCAGTTTCACAGCTCCAGCACAAATGATGAGTTTTGGGAAGAACTTCATGAGAAGAAAATAATGAAGCAAACCTTTATTCCATATACCTGAAGCTAATTAATTTTTGGAAGCTGACCCAGTGTATCTCAAATGAGTCATTTTAGTGGCAGATTAGACTAAGTGTGGATAAAGACAGGTTTATACTCCCTGGAGCCTCATGCAGCTCTTTGGCTCCCCCTTGCAGCTCCAAGGTCCAGCAGCACCCCCACCCAGCACCAGGGAGCCCTGAAGGCAGCCTGCTCCTAGCTCTGGGGCCCACCCCCACCACAAAGGCCCACTCATTGCTCCACCTCTCTCCCAGCTAAGGGACCCTGTAGGGTGTCCTGGCTCAGCTCTTCCCCACCCCTCCCTCACCAGGAGGCTGCACCCATTGCAGGTCTCAGAACATTTGGTTATTGAAAGGATTTTTTAAAATGGTTCTTCTTATCTTTTGGGTTGCTGACCCTTTTACTACGCAATATTACTGTCTTGGTGTAATGTCTTACTAGATGAATAGCCCTTTTTTTTCTTTCAATGGCTCAGATACAGAGCACTGTACAACTCATCCTGAGTTAGCGTGGCAGAATCTAGTCCATTTGGGAAGATGGCATCACTATCGTGCCCCTTTTTTGAGAAAATAAATCCCCTAAAACTCTTTAGAAGACAGTAACTCTATTACTCATGTAGTTCAGAATTTCAAACTTAAGATTTCCTAGTAAATTGAACATCTGCTTTATTCTTTTAGAAAGCCTTTTACCTTTATAAACAAGGTCTGAATGACCAGGCATTTCTTGTGTTCAGCTGACGGAAAAGGGAGCACGTTGTTTACATGGGCTTCGGATTTCCAGGAATACAATTAAGTACTTAACATAACTTCACTATATGGATAAACCCACCCAGGTGATGAACATGGAGGGAAATGGTTCATCTGGCTGCTTTGGGTTACAATTAACTGAAGGGACAATTAAACGTCTTTTATTTGTATGTGTCCTTCAGTAGTATGCAGTCTTTAGCCTGCTCTGATGGAAAAGCCACTGATGTCAAAACAGAACTCAGAAGAGTGGCAGACCCTGTTTTCAGTATTTTAAAGCAAGAGGGAGGGTGAAGGGCTTGGTCCTGTGATTGCATGGGATCAGGTAAAGAGCTATGGTTCAGACAATGTGTGATCCTTCTCCCATTGTTAAAAGATAGAATTAATGATTCCTTCGAGACTCTTTTGTTATTTTGAACAGTGACATGCCTTTTGTGTTTTAAAAGCTGAAATCCGGATCTGAAATTACTAGAGAGCTGAAATCTATTAAGAAATCAGGAGAGCTGACTGAGGGTTTGATGACTGTGACCAGCGGGGAAAGCAGTGTGTGTGAGCAACTGGTGAGAGCTGCCAACAAGAAAGCAGCCATTAGGAGCAGCCAGAGGGTAGTTGGCAAGAGTATCCAATGAATGGCTAGTTGGAGCAACTAGCAGGTGAAGCCTGGGACTGCGACCAGAAGGAGCCACAAGTAACTGGTATCTATTGATGGGGAATGACAGCAGATGGGACTTGGCAAGTTCCACAGGTGGAAAAACTGGAGGGAACTGCCTGAGATCAAAGCCCATACCCAAAAAGATGGATGCTGAAACTATGATGGTCAGCACAGGGTAAAGGAGAAGTAAAGGACGTGATCTATGTACACTGGGGTAGGAAGGGTTCTACTTCTCAGTTTTGTGAATTCCACATTGTCTCCCCAAATCAGTGCTGTTTTTGATATTTCCTTTTATGTATTTTGTATTATTATTAAAACTTTATATACTACATTCAGACTTGTGTTTGCAAGAGAGAGACTATTGACTTCTAAGGCACCCAGGGCATAGTTTGTGATTTCCCAGGAGACTGAGTCTGGGATCAAGCCAGTTGGTGTTGGCTATGTCTACACTGGGAAGCCCTGGAAGTCAACTTAACATTTGACCAGACTCAGAGCTGCTTGCTCAGTGGAGCAAGCTGTTGGGAGCCAGATGGGCTCTGAGCCCAATCCTAGCCCTCAAAGTCTGCAGAGTGGGGCTCAGAGCCCCATTAGGCTCTCAGCCCCTCTTTACAGGCTTCAGGAACCAGCTGCCAGGCTCCGCAGCCTGCAGAGAGGGGTTGGGAGCTAGATCCAGCACCCAGCTCCTCTCCACACAGAAGGAGGCAGATCAGGCCCCCCAAGCAGGATCGGGGCCTCAGCCCATCCCAGGGTGGGGAGGGGGATGGGCACTGTCTTGTAAAGTCAGCCTAAATGCTTAAACCGACTTACAGGGCAGGAGTAATTAAGTTGACCTAAGCACTCGCTTAAGTCAACTTAACGCTTTCTAAATAGAGACAGGGAGTTGCTTAAGTCGACTTATAGGGATTTAAATCAACTTAAGTCCCTAGTGTAGACATAGCCATTGTTAGGAACTTCTAGCTATAGAACCTGGCCCTTTGCTGCTGCTGTCCTGGCCTGGTACATTACTCCTTGTGAACTGAACACATACAATTTTTAAATTCTTAGGGAAAAAACAAAGGCTACTAAGGCTTATTTACTGAGTCATGCATGGTCTAGACTTTTTTTAAAAAAGCAGCATTGTCTCATGGTTAAATATGTCAGATTTAAATTTTCCTACAATAATATCTGAATATTATATGTTCTATAGGGTTGTATGAAGTTAGGCAAAATGATTCGTGCAAATGTAGTTTATATTGATAGAACTGTACTTTGCCAGCATAGCTTTTTCCATGCCTGAAGAATAGCTATTTTGTGATATTTTATTACTTCCTTGTTACAATACAGCCTGGAAAAATGAAAGAGCTATACACTTCCAAACATGTTTTAACTCAAAAAAAGTTTAGTACTAAATGGCCTTTTTTCTTCTCAATTGGGACAAGCTGTAATTTTGAGATTAAATATCTCAGATGAAAATGATCCATTTAACCATTCTTATATGCAATAGGAATCTGAGAATTAATTAAACATTCATTACTTTGCACTGGATGTTCCCCAATCCCTTACACGCATATGTAACTGATACCATGTGCAGTTTATTGCTGCCCAATATTTATCAGCAAGTGACACTGTCTGTTTCCTGTACCAAAATTTTTTGCACTGTACTGTGAATGTAATCAGAAAAAAAAAAAAAAAAGACACTTCATGTGCCCTGGTGAGACATGTGATTTGTGCCCTGAAGGATCAGCAACGTATCCTCATTCCATGTTTCACAAACTAAAAATCAGAAATTAGCATCAGAATTTAGATACCGTTGGAAAGGTGGATATGTCATGAACAAGAATGTCATTTATCCATTTGAAATTACCACATTTTTTGTTCTTTACTGCTCATCCACTAAAAAAAAAAAAGGCCTCAACATATTCCTTAATACACTTTACAACACTTCATTTCCATATTTTCTACCCCCTTTCTTCTACCCCCCTTTAAATTTATTTCCCATATAATTTTACCTCTATTTTTTCTAGAGACTTTCTTTCCTGTTTCTCTCACCCCTTCCTACTTCCTTCAAATTCTAGATTTTCAGAGATAAATTTTGCTAGTTCAGCACTCCTTCAGTAGTAAAAAGCTTGACAAGCCTTTAATTATAACAGTCTCTTCTCTATCTGTTAGCTATGCTTCTTAATTTCTCTAGCATTCCTTTCTATAACATCTTGTTATTCTCATTGTCTGTCCTAATTTTGTTTATTTGAGATGAGATTGAGAAATGCCTAGACAAATTAAATAAAAACTTGAGCAATAAAAGAGAACTCTTCTTTTTTCTTTTTGAGAGGGGGAAAGGTAAAGGACAAATGAAAAAAAAATCTTCCTCAGAAATCTGAAAAGTACTTCATATTTATCTCTGAAAAGCAGTGTGACATAGTGGATAGCACATTGCAGTGACACTAGAAGGTCAGGCTGCTATTCCCAGGTCTGCTACCAATCAGTTGGGTGGCCTCAAGCACATTGCTTTGACTGCTTGTGTCTCATGTTCAGAGAATCATAGGCTGTGTCTACGCTTAAGAACATTAGTTTGAATTAATGTAGTTCAAATTAATTAAATCAAAATAATAACTGTTAATTCAAAATAAGTTAATTCAAACTAGCATGTCCCCACTAGAAACCTAAATTGAACTAGCATGTCCAAGCACAGGACTTGCTAGTTCAGCTTAGGAGGGGGGCACCATGGGAAGTATTGCAAGATGGCCCCTGAGAAAGGCCACTCCCCCAGCTAGTACCATAAATACACAAACTGACCCCCCCACCCCCGTCTGGCTGGCAAGAGGCAGAGTGAGGAGATCATGGAATGAATCCAGTTCCCACAGCTTGCCTGAGAGGTGCCCAGCACCTGCAATACCCTGCACAGTGTTCTTGTTACCTGTAGCACACTCTTTATGGACACAGACAGCCTGCAGGCAGACACCAGTGGCACCACCATGCTCGCCCTGCCTGCTGCCACGCTCACCATGCTGCCCTCTGTGCCCTGTCACTTTGGAGCACATAAAACGAGAAGGAACTGGTAGGAGCATGTAGTCTTCACTACCTGGACAACAAACAGTGACTGCAGAACTTCTGCATGAGCAAGCAGACCTTCCTAGAGCTGGTTCATGAGCTCACCCTGGTCCTTCAGTGCAGTGACACCCAGCTCAGACCCAGCCACCCCATGGACAAAAAAGTGGCTGTCACTGACTGGAAGATGGCCACTTCACAGGCCTAACACTCTGTCACACACCTGTTCGGCATTGGATAGGCTACCATGCAGACTGCCCTCCTGCAGGTCAGCAGGACCATCAATCAGGTCCTGCAAGCCCAACTTGTCACCTCGGGGAACCTGTATGACACCCTTGATGGCCTCAACATACTTGACTTCCCCAACTGCGCAGGCACCTTGGACACCACACACATCCCCATCCAAACACCAGAACACTGGGCCACGGAGTTCCAAAACCGGAAGGGATACTATTCCATGGTCCTGCAAGTCCTCATGGACCACTGAGGGATATTCACCAACATCTGCGTTGGCTGGCCGGGGAGAGTGCGCAGTGCCTGCATACTGAGGAACACCGCCCTGTAGAGGGATATTCTGGCAGGCACCTTCTTCCCCCACAACATAATATCACCCTTGGGGATGTGCATGTGCCCTTCGTTATCATGGGAGGTGCCACCTACCATTTTTCCCATGGCTCATGAAGCTGTATACGGATCACCTGGATGCCAGCAAGGAGCTCTTCAATAGGAGGATCAATAGGTGCTGTGAGGTTGTGGAGCATGCCTTTGGATGGCTCAAAGCCTGCTGGAGGTCCCTCCTGATGTGCCTCCACCTTGCAGAGCAAACCATCCCCAAAGTCATCAATGCCTGCATAGCCCTTCACAACCTGTATGAACTGCATGGGAAGAGGGTCCTCCACATCTGGGAGGCCCAAGCTGAATGCCTTGATAGGCAATTCGAGCAGAACAAGGCCATGACCCAGAAAGAGCGAGCCCAGCAGGGAGTTACCAGCATCTGGGAGGTGCTGAAGGACCTGTTCCTCAGTGAGGAACACTGAAGGCTGGGCCTGCCACCAGGCACTCTCACCTCCCCAATCCCTGCACACACTTGCCTCCAACCCCCCTTCTCATCTCCAAGCCAATAAAAACAATAGGACACAAGAATAACAGTCTAATGAGTTTTCTTTACAATGGGGGTTTGGGGACACGGGGTTGGGGGCAGTGAGAGGGTTTGGATTTGGGGGAGAAATGGGGACTTGCAGGGGTGGGAAATTTATGAAGGGCAGTGCTGGTGCCCTGGGCAGGCATGCCCCAGCCTTCCCCATGGCCAACCCCAGTCCAGGGGCATTAGCGGCAAGGGATTGTGGGGCCCCTGGGATCATCTCCCTCAGCCGCAGGAGGAGCAATGTAGATGGCTAGCCGGTGCATGCTGGCTGCCATGTCCTGGAGGGCCACACTGATAGTGATGAGGGCGTGGCTCTGCCACTTCAGGGATGCAGTCCGACACTCATCCAAATCAACAGATCACTGAAGCAGGTGCACGGCGGCTGCCTGGTGTGTGGACACCTGCTCCCTCCAGGTCTGCACACCCTATTAGGCCCCCTGACCCAGGTGGATGAGATCCAGAAGAAGCTCATCCCTGGTCCGATGGGTCCTCTTCCTCCGCCCAGTGGCAGGTGGTGGGCTTCTGGGTGTGTGGTATCAGGTGGCTGTGTGAGCTGCTGGAAGGAAGGGGAGAACGGGGTTAGTATAATTGTCTACCTCACTAGTGCTGTGTGCAGCCTGACAGCAACAATCAGCTGTACTCTGACTGTCCCCCTGCTTCCCAATCTGTGTCCTGTGGGACAGGACCCATAAGGAATGTGTAGTCATGCTGTGCTGCAAGGCTCAGATGCGGTGCCCACAGTGGCAAGCAGCAGTCAGCCCTACCCTGCACCAGGGCATCTCCCGAGGCCACGTGCCAGCAGTGTGGGCTGCATGCTGCCTGCCCTTGATTCTTCCACTTCTGTTTCCCCCCACCCCTCTGCCAACAGGTTCTCACCCTGCTCAGGTCTGGATCCCTTCCAACCCCACAGTCCCCAACCCCTCTGCTCTGTGGGAGTACCACTGCACCCCTCTGTCACCAGGACCATGCCTATCCCTGGGTCTTGACCCCCACACTGCCTATGCCACAGGCAGGCCCAGCCCTGCCTGCATGGAGGGAGGGCGCACTCACAAATGGGTGCTGTGGATGTCCAGCACAATGTCCCTTCTCTAGGGTTCTCCTCTATGGAGGAGGCCTCCACCTCCTTCTGCTGTACCTCCAGGGTGGCTGATCCCTCTTTGGGTGTGAAGTAGAGCTCTGGGCTGGTAGCTGGGGAGGGTGGCAGTGGTGTGTCCTCCTGGTGGCTGGTGTCACCTACATCGATGGTGATATCTTCCTCCACTTAGTCCCCCTCCTCGGGTTGGCCACAGAGGGAGGCTCCAAAGAGTTGACACTACCAACTGGGTGGCTGGTCAGCTCCCTGCCCAGGAAGGTGTGGAGCTCCTCATTGTAGGAGCAGTCGGTAGCAGGTGATGCCCCCGGAGCTGTCTCACCTCTCAGACCCAGATGTTGTCTTGCCACAGGGACTTTGTCTTTATGAGCACCTGTTCTGTCATGCACCTGTGCCCCTTTGCAGCCAGAGCCTGGGCGGTCTCATCATAGATCTCCCTGTTGCAGTGGCTGCCCCTCAAGATGGAGAGGATTTCCTTATCTCTCAAAATGCTGAGGAGGCTGAGGACCTCCTTGTGGCTCCAAACAGCTCCTGGTTGGCTGTGCTAGCCTCTGCCATGGCTGCTCAGGCTGCAAACAGCAGGCTGTTCAGGCAGGGTGTGCCTGTGAGGGTGGGGGTGGTGGTGGCCAGGGCAGGCATTTCATTCCTGTTGCCATGCACCCTAAGAGCAAGAAGATTAAACAATGTTTAATTAGAACTAAAGGTTAGTTCAAACTAATGCAGCTCCATTGTGTTAGTTTGAATTAAAAGCAGGTTTTACAAATTCAAAGTAAGCATTCATTGCTTCTGTAGTAACTTTGGGGTGGAAGGGGTTAAGACCCTGGTCAGTGAGTCCCAGGGGAGCCAATAGGAACAAAGCACAGGTTTTTTAATTGGAGAAGCAGCCCTGCCTATTTCTGTTTGGTAGCAGCAGAACTCCTGAAGGATCAGGAGGACGCCATATCAAGGCTTGAAGAAGGATCCAGCAACATCCTTGCCAAAGATCAGCTGAGTTTGTAACTGACCGGGTGTGAGGAGAATGGAGAATGTTTACTTAGATATGGTCAGGATATTTCTTTATTTTTGGTGTGTTTTTTGATTTCTCTGTGCTGAGTACATGTATCCCCTCCCACTATCCTGTAACTATCTAAGTTAAATCCCAGAGAAGCTACTCTCGGTGTTTCTTATCTGTTCTTTTTAATTAAAGATTTTACCTTTTAAAGTAAGCTCTAGTTCTGTATCCTGAAAGGCAAGAGGTTTGTGTGCATGTGTCTCAGACTGCACAGCCAGTTACTAAAGGGGATTCTGTCCTAGTTCCAGCTCATACCCCAGATGCGGTTCAATCACTCTCCTGCAACAGGAATAAAAGTGATTGAGGTTACCCCACAGGAAGGAATTCCCAAGTGCGCCTTCCTGGATGTTCAGGAGGTTTTTGCATTTGGGGGTTGGCAGCAATACCACTCCAAGGCCAGGAATTGGAGGCCTTGGAGAGTTTTAAGACCAGGCTTTAAGGCCAGTGCCTTTTAATGCCTGTTGCAGACTCCCACTTTCTGCACTCAAGGTGCCAGTGTGAGGAAATAGCCTTGACAACTTCAAACTAAGGAATTCCTTAGTTTGAAGTAATGAAAGCCAGTTTGGCCATGGACTAATTTAGTTCAAATTAAGCCTCCTGAATTTGAACTAAATTGGAAGTGTAGACATGCCAATAGAGTTGAGAGGGACCTCATGAGGTCATCTAGTCCAGGGGTCTCAAACGCGCAGCTTACGGTCCAAATGCGGTCACTAAAGCTATTTCCTGAAGCCCGCAAATACATGATCATTACCAATATTTGCAATATCATTGTATGGAAAGGTTTTAGTGGTACGGCCCTCAGTCTGATGTATTAGTCCTCATGCGGCCCTCTACTAGTGTTCATGTGGCCCTTATGGTGATTTGAGTTTGAGACCCCTGATCTAGTCCAATCCCCTGCTAAAAGCAGGACCATTCCCACTAAATCATCCCAGCCAGGGTTTTATCTAGCTAGGGTTAAAGTGCCACACAACTGCTTGTTGTTTTTTTTACTGGACTAGACTAACACGGCTATCCCTTTTGAAATTAAAACCCTGGCCTCCTTTTCTCCGTTTATAAGTTCTAAAGCTTTTCTAACCAACTTATGAAAACAGAATTTTATGATGCTTTCAGGATAAACAGCAAACTTATGAATAGGGCCAGCTTAAGAGTTATGGAGCACTTCAGTCACCCAGAAGCCTTAGTTTGAGCGACTACTGTATGTAAAAATTAAGACGTGAATAGTTCTTACATTATCTCTGTGGATGGGATGGATTTCAACTTCAGGGAACATAAACAAATTTCGGTCTTATTCCAGTGGCAGAGACAGCAAAATCAAAATATATTTTCTATTTTCCACTACAATGAAAAACAATGGACAAAATTTCTCACTCATTCCCAGTTTTGCAATAAGTGGTTTTTACTAATAATTAAAAAAAAAGTCCCATAAACAGCCCTTGCAATCTTTTTGAATGTGCATAGAATATATTAAATGTGATGAAAAATTAATGCAATAACATTGCTTTAGAGATGAAACAAAAAGAATATGGATTGAATCACACCCTGACACACTGTCAAAGCAAAATCTAGAAAAAATGTCCTGCAGTAAAATTCAAGTCCATAGCTTAAACTAATCCTGCATCAATGTATAAATAAATAAATTAGGCAAAATGAAAGTAATAGTAATTTTAGTCTGAAAGCCAAATATAAGATGTGCAGATTCTGTTTCAGAGATGAGTTTCTCCAATCCACAGGACATATTTAATAAAATGAAAGATTTTTTGTAGAAAACATTGTAGCTATTTAAGAAAGAGAGAGGTCAGCACACTGGTGTAACTGGATTCAGTGCCAGTAAAGTCAGCCATTAAAGTGACCAGAATTGTATTTGCTTACATCAGGGGTGAATCCAGTTTGGTTAACAACATTGAGGCATTGTGAACATCAAAATCACTTCTAGATCTGTAGCATTAGGTACACTTTTCAAGGGCTTATGCTACACCTATTACTAGAAGAGTTTTTACCAAGCTTCCTCACTGAACTAGATGAAATTTTCTTTTCTCCTCTGTGTGTTCAGGCCCAGTTTTCACCAGTTTCAGCAAATGGAGGCCATGTTTCAAATAAACCTAAGGTGAAGGTATTATTGTGACATGCTGAGCCCATATTTATGGTGTGATCTATGGTCATGGTGTGATTTGTGTATCATTCATATTCACCTTCAGAGTGTAACTGTATTATATGTCATGTGTATTGCTTTTGGAGTGCCTATGACATACTGAACATTACAGTTATGGTAGTATGCTTCTTTCAGTGTCACATGCATAGTTATGAACCACTGCTATCTAAAAATCCCAAATGAATGTCTCACATGGTGTGAAAAGATCCAAAGAAAACCAGAAAACAGAGAAAGATTCATGCCTTGCTGAGGCATACTTACAGTAACAATAGATTGGCTTAAGCATCCAATAAGATAATACTCATTTGACTCAAGTAGAGAAAACCGTGACAGGCATGACCAGAGGAGGTGTCAAAGAAGCACATTAAAAGATAAAGAAGTTTTTTCTCTCTGGAACACTCTGTTGCAATCCACTGACAAGACAAACTGCCCACAGGCAGGGATCTTTGTTGGACAAACCAAACTGTGGTAAGATAAATCAACAAAGACTGTAATACAACTGAGGTGTTTAATTTAGAATGTGATTTACTTTATTTTCTTGGTTATCAAATCTGACTCATAATTCCAGTTTATCATCAGTTAAAATCTTTTTGTACTTAATAAACTTAGATGTTTGTTTTCTCTAAAGCAGTTCATGTGGTTTCCACAGGCTTGTCCACATACATCTTTTAAATCAAAATAACACTTGTTATTTTGATTTAAAAATGTTTATGTCCAGACGACGTTTCTTTATCTTGAAATAAGCAGCTCCCTTATTCTGAAATAAGGAAAACCACTTTGATATAATTAACCCTGTTTTGATATTGAAATGAGGGTTATATCGATATGCTGTACATACTGATATAACAATTGAACTTCCTTGCAGGGTGCATAGCACCCTAGACAGAAGTCCCCCCCCCAGCACCTTGGCCAGGGAGCCAATCAGCACCCTGTCCAGGGAGGGAGGGGAGGTGCAGGGGGCAGCAGGTGGGAATGCCGGCTGGCACCACTTGCCGGGCTTGCTGGCAGCTAGCAGGATGGCAGGTGCAGGCCCCAGTACCCCCTGGTGCCCAAGTTTGCTGGCAGCTAGTGGGGCAGTGGGTGCAGCAGCCAGCACCCCCGCTGCCCCAGCTTGCTGGCTGCTGGCCGGGTGCAGGGTGCGGGAGCCAGCCCATCCGGGTGTGCCAGCTCCTACACCTGCCACTAGCCAGGACCCGGCAAGCCGGGGCAGCAGGGCTGCCAGCTTCTATACCCATTGTCCCGCTAGCTGCCAGGAAGCCGGGATAGCTGGGGGTGCTGGGTCCCTGACACACCACCCAGGTGGCAGCTGGTAAGCTCTGCTTGCAGGGTGAGCCACCTGGGGGACCCACCACCTGGGGAGCAGCCGGCAAGCCCTGCTTGCAGAGCCAGCTGGCTTGGGGAGCCACCATCTGGGCAAGTCCCACTTGTGGGGCCAGTGGATCCAGACTCACCGCCTAGGCGGCAGCTAGGATTCCCTACGGTTCCTCCCCCACTGCGCCACCAGCAGCTGCGGATGCAGGGCAGGGGGATCTCTGGCCTCAGGGATTTTTCCCCTGCCTGGGTCTCCAAGTGAGAGTGAGGCAGGGGATTGGGTGGCAACATGGCCCTGCCAGGGGGCTATGTTGCTATACCTCCGATGGTGCCCCTCTTCTGAATTGAAATAGCAAGTCCTGTGTCCAGACTTGTTCTTTGGATTTGGTGTTTTTCTTTAATTTGATTTAAGTTAAATCAAATTAATGATTTTATTTCAAATTAGCTTATTTTGATTGATCTTAAATCAAAATAAACATGTATGTGTGGACATAGCCTATGTGTACAGCGGCTTCCTTTACAACATCAGAGCTCATTCACATCAATTTCTTTGATAAATTGACTATGCTGTGAGCTTGCAGAGTTCAGCAGAAAGCAGTGAAGTCTGCAAGGGTATGTCTATACTGGCAAATTAGTCTGAAATAAGGAGACTTAATCCAGACTAATTTTCTCCCTGTCTAAACTATGCTTTGATCAGAATCCTTGTCCTAATCCTTTTAATACTTCAGGCATCTTCCTCCTCCAGGTTGTCTGGGCTCTGCAAGAGTGTATCATTGAGAGCACATGAAAAACAGGCTCCCTGATGTCAGTTCCAGTGCTTAAGTTTGCACCCAGAACCAGCACAGCCCTATTTATAATGATGGGCATCTTATAAATACTTAGGATAGGGAAAGATGTAGACTTTACTATGGGAAGAATGTCACACCATGTAATTCAGTGACAGAGGACATATTGACGAGTTATATTACTAAGACTTTACTTTCAAACATTCAGAAAAGGTATTAGTATGAAGCATGATATTAAACATACTATGAATGCCAAATAAATAAGTGAGCAAAGTACATTGTGTGGAATATTTTGCTTATATTCTATGATAAGCCACTCCAGTGGAATTTCCATAAGGCTAATTCAGTCACACTTGCTCTGGGTATCACTCTGTTGTTCCCGTTAGGGGCTGCAAAAGGTAGCCGTTTCATGAGAAGTTAAACTGGTATGATTATACCAGTTTTGGTAAGCTGTGTTAGTTAAATTGATATACATTCCTGTTCTGGAATAGGAGTAGCTTTTTCTGGTTATAAGAATAATACCCAACTCTTACATAGCATTTTCATCAGTAGATGTCAAAGTACTTTACAATAGAAATAAATACCATTAACCCCACTTCACAGATGGAGGAACTGAGGCATATATAAGTAGTGACTTGCCCAATGTAATTTCAGAAACAATGGCAGAGCCATGTATAGAAACTGGCTCTCCTGCACACCATTCCAGTGCTCAAAATCCACTATTCACTCTTCAAAACCACTGTTATTCTGGAAGAATAACCACACAAGAAGTATACATTTATCCATTTAAATTCTTACCATCTTTGACACCTGAATAACTTCCTGAGTAAACAATACCTAAACCCTGTATAAGGAGAGTTCTATTGACTGGTTCACAAGGATGGATGGAACCTTACCATACACTTTAGAGTCTAGCACCGCTAGTGCATGAATCTTGCAGAATTCTTAAATGACCTGAGGGTTAAGACTGGTATTGTTCCTGCATCTTATGAAAGGGCACAATCATAGGTGGGAAGTCTTTGTACGTTCCTTAGCCTTGTATGTTATGCAAAGCTGGGAAAAGTGTGGTTTGCAATGGCCAATTTGCAAAGTTCCATAATTCACAAAAGATTTCCTTGTCTTTAACAGAAATTAATGAACTTCTTCTCCAAACAGACAAAATGATACAGGTTTCTCACGTTTATATTGCTTATATGAACAAGCAGTAGGAAGATGAAACTATTTGGAGAAAAAAATTACTAGTTGTATCACACATTAACAGTATAATCAGATCTACAGCACAGAGTGGGGTTTGAAGCCTTCTTAGTCATTTGACACTGCTCTTGCCCATAATAGACATTTAGTGGTCATACACTTATAAAGAACAGAACAAAACAGAAGTGAGGAATGGTCCCCAAGTAAAAACGCTTCCCACTGCATGTTGGAAGTTCCCAGATTCCATCACTATCTGACAAGGAATGAGTTAAGCTCAGAATTTATAGCTAAGTTAAGACCGATTTTGCAAAGGAGACAGGGCAGTCTATATACTCCAAACCATCAAGGGGAGCACAATTTTCACCAAAAGAGTGGGAGAGAAACTTCAATGTACAGCTCTGGACACTGGCACTTTAAGAAACGAGGGTTCACCACCATCCATGATACCTAGAAGTCAAGTGGAAGAAAGAAGTGGTGGGACCAAAACTTCTTCAGGCTGAGAACTTCTGAAAGATGCAAGGACGAACAAGAACTTATACTGTATGCATATTCACGTGGTGTGATCAGGGAGATATGTTGAAGGTGATTATACTCAGCATTGAATTTTGAATTGTAGCCTAAAATAAATGCATTTATTGGATTTCTGAAGGCTTGTGTATTCAAGGAAATTTACCACAATTTGTATAGTGATATAGTAATATCAACATAATTATACTGGCCTGATGTCCTATGTGGTCATTCTTACATATAAGGACAGTTGCCGTTTATTGTTGTTACTCTAACTATGAATGTCCATGGGAGGGAGGAGAGAGTTACACCAGTATAGTTATACTGGTATAGTAATCACAAATTTCTCTGTGTAGACAACCTCTGAGGATGTGTGTTGGAATGGCAGAGTTACAAAACAATAATGTTAAAAGTCCCAGAGGGGTAGCTGTGTTAGTCTCTATATAGTAAAAACAATGAAAGTCCTGCAGCAGCTTAAAGACCAACAATTTCTTCAGGTATAAGCTTTCATGGACTGCAACCCAGTTTGTCAGAAGCTTAATCTTAGAGGTTATGTCTATAGTAAAGGGTTCAGGTGAGTTGACTTAGTAAGGTCAACTTAAAGTTGACTTTAATAAATCAACTTAGCAGTCTTCATTTGTTTAACTTGATTCTGTAAAGTCAACTTATATGGCTCTCCTGCCTTAAGTCAACTTTCTTAAGTTGACTTTAATTGCCACATTTTATTAACCCTTAAAGTCAACTTTAAGGGCAGGAGTTATTAAGTTGACTTAAGCAAGTCCTTTAGTTGACTTAATGAACTCCAAATGTGGTCCTGAAGTTGCTTAAGTTGACTTAAAAATCCGGTTAAGCAAAGCCCAGGCTACATTTACAATTTATTAAGTTGACTTTGACTTAATAACTCTCACTTTTAAAGTCAATTTAATGATTAAGTCAACTTTATTAAGTTGACTTAAGGCAATGTAGCCTGGAATTTGGCTCAAGTTGACTTAATTGGCTTCCAGGTCATCTGAAAACCCTCCTGGCAACCAGGAAGTGCCTGCACTGAACAATCCAGGACAGGATAAAGCCCAGCCCAGCCTGTGGTAGCCAGGACTCTGGCTGTGTTGCAGCCATGTCAGAGGGCAGAGGTAGGCAGGCCAGTAGGCAGGCCCCATCCTGGACACCAGGAGATCCTAGATCTCCTGGCTGTTTGGGAGGATGAGTCCATACACACCCAGCTCCAGGGCAACCAGTGGAACCAGGCGGTGTAGAGGACCATCTCTGAGGCCCTGGCAGAAAAGAGTCATGCCTGCAATGCCGAGAAGGTGTGGATGAGGATTAAGGACTTCTGTCAGGGCTACCACAGGGCCCAGGAGGCTGTGTGGCACCCAGGGGTAGCCACCAGCCTATGCCCCTACTACACCAAGATCCACAGCTTCCTGGGCCAGGAGGCAGACACTCAGCCAGCCCACACCCTCTTGGGTCTTGTGCATCCCTTATTGTGTTGGGGACAGGGGGGAGACTGGTGGGAGGGGATGGGGGGGCAGAAGTGTGCAGGTGGAAATGGTAACAGTGCTTAGGAGGCTCAGCCTCAGGACAGCTCCACTCCCCCAGTGGTCTTGCCAATCATGAAATGGTGGGCAATGGAGAGGTAGGGGTCTGTGGTTGCCAGCTTCCAGAAGGCAACAACCAGCACTTGTCCACAGGCAGGGTGGGTTGGAACTGGGTGTTGGTGCACTGCAGAACCACGGAGTGATCAGCTCAGTGCAGGTAATCTTCCTCATCTGTAGGTTCTGCAGCCAGTGGTCATTGTCCTAGGTGGTGAGAATGATCTGGTGCCACCAGTCACTGCTAGTTTCTCACATCCAGATGTGCGGGTGCACAGAAGTCATCCTGTTCATGCCAGCTTCCAGGAATGGGGAACGGGTCAGTCTGATGCAGTCTGCCCCTGTGCTGGCAGTTAGCCTGTGGTGTCTGCTCCAGAGATGGAGGAGTCTAGCCAATGCCTGGAGGGTATTGTGTGCTGCACATTGAGGTCCCTGACCTCCTTGGGCTCCATGTTGACATGCGCAGTAGGGAGAGTGGTGTGGTCACTTCCTGTTGTAAAGGAGTGGGCCAACACCTCACAATCTAACAGATGCTAGAGGACAGTTTCCTGGCATTTTGAGTTTGGACTCTCTAAGACTGCTTAAGAAAGTCTTCTTTAAACAGACTTAAAGTAGACCTTGTTAAGCCAGTTTAACCGGCTGTGTTTACACTACAAAAGCTGTCAACTTTGTTAAGTCAACTTAATAAAGTCAACTTTAGTGAGTCCTCTCTTCTCTTAAGTCAACTTAGTTGGTTAAGTTGATTTAAGAAAATAGCCTAAAAAAATCTTCTTGCTCAAGTCAACTTTACTAAATTGAATTAAGCAGGAACATGTTATTACATAGGGCTTCTTAAATCAGCTTAGACAGGCGCATTGTATTAAGTTAATAATAATAAAGTCAACTTCATGCCTAAGTTGACTTAAAGTGTGAGAGTTAAGTCACCTTAAGGAAGTTCTTATGTCAACCTAATGACCAGGGCTAATGTGGCCAGGGCTTTGCTTAATTTGACTTAAGCCTCCTTAAGTAGACTTAAGCCCATAGTGTAGACATAGCCAAAGGCTATGAATTACTGAGAACCCACAGTCTCTCCAAAATGTAGCTAAAATGGCTGAAAATGGTGCCTGAGCCTTGCCTGATTTTTCCACACAGAGTTGAATTTCTTCTAGAGTGCATTAATTCTCAAGGAAAAGCATAGTGCACATAGATAAGGACCTAAATAACTCCTTTTCTATGCTCCATGGTTGCAGAGGGACCTGTGGCAGTGATTCTTCTGGGCAAGATGGGGAGTAGAGGCGTGATTTAGCCTTCAGGGTTTGGCAGCACCACTGCCATTCATATTGCAGTCTAAAGGAGTGTTCTGTGTGTGATAGTGCAAGGAAAGTTTTGAGAGGAGAAAATGGCAGGCCAAAGGCAAGATAGTCAGTAGGACTACTCCCAAAATTAAGTCTTAACATATTGTTCCTTGTATAAAGCTATATGGTATGGTTCTATATGTAAAAGTGAAATAACACTTATATAAAGCTTTCATCCATTGTTCCTGAATCAGTGGGGTCTTTTTTTTTTTTTTTAACAGACTGAAAACATGAATAAGAAATACAAGTTAAGTTTTCTATTCCAAAGTCACACAGAGAGTCATTGACAGCGCACAGAATAGCAGCCAATCTCCAAACACAGTACTATGTGCTATCTGTAAAATCATTTCAGTAGAGACAACCAACCATCTGAAAATTAAGGTACCGCACTCAAGGGATCAGTTTCAGTTTGCAACTTCAATACAGATTTCCTGTGTGATGTTGAACAAGCTACTGCCATCTTGTTGTGTTCCCCTGGTATCATGCCAGTTTGTCATTTGGAACATGGGGCTGGTACTTCCCTGTTTCACAACAATATTGAAAGAATGAACTAATTAATTGTTAAAGACACTAAGAAGTCCCATAAGCACATGGACTCCTTCCCTGTGGAGATCCTGGGACAAATCCTTGAAATTCAGCATAGTTGTGAATTTGAAGTTTTGATTTGACCCTTAAAATTGAGCAAACAGGTAACACCTTACATGTCACAGAAGTGTAAGTACATGTGACATGGAAGCAGCATATTTACAAGTTTACCTGAATACTTTAAGAGTATTAAAGGGTTGTCTGAAATATAAAACACCTAAATATTCATATTGGGGAGAAAAAAAAACAAACAAACAAAGCTGTATGATAGGAAAGCTTTTCACTCTGATGCATCAGAGCAAAACAGTTGTTGAATTTAATGCCGTATTTTAAAGTTATGGTATTACCAAATTATCACAGAAAGCAGCTGAAAATGATTAAATACAGAAAAAACGTGTGTATAACTTTTCACTGTCTTCTACTTGTTTTTGCTTAACTTATATATAGTTCTAAATTATACAGGATTTTAACCACTTAGATCCTGTTTCATAAAGAGCTGATATGTGGTTGGGTAACTCTTATCCAAATGCATATGTAATGAAGTCCATTCACAGAACTCCTCTTCAAACACTTATGGTAGGATCCCCCAAACTGATAATATACTAGGTGAGGTAGAAAACAAGATGTGTATGTCCACAAAAAAAATGATATATGATTTCTATCTCTAGGGGGATGAATAGATGTGACTTTTATGTCACATGATTAGGTTTCAAATTCACAGAATTCATATGCTGAGAATTAAAAGCTAAGCTACTCAAGAATATTTGGAAGCAAAGATTATCCTGGTCTCTCAAAAGGTATTGTTTTTCCTATGACTCTGTGTAGTATGTAACTGAATATGGGAAACACCACACTAAATGCTTATGTCCTTTGAGAATCAGCATTAAAACCAGCACTATTTTATAGAGTTAGAGGGTGAGATTTAGCTGACCCACCTCAATTTTTCCTTCTCCCTGGAAGAGAGGAGTTGGCTGATGAAAAGGAGCTAGAGAGCCCCAGTCTTGCCCTCTATCCCAGGCCCCAACCCACAGATCCTATTAAGTAGCAGTCTCCACACTTAGTCCCTGGATTGCCCCTCAATGGCCCCACTGCTCCTGGTCTGCCTTCAGACTCTGGGAAGTCCCACAGTCTCTAGTTCTAAAGCCTCAGTCTTCAAGCTCTGGGAAGTTCCATAGTCTCCCTCAATTAAATATAGTCCACCCTCAAGCTGCAGGTCCTAGTGGCCTTGCTTGTAGGGTTTTCTTTTCTAAATCCCCCACTATACCTCTTAGTGCTATGGCAAAACCCTGAACAAACTGTCAGTGTTTTCTAAGTAGCACTACTCCTCTCTAGTCTCCTTTCAGCTACCCTGCCCTGCTTGAGAACGAAGCTTTAAGAAGCAGGCCTGTTGATTGCGACACCTGGGACCAATTATTCTAGAATATTCCAGGCTAATTTAACCCAGGGAATAAAGCTTTTGTCAGCGGAGGTGGCAGCCATGATGGCCACCCCACCCCACACGTAGCCCCCTGGATTATGCTCCCTGATGGGCCTCCATCTCCGGGCCATCCAGCACAAGGGGGAAGAACGTTAAGTATCAATCTCCCCTGATGGCTCTCAATCTCCTGTGTGAGTTTCTTCCTCTCTAGCTTTGTGTCAACAAGAAGGGGGGTGAGTTCCTATCCCCCCTGAACAGTTTCTCGGCACCCCCGTCACCACGAAGGAGGGGTCATTGTCTGGGGTCCCAGTTTTATCATTGGTCCTGACCAGGATCCCACTCCTAATTGGCTCTTTTTACTCTGGCTGGGCAAAATTCTATTAAAACCCCCTGTCTCAGCTAGCTTGTTGTTCTCCCACCCTCGGACTCTAAAGGGCACGTCGCGACCCGGTTGGACTGATCCCCCGACTGAGACAGGGAGTACCCACCCCCGAGACCCTCTTTTTTTTTTGGTTGTACACGGATTACCGGCCGAACGATTAAGTGCTGAGATGCTGCAGCTGGTCTGCCTCCTCGCTTTGGGTTCTACTGCAGTCCTGGGACAGGTATTATAAATCGATATAGGCCTCCTACCTTCTCTTAATCATTCTACTTGGTACCATTTATATATAGCCTGTGATTGTAGCTTCTTCATCTGAGTTTTGCATAGTTTGTGTAGTTGTTATTATTTTCTCTGTATCCTGCATAATCTTTTTATGATATAGTTGTTTAAGGTCTAGCATAGTTTTGTGTTGTTAATTTGCCAGATGTTTTGTTAGTCATTTGTATTTTGCATCCTTCTTACTGTATAATTGTTCATTACTCTGCTTCTGCTCTAAACTGCTGGCCCCAAACTCCCCCAGTGTACACGGGGGGAGTGTGGGGGTTTATTTTTCTCTCATCTGACTTTTTTTTTCATTCTGCCGCCCACCCTTCTTGGTTAGCAAGGAGGAATGGCTTCCAGCCATTGGTAAATACGCGTTGGGTGGGCTGGTCAGTGTCTATACTGATGTTGAGGCAGTAAAAGGCCAGAAAAGTCCTTGATTTATTATGGCCACCCTCTTGTAGGTCATTAATCCATACTGTTATTTAACTATAAGTACTTTTGTAGGTTGTAAGTGTTTTGCATAGACTCTCATACTTTATCCTGTTGTTTGGCTGGAGGTGTTTTACGGGTGCTTTATATAGACTCTTGCTCCACACTGTTACTTGGTTGTAAGTGCTTTGCATAGGTTTTTAGCTTTATATTTTCATTTAGTTATAAGTGTTCATTTAGATTTTGCTTTATGCTATTAGTTGGTTATAAGTGTCCTATATAGATTTTTGCTTCATATTGTTAGTTGATTACAAGTGTTTTTGTATAGATCTCCCTGTTTTACACTGTTAAGGGGTTGAAGGTGTTTAAGGTGTCACTATAAAAGTAGCTTTTTTGTTTAATTGAACTGGTGTCCGTCTCATTGGTGGGTGTCGCTGGTCCATCCCAGTCACATCGCGAACCCGGGGTTCAACAGCTTTATTAAGCTTGGGGCTAACATATACCCTTTTCCACCACTTTCCTCTAAGAAGTGGAAGAGGAAGAACACAAGCCCTAACCAACTCCTAGACCTGGACTTGCTCCCACCACAGCCCTGTTGTTCCTGTTACCTCCTCCACTGTTTCTGCTACTGCTGCTACTGGCTGGCCTTTCTCCCTCCCATCCCCCTGCTCTATCCGAGGTTCTCTGCTCAGTGTCCCCCTTTGAATCCCTTGTTTTAAACCTGTGACCCTCACACCCATCCCTGTTATCACATTAGTTGTTCCCTGGAATCTCTTGAAAAGTGGCCCAGTGCCACTTTCCCTTAGGTTGGGGGAGGGGTTTTAGAAGTGGGTGGGGTTGTGCCCACCCACCACCTCTCCTTCAATAGGACCCCCCTGTTCTCTGGGGAGTGGGGGGAGAGCTACAGAAAAAGAACTACCACCACTCCTGCCAGCTAGCTAGTCCCTGCTGCTGCCATGCCTATTACCACCTGGAGCCTGCTGCCCTTACAAGAAGACACCACCACTGAGGGGAGGCCGCCAAAGACTGAGACTTTGTTTCTTGGAGCTGGGGGTGAGCTTCCAAGAGACTGTACACTCAACATTGCCACTACCACCCCCAGCTGCTGCTCCCCTCCCACCACCAAGAAGGCGGCAGGCTCCCAAACTTTGGAACAGCTTTGGACTGTTTGAGCAGCAGGGACCACAGAACCCCCCCCCAGCAGTAGCAGCTCCCCTTCCCCATTTCCTAGTTCCCCCTTTTTTTCCCCCTCACCCCCAGTGGCTGGAGGGCTTCCCATCCTCTGCTCTGCCCCCCAGCTAGTTTAGTGCTCCTTACCCCTCACAGACTCCTCCCTAAACCCTTGTGTTTGTTCTAGTTTTCTGCCCCACCCTAGTCCTGAAAATTTGTTTTTGGCTCTCCTGCCCCACTCCTCAGTCCCCACTGCCTCCCTGCCCCATCCTTGATGCCTACTAGCTCCACCCCATAGTATCCACCCCCAGCCAGGGTTGGCCAGGCCACATGCACCCCCAATACTTTGTTCTCACCCCTGTGCACTGTACCCCCTGATAGTCTATTGATCCATCCCACCCAGTGCAGCTGGAGGAGCCGGTCCCTTCCTGCCCCCAAAGTTCCCTAGCCCCTTTCCCTTGGCACCCTACTCCCTTGCCTGCAGCCTAACAGGGAGGAGTGGATTGCCAGCCCTTTCCCCTTACCCCTCTCCCACTGCCTGGTTTCTTCCCTCTCCTGTCCTCTCACAGCCTCCTCTCCAGCCTGCTGCCTAGCGGAGAGGAATGGTCTCCCCTGGTTCTTCCTGCTCCCACTGTTCCTTATCCCTGTCCACCCACACCAAGTCTCCCTTCCTGGTAGTCCCTTTCTGAGGACATGGAGACCTCCCCAGTCCCCCCAAACCCCTCCCTGAGCCTGCTCCCCTCTCTATCCCTGTGGCTGCCCCCTTGGCCACCACTCTGCCACTTCTACCACCTCTGGTGCCTCCACTAGGGCACCTGCAGTGGCAGGCATGGGAGGGGCCTCCACTACTGCTGCCCTGACTTCCTTGGCTGGTAAAAAGAGTAAGGGGGAAAAGGTGAGCAAGGGCGCTGCTGCTCCCACAGCCCCACCATCAGCCACGGCCTGTTCTTCCTTTGCCATTCCCTCCACCAGTTCTGGGGGCTCCTCTGCCCCCAGATTGTATGCCCAGGCAGCTGCCACCCCTCCATTCACTGCTGTATCATCAGCCCATGCTGCATCCTTGAATACAATCTTGGGGGGACGAGGGCCCTTTCCCTCTTTGACTAGGAGGCACAGTGTCCGCTCTCTCCTGGTGGCTGCCTCACCCCACATGGAAACTTATGTGTGGGCGATGGCAAGGGTGGTGGGGCCCTCGGCCATTGTGGCAGCCTCAAAGATATATCAAAAGATAGTATCCTTCCTAGCATTGGAGGTCACTGTGCAGAAGGTGGTTGTCAAGGGCCTGGGGGTGGGGGGTGCTTCAGGCCATCTGGTGGAGCATGGGTCCACTGCTCTATCTGGGCGTTTACCTTTCTGCCACCCATCCCTCCTCAGATGAAAACTGGCATGAGTTAGAGGGCTGTGGAGATGGACAGGACTGCTGCAGTGCCTCTCCCTTCGCAGATGGGCACTGGTCATCAACCAGCTTGTCCTGTCCATGCTCTGGCACCGGCTCAACACCCTGCCCCCACCCCTGAGCTTCCTGGCCAATCTCCAGAAGACAGTTCTGGAGTTCTTCTGGCCAGGACTGTACTAGGTCTGTGCAGGGAAGGGGGGCAGGGCCTGTGCTGTGTCTAAAGCCAGGTCCACACTGTCTGCCTCCAGGCCCTTCAGAGACTTCTTTATGGTTCAGGTAGTCCAGCGTGGAGCCACTTGGCATGCACCTTCCTCCGCCGCTACCAAGGGCTCCGATATGACTGGCATCTCTTTTATCTCGATTTGAGAGGTGGTCCGTGAGACCTCTCTGAGCTGCCAGCCTTCTACCATGACCTCCTCCTGACCTGGAGGCTCATTGCAGCCTCTAGGTCAGTTGTACTCACCAAGGGGGAGGACCTCCTTGTGGAGCGCCTGCTACACAACCCTGATTTTGGTGTGCAGGTGGTGGAGGCCCCCTCCATGAGGCAGAGGTTGGTCCTCACAGGTGTCATTTGGGTTGGAGACCTCCTGGATTATGCCCAGGGGAACTGGGTGGATCCTCATGAGCTGGCTCGGAGTATGGACTCTCCATTCCTCGTACTCCCCGGCACCTGCTCCGGGAGGTGAAGGCAGCCTTGCCGCCCACTGCTCGGGTCTGCTCGAGCAGGTCCTGCGAGAGGGTACTCCCCGCTCCCTCTCAGCCTTGGCCCTCCAGAGGTTTTGATCAGGCCTCAGCCCAATCAGCCCCCTCAGCTGCCTCTGCCCCACACCCCGAGCTGGCTGCTAGACCTGCAGCCAGCTTCTTTCTGAACCATGCCCCATAAATACCTGTACATGTTCATGCTGCATACCATCCATTTCCTTGCCCTTGTGTCCCACACTGATACAAAATGGCGGGACCTCATTTCACCTGTGGAGGGCGAGGAGCCTTGGGGGGCCAGCCTGTATTCCACCCTTACCCCACTGCCTGCCGGGGACATCAGTTGGTGGTTCCTGCACAGAGCCATGAGTATGGGCATGTACCTGCCGCAGTTCACCCCTTGCCCAGATGCCTGTCCCTACTGCAGTGTGAGGGAGACTCTGGTGCATGCCTGTCTAGAATGCAACAGGTTGCAGCCCCTCTTCCGGCTCCTCTAGAATCTCTTATTGAGGTTCTGGCTGCATTTTTCCCAACATCTGTTCCTTTATGCACTCCCCTCAAAGTTGCAGGACCTCCTCATCAACCTCCTCCTGGCTTATGTGAAAGTAGCCATCTATAAGACCAGGGAAAGGAGGTTGGCTGAGGGAGGGGCCCGTGACTGTGAGGCCTATTTCCAGTTCCTCATCCGTGCACGTCTCCGGGCAGAGTTCCTCTGGGTGGCGTCTGCTGGCTCCCTCGACACCTTCCGGGAGCAGTGGGCACTGTCCGTGGTTCTCTGCTTGGTGTCCCTTTCTGAAACCCTAGTTTTGAACCTGTGACCTTCACACCCATCCCTGTTATTTCTTTAGTTGTCCCCAGAAATTAATTGAAGAACAGTTCAGTGCCACCTCCCCTTAGGCTGGGGGAGGGGTTTTAGAAGTGGGTGGGCCTGCACCCACCCATCACTCTGGTTCTTCTAAAGGATCTCACTCCTATGCTCCTCTAGCCTGACCCTGTCACAATATTTTATTTGTAGACAAATAAATCTGTCAGCTCAAGCATGGTAGTGGGGACAACAGACTATAAGGAATTGAGAGATCACCCTGAAGCCTTTCCTTCTCCACCCAAAACCATAGAAAGTTAGTCTGCTCCCCAGTCTTGACACAGTGCAAGGACTGAACCTACCCCAGAAACAATCTGGAACCATAAAATAGCAAACAAGAGTGATAGAGCCTCACACGTACTCCCAGCATCAACTGCAAACCAAGGTGTGGACAAGCAGGCTGAACCCATCAGAATCCAAGTGTGGAGGGTCTTAGTGTAGGACGATACAGGTCTGGAGAGAGAAGATTCTTTGTGGGGCAATCTGGGTATGAGTAGCTGGAGAGGTCTATGTGTGTGGGGATCGGAATGTAAATGGGCTTGTTGGATGGTTCTGGGATATGAAGAGAATGTGATTTTGCAATTGTGTCAGGTTGGTGCTCAGCAAGCAGAGCTGGGGATGGGGGGGGGGATAGGGCTCGCTATGGGACATCTGGATGTGGGGGTCTCATCTGGGAATGTGCTGGAGGAGTGGGGTTTGATGGTTTGGGGTTCTGGGTGCAGAAGATTGGAGCTTAGTGGGATGGGAGTCCCAGCGCTCATTGGAGAGGTCTAGGTAGAGACTTGACGCTTGTCGGGATGGGGGTGATACAATTTCAGGGGCTCAGTGTGCGGGGGTCCTAGATGCAGGGTAGAGGGACTCATTGTGGGGTTCAGGATGCAAGTGGTTATAGCTCAGTAAGGGGGGGGGGTCTGTGAGCAGGGAATGGGACACAGAAGAAGTCGGAGTCCTGGGAGGATGAGACTTGGGTGGGGGCATCTGAATATGGGTAGAGGTTCAAATGCATGTGGATTGCGAGGATGAGGGAGTAGCTCTCCATACAGTCACACCTCCCCCATGACTGAGGAGCGATGGAGGCAGGAAAGAGGGTGAGGATGTACAGATTCACACAACTGGTGGGGGTGGTCCTGGGGGTTTTTCTGACCTGGTTCCAGCAACTCCTTTTTCAGAAAGAAATAGTTGTGGTCTCCCTCAGTCCTGTCAGGATTAGCATCTTAAAAGCCACCAGGTGGGGATGTCATCAGTCTCCTCTGCCCCCCACAGTGATTGACTTCTCTGCCAACTGGTCTGGGTGCCAATAATGATGCATACACAAACGTCTGGGAAGGCTACGTGACAGCTCCTAAGGCTTCCCTTAATTTTCCACCAGAGGTTATCTTTCTGCAGGGAAGGAAAGAAATCTGCAAAAGACATGAATTCTGGGTATACATGAAATGGCACAGAATTCTCCTGGCGAGTAAAGAGGAGAAAATTAAACATGCCGGTAGAGATATATAATAAAGAATTCCTCATCTTTTGATAGTTGAACCCATTGAGAGTCCAAAGGTCCATACTTTGCACAACAGCAAAAGTCTGAGGAAAAGAAAGCTAGGACATTACGTGGAAGCAAAGATAGGAACATAATGGTGTTACCTGATTAATTATTTTACATATTATTGAAAAGTTCATGAAACTTCATCTTTTTTTGGACATAATATCTTGGTCTTAATTTAAGTCCAAAAAGCTGACACTTAACAAGTGTGTGTGTGTGTGTGTGTGTGTGTGTGTGTGTGTGTGTGTGTGTGT
>ML681993.1:19117698-19139091 GCA_007922195.1 Podocnemis expansa | reverse complement strand
TGTGTGTGTGTGTGTGTGTGTGTGTGTGTGTGTGTGTGTGTGTGTGTCCGCTTGGGGGTAGGGTGGGACGAAACAAAAAAAAATACCATTAAATACCTTTATGCATCTAGCATTGCTAATAAACCTTTTGGGGAGATTTCATTGTTAGTATTTTAAAAAGGAAGATATGCCACAGGTTGAAAGTGTAATATGTTGCCTAGAAGGTGTTTAAACTCTGGGACATGTTATGGGCAGCCTGGGCATAGATGTGGTGGTTAGTATCAGGGACCAAAAGAGGGACAAGTAGCCGTTACTAGGTATCAAGATGGCTGGAATGCCAGGAAATCACAATTACCAATAGATTAGAATTACTTAGTGAAATGGAGAGATTGCACACTATGCCATATTAGATACATCACATAACTTAACATATATTTTACACATTGAAACAAGTTATCAATGTTTTTAGAAAAATGAGGTGGTAAGGTAATATCTTTTATTGGACCGACTTGTGGTTGTTTCTTTAAAATGCTGTAACTGACACAGCTACAGCTATAGTGCATTAATAAATGTTATCACTTTCAGCCACATTCCCCAGAATGACTTCCCGAAGAACACATTTTGAGTTTAGTCTGGTAAAAGTGTATCCTGTTTGCTCATTAAGCTGCTGGAAAGAAAGCATAGCTTACATTTTGATTCACACATGTTCTTTAGCATATGGTGCGTCCAAAAGCATTTTGATATGTTAAGTGCAGAGATTGGTAATGGATTTGTACAATCAATGTACTGTTTTGCTGTTATATTTTTAAATGCTTCAGGAAACCAATTTTCCTTTTAGACTTCTTGCATTTTCTGAGGCCTATTTTACACTAGAAAATTAAGTCATCTTAACTTCATTACTCAGTGTATGAAAAAGCCATACCCTTAAGTGGCATAGTTAAGCTAACCTAATGCTGTCTTCACTCGGGGTTAGGACAATGGAGGAACTACATTGAGTTCAGCACCACTCCTTGTGGAGGTGGATTATCTAAACCAACAGGAGAACTGCACCTGCTGTCATAGGTAGCATCTACACTGAAGCACCAGACAGGTACAACTGCACTGGTTCAAAGAATCATAGGCTATGTTCACACACTGTTTTGTTATTTCGAAACAAGTTATTTCGATATAACTTGTTTCGATATAACATGTTATATTGAAATAACTTGTTTCGAAATAACAAAACGGTGTCCTCGAAATAAGCAAAAAACGGGAATCGAAATAGCGTTTCCACAGTGTAGACTTGCTATTTCGATCCAGGGGCAGTGCAGCATGGGAGGTGTGGCAACATGGCCGCCTCCCTGGGCCATGTTGGTGGCCGTGTTGCTAGCCAATCACATAAAAGCTGGCCCTGACCTCACTCCCCTGTCCACTCACGCTAGCAGCACGCTGCAAGCCATGGACAGTGCTCGGCTGCCTAGACAACGCCGTGCAGCACCCAGCCCCTCGGCGTGCATCGAGGGGCTCCAGCACCCCTGGGAGACTCTGTTTGTAGACCCCGAGGAGGACTGGCCTGTGGCTGAGGAGTACATCCAGCTCATCCGCAGAGCTCAGCTACTGCCCCTGCCCCTCCCTGTGCCCCGCCGCATGTGGGCACATGAGACCAACGCCGACTGGTGGGAGAGGGTCGTTCTGCACACCTGGGGCGACGACCTCTGGCACCAGAACTTTCGCATGAGCAGGGCCAGCTTCACCCGCCTGGTGCACGAACTCGCCCCGCACCTGCGCCACAGGGACACCCCCATGAGGCCTGCTGTCGCAGTGGACAAACGAGTGGCCATCGCCCTGTGGAAGCTGGCCACCCCGGAGTCGCACAGGGCAGCGGCGCACCTGTTTGGCGTTGGGAGGTCCACCACCGGCACCATCCTCCTCGAGGTCACCAGGGCCATCAATCGCGTCCTCCTACGGCACCTGGTGAGATGTGGGGAGTTGCAGGACACCATGCCCGGGATGGCAACCCTTGGCTTTCCAAACTGTGCTGGCATCTTGGACACCACACATATTCCTGTACGCACCCCGGAGCACAGGGCTGCGGTATACCGCAACCGAAAGGGATACCATTCAGTCATTATGCAGGCCCTTGTGGATCACCAGGGCTGGTTCCAGGACTGCTACGTGGGATGGCCAGGGAGGGCCCATGACGCCAGGGTCCTCTGCAACTCTGCCCTGTATCGGGGCATGGAGGCGGGCACCCACTTCCCCCCTCACACCATCCACCTTGGGGGCATAGAGGTGCCCGTTCTTATAGTGGCGGACGCGGCCTACCCCCTGCGGCCCTGGCTAATGCGACCATACGCCGGGCCACTCGACCCCAGCCGGCAGCTGTTCAATCGCCACCTCACCCGCTGTTGACAGGTGGTCGAGCGGGCATTCGGACGCCTCAAGGCCCGGTGGAGGTGCCTGCTCACTCGCCTCCACCTCACTGAGCGCAGCCTGCCACAAGCCATCGCGGCATGTGCAGTGCTCCACAACTTTTGTGAGCAGCAAGGGGAACCCATCCCACTCGCATGGGAGGCTGAGGTCCAAGCATTTGCTAGGGACCATGAACAACCGAGATCCCGGCCAACTCAGGAGCAGCCATCTGTGCGAGCCCTTGCCATCCGCGATGCCCTCCGGCTCGCCTTCACCATGGAGGAAGCCTGAGGACCAGGCCTCCCCTGCACCAAACCACCATCTCCCCCGTCCACCCACAGCCAGCCCACACCCATCCACCCACACTGCCAATCCCCCCCAATAAAAACACAGACAAGCATGACTAACGTTCCAGGGGTTTATTCACAATAAGGGAAGGGATGGGGGCGATACAGGATGGGGCAATCTGGGGGGGTCCGGGGGAGGGAACATGAACTTGGGAGGGGGCATGGGGAGGGAACATGAACTTGGGAGGGGACAGGGGTGAAGAGGTCCTGGGGTGGGGAGGGTTAGGCAATGCCTGTGGGAGGGTCCGGGGGGGGTGGCATGCCCCTCCTGTGCCCACGGCTGCCCTCCGCCCGCTGTCCTTGCTGGGGTGGTGATGTCTCCCGGCGATGTCGGGGAGCCAGGCCCTCCGCAAGCTGGTGGATCGCTGCAGCCTGCTGCAGAATAGCAGCTTGCAGCTCCACTGCCAGGACCTCCAGTGCCCTCGCCGCTCTGTCCTCAGCGCCTGCGAGGCACTCCAGGGCACGGAGCCCAGCTGCTTGCCGCTGCGCCTGCTCCCGTCTCCAGGCCTGGGTGGCGGTGTGCATGTCCGCCCGAGCTCCTCCAGGCTCTCCAGGAGCTAACTGCGGGTTCTGGGGGCCCTCCGCTGTCACCGCGGTGTCCTGGGGCTTCGGCGGTGGGGTCCGGGCGTGGGTGCCGGCCCTCGGGGAGGGGCTCTGCGATGTGCTGCAGGGACGCAAAAAACACAGTTAGCCCCTGCCGCCTGCTGGTCCCATCTGTGTGCACCTGTCTGCAGCACATACCTCTGCCCTGACTGTCAGGGTCCCAAGATCCCGTGGGACATTGTCCTGGGGTAGGACTCCTGGCCCCCAAAGCCTCGGAAGGAGGCCGGGATGGTACCCGACAGAGGACATTGGAGGACCCTGGGCAAGACGGTTGTCTGGCCGAGGTAGTCATCAGGGTTTACGGCGCCCTGGGACAGTTCCCCAAATAAATCGGTATACTCTGGCAGTCCAGGATCCGTCAGCCCCTCTGGGAAAAAGCCTGACAAATCCCCCTATCTTGACCTGCCTGCCAGACAGAGAATGGGAGGATAACAAGAAGAACAGAGCACAGGAAAGGAGACCATGGTCTCCTTTTGCCAGACATCTGGGACCCATACCCTGGAGGCACACATGCTTGTGGTGCCCACAAGGGTGAACTGGACCCAGCCACGCCTTGCACTTGAGGGCTCCCGAGGCCACTTGCCAGTGGTGTGCCCTGCCTGCTCTCCACCCCACGCAAGATGCTGCTGCATCTTTCCCAGCCAGTCCCTGGTCACCACCCTCTGGCACACAAGGGCCTTTGTCCCCGGTGACACCTGTGTCTGTGGGCCCCGTGGCCAGGGGGCCCCTCTGTGCCCACGAACCCTGGGCCCTACCCGCCCTGGTGCCTGGCCCTGGCCTCCACCCATCCCGGGACCTGCTGGACAGGCCCAGCCCTGTGTGCCCCCGTGTGTGGGGGGGTGTACTTACCCACGGGAGCTCCAGAGGTCCGCCGAGCTGTCCCGGGGTCTGACTCAGAGCCTGGGGCAGTGGTGAGCCCCTGCTCCTCAGTGCTGCTGCCCGCCTCCATGGGCCTGAACAGCTCCGGGGTCGTGGGGCTGGCCTCCGCCGCTGATGGTGGCGCGGCTGGTGGTCCCCCGACAGAGATGTCAGAGGTGGCTGCCTCCAGGCCTGATGAGGGGCTCTGAGGCCCCCCAGAGGTGTCGACGGATGCAGTGGGGGCACCGCTAGGCTGTGTGCCCAGGAATTCATCCAGGGCCTCGTAGAATGGGCACGTGGCCTGGCTGCCAGGCCCCTCCAGTGCCCGGGCATTCCGGGTGCGGGCATACTCCTGGCAGAGCATCTTTATTTTGGTCCGCACCTGCTCCGTTGTTCGGAGGTGCCCTGCTTGGGACATCGCATCCGCGATGTCATGATATATGTCATGGTTCCGGTGGCTGGCCTGGAACCTTTCCAGTATTTCTGGCTGCCGCCAGATGCCCAGGAGGCAGGTCAAGTCCTCCTGAGTCCACACAGGCGCCCTCCGGCGTCCTGTAGCTGAGGGACTTGGCTGCTGGGCCATGGCTGCCTGTTAGCTCCCTCCCTGCCATGCGGCCTAACAGGCACACCCTGGCAGGAAGTTTTGAAATAACACGGCCACTACAACGGTTGTTTCGAAACAACTCGTTTCGAAACAACTGTTGTTTCGAAATGGCATGTTCCATTGGCGTTATTTTGAAACAACCGTTTTGGGACAACGCCGTTTCGAAATGTAACTAGGTTTAGGTTGCTTCGAAAAGACCACGGCCATTTCGAAAGAAGCGGTTTGCTTCTTTCGAAATGGCCATGCGTCGTGTGGCCATGGCACTCCGTATTTCGAAACAACCTCTGTTGTTTCGAAATAAGGGGTGTGTGTGGACATACCCATAGAATGGTAGGACTGGAAGGGATAATGACATTTTTTTTTAAGAGTACTTCTTAAGTACTTGAAACCGCCCTGAGTCATCTTTTCTCCAGGTTTAAAAAACCAAACCAAACCAACCAACCAACCAACCAACCAACCAAACAAACAACTTTTCCCAAACTTCTCTTATAAGTCATGTTTTTGGGACTCAATCTTTTTTTTTTTTTTGTCTTTTTTGGGCTTTCTCCATTTTTTTTACATCTTTCCTGAAATGTGGCTCCCAGAAATGAACAATATAATCCGATTGAGGCCTTGTCAGCAGAGAATCTTTTTTTTTTTTAAACAACAGTGTCACACTATTGACTCATATTTAGTTTTTGATCAGCTATGATCTGCAGATCCCTTTATGCAACACTTCTTTCACAGCAGTCATTTTACATTTTGTATGTGTGCATTTGACTGCTCCTTCCTAAGTGGAGAGCTTTGCATTTGTTTTTACTGAATTTTATCCTACTTACTTCCAACCATTTCTCTAGTTTGTCCAAATCGTTTTGAATTTTATGCCTTTCCTCCAAAGCACCTACAACCCCACCCCATTTGGCATCATCTAAAGAGTTTATAAATATACTCTTCATGGTATTTTCAAAATCATAATTGAAGACGTTGAACAGAACTGGACCCAGAAGGGATCTTTGTAGAGAACTATTCAATATGGTCTATCATCTTAACTGTGAACCACCTGTAACTTCTGTCTGGGAATGATTTTCCAAGCTGTCATATGCACACCTTATAGTAGCTCCATGTAGGTTGTGTTTCCCTAGTTTGTTTATAAGATCACAAGGGATGGTATCAAAAGCCTTACTGAAATCAAGATATACAACATCTACTACTCTCCCACTATCCATAAGGCTTGTTAGCTTCTCAAAGAAAACTATTAGGTTAGTCTGATCATTTTTTCTTAACAAAGCTATGCTGACTATTGCTCATCATTTAACTATCTTCTAGGTGATTGAACACTAAGTGCTTAATTATTTGCTTCATTATCTTTCTGAGTATTTAATTTAAACTGCCATGTTCCTTAATTAACTAGGTTTTGCTCATTTCCCTCTTTATAGATTGTCACTGTACTTACCCTTTTCCAGTCCTTTGTAATAAATCCCTGCCATGACTTTTCAAACATAATCAATAACAGCTTGGATATCACCTCAGTCAGCTCTCTGAGTATTCTAGAAGGTATTTCATCTGTCACTGGTGACTTGAAGACATCTAGTTTGTTTAAGTAATTTGTAACTTGCTCTTGCCTTATTTTAGCAAGTGATCTTACCTCATTTTCATTGGCTTGCATTAAGTTAGGATGCCCAGTCACTAATAACCTCTTTGGTGAAATCTGAAACAAAAGCCATTTAGCAGTTTTACTGTTTCCACTTTTTCTGTTATTATTTCCTCCAACCTCTCCCACTGAATAGCAGGCCAACCCTGCCCTTGGATATTCCTCTTGTTTCAAATACATTAGAATATTTTCTTGCTACCCTTTAAGTCTCTAGCTAGTTTTAACTTGCTTTGTGTTTTCTCCTTTCTAATTTTATTCTTTGTAATTTGACCTACTTTCCACTTTTTCTAGGACTCATTTTTGACTTTCACATAAATGAAGATTTCCTGGTTAAGTCAGGTGGCCTGTTGCCATCCTTTGTGTCTTTCCTACACATTGGATAGTTTGGCTTTTTGCTCATAATTATGTGTGTTTGAAAAAGTGCCAAGTTTCTTAAATTGATTTTCCCCTTAGTTTTATTTCCTATAGGATCTTATCTACCAGCCTCGAGTTTGCTAAAGTCTGCTTTCTTTAAATGCATCATTTTTGTTTTTCTGTTTCCTCTCCTTCCATTCCTTAGAATTGTGAACTCTGTCATTTCATGATCACTTTAACCAAAACTGCTTTCCACTTTCAAATTCTCAATCAGTTCCCTCCTCTGTATCAAAATGAAATCCAGAATAGTCTCTCCGCAGTTACTTTTGTTGCCTTCCGAAATAAAATATTATCTCCAATATATGCCAAAAACTTTTTAGATAATCTGTGCCGTGCTGTGTTATTTTCCCAACAGATATCTGGGTCACTGAAGTCCCCTATCACCGCCAAAACAAACAAGGAGTCCTGTAGCACTTTTAAAGACTAACAAATTTATTTATCACATGATCTTCTCTGGGATCACTTTCCCCCCCCCCCAGTGAAAGTTCATGCAATGAATAAATTTGTTAGGCTATGTCCACACTTAGGCAGTTCAACTGATTTAAGTTAAGTAGATATAATTGAATCAATATAAAAAACATTAAATCAATTTAAATTAAATCAACATATTCCCACTTGAAACTCAAATCGAACTAGCATGTCCATGGACAGGACTTGCTAGTTCAATTTAAGAGGGGGCACCATAGGAGGTGTGGCAAAATGCCCCCCCAGAAGGGCCATGACCCCACCCAATATATAGAAAAAGAAGGCAACCTGGATAGGAGAAGGACACAAGTGTTAAATTGAAATAACAGATCCACACTGCATTATTTTGAAATATCAGTTTCAATTCAACCATCATTTTGATATAACACTAGGTTTTATTATATCAAAATGACTTTCCTTATGTCGAAATGAAGGAGCTTCTTATTTTGAAATAAGGAAACCTAGTGTGGACAAGCAATTTTTTAAATTGAAATAATCAGCATTATTTCAACTTAAAGAGTGAGTGTGGATATACCCTTAGGCTATGTTCACACATAAACTCTTATTTTGAAATAAGTTATTTCAAAATGAGTTATTTCAAAATAAAATCCTTATTTCAAAATAACTTAAATCGAAATAAGCAAATATTAAATTTAAATAAGGGAAACCTTAAAGCAAAATGGGATGTCTGGACACAGGACTTGTTATTTCGCTTCAGGAGAGGGGCAGCATGGGAGGTGTGGCAACATGACCCCCCTCGCTGGGCCATGTCCCCATCCAATATATACAAAAAGGAAGGCACTCTGGGAAGGAGAAGGGCAAATGTGTTACAGCTAGTCCTCACTTAGTGACCTACTCGTTTAGTGACCCCTCAGAGTTATGACCAGCTCTCTGATGAGTTGGTATTATGGTGATGTACGAGAACTCGCATCAACTCTCTCAGATTACCTATATTTACAGTACACTATGCAAACTAAGTTCAGTACATTAGAGCTTAAAACATTTAAAATATATATTAAAAATGTTATAAATGATGCAAAGGTGACATTAAAACTATCTACCGATGGTTGAAAAACCCACTACCAGTAAAGTACATTATGCTTGAAATACCGGTAAGGGCTGCTCCTCGTTTAGTGACCAATTCGTTTATCAACCGGGTTTCAGGAACGGAACCCGGTCACTAAGTGAGGACTACCTGTATTTCAAAATAAAGGTTATTTTGAAATAACACGGCTGAATGGCATTGTTTTGAAACAACCGTTTCAAAACAACAGCTATTTCACTTTCAGGCAAGGTTTTATTGTTCCAAAACAATGGACATTATTTCAAAATGATGTGCTCCCGTCATTTTGAAATAAAGAAACGTCGTTCGGACATGACAATTTTCATTTCAAAACAATGGTCCTTGTTTTGAAATAAAAGCCTCATGTGGACATAGCCTTAGTCTTCAAACTTGCCACAGGACTTCTTTGTTTTCCTGAATAGACTAACATGACTAACCCTTTGTAACTTATCACCACCAAGTCATGCACTTCTTCTATTGGTTGTTGATAAAATCTTCATCCACTTCTTTCTGTTCCATGGTCTGTAGTAGAGCCCAAGCATGACATAACCCTTGTTTTTACTCCTTTTATCTTTTATCTTTATCCAGAGGTTTTCATCATATCTATCTCTTATCTCCATCTCAATCTCAGTTCAAATGTATACACTTTTATATGAAAGGCAGTACCCCCTACCTTTAATCCCCTGAGCAAGTTGTACCTTCTGTACTAATATTCCAGTTATGACCATTATCCCACCAAGTGTTTTGTGATGCCTGCTATGTCCACTGTACCACTATAGCATTTCAGATTTAGAGATGTCATATATTTGCTTAGGATTTAATTTTATTTAATCAAACCCACATGAATGAAGTAGTTAGAAAACTGGTTATTTTAGAGAAGTTACCCAATAAACTGATTAATTGGGAATATAGCTAGACATATTAGAAGTTGAACAGTTGTATACAACCCCTATGTTATCTCATGTTTAGGTTTGGTTTTTTTTTTAAGTTCAAAGTTTGTTTCCTTATATATTTAATTCAGTAATACTTTGCATTTATACACCATACATGGGAATTACAACATTCCCCAGCATCACAGCATATCACATTAATCTGTGTAGTTAATTAGTTCACAGAAACAAATTTTAAGGCACAGGGTATGTTTCTCAGAATATACCTTATAGAAAAGATTTTTTTTTTTCTGTTTGGCAATAAAATTGGCATTACTCTAAAGTGATGACTACAGGTGAGAAGGCGGCTTTTTTTTTATGTTCATTTGGTATGCACATGGCTTCATGAGTGTTTTCCCTGCTGGGATTTTGCAGTCTTAGGGCTTTGAAGGAATGAATGTGTATTTCAAACACCTGTTCTAGATCTGTTAAACATTATTCGGCTGTGCTATTATGCTGATGTATTTGGGTGCTTTCACAATGAAAGGATGTGCCTTCAGTGTTCTTAAAATAGCCCCTCCACAGTCAGTTTAGCAGCACCATCCATTAATCCACCATTTCTCAGCATGCACACTGATCCTGTTACAAGTCAAAAGAATCCACAATCAACTTCTTCCCAACTGAGGTGTTGTCAGACCCAAGCCTTGAGTCTCATGAAGAAGTTGTAGTGTGAGAGGGAAATAACCAGCAACGGGCTTCTCATTCTCACATGATACGGGAAGCAGCTGGCATGAAGAAACCAAGAAAGAGCACTTTCCCTTCCCCAGCGGAATATTTGCTCTAGTAGTAACAGACAAAGGCTGATTTAAAATACAGATCTTGGAAATACCACACTGCAAAACATCATCATTGAAAACCTAACTATAGCATTTCTCTGCACAGGCCTTCAGCCACCCTCTTCCCCCAGACCACCCTCTGGACATTTTAAAGTAATACACACACAGGTGCATGCACAGCAAGAGCAGACAGTGTATGGATTTCAAAACAGCACTTGTTTCACCAGGTGATGTAAGTATTTTACTATATGATATTTGTATGACACTGCCCATGTGTTCCATTAGGAAATGTATGTACTTTGGAAAGAAGGTTTAGAATCTATATCTGAAAAAAACAAACAAACAAACAACAAAAAAACAAAACAAAAAACTTTGAATTATATCCCCAGCAGGGGTATGTTCCTGGCACTGGCAAGTGAGCCCAGAGCTGGGCACAGGGTCCCTCTCCCCACCCTGGCAGCTGGGTTCAAACTGTGAGTGGGGCTCCACAGCCAGGCAGGGGGGCTCCAGCCAGGCTTGGTGGTCCCGCCCCTCGAGGGAGCGGGCTGGAGTCAGGAGCAGGAGTCCCTTCCCTGTGCCCAGCCAGTGGGGCTGGAGCTGGATGGAGGGGTCTCTCGCTCCACAAGGCCGCTGCTGCAGAGCTAGGCATGGGGGTCCCTCCCCATGTCCAGCTGGCTCTGCAGAGCTGGGCACTGGAGCCCTCACCCCACCACCTAACCAGAAACTGGGGCCCTGTTGGGAACTGCTTGCCCCCTGGTGCTGGCGGTCAGGTGTTTCCTTGCAAGGTGCCATGCACCTTGGGAGGAAGGTCAAAACACCTTAATTTAACTAATAGTTACCTTGAATTAGCATAACTCCATTGGTTTAGTTCAGTCTAATGAGTTCAAACTAACCCGTAGTTCAAACTTAAGGGAGGTTTTATAGTTTGAACTAGGCTTTCCTTAGTTCGAACTAAAGGAACTCATAGACCAACCCACATAGAATCTCCCTTCACATTCATGAGCAGCTTTGAGAAACCCCTTGGACATCCTGTTAAATGGGAAAGGGACACAAACTAGGTAGAGAAAAGGAACAAAATGTGTGAAAAGAAGATGAGCAAGAGGAGTTTTGAATAAAGCTCACCACCCACCCACCCAGTCACATTTCTTAACAAATGGAAGCTTGCCTGGTCATGGAATCTCAGTAGCCTATCTGCTACCTTGTTCTAGTACTGGGGCTTTCCTTCAGAAATTGACAAGACATTTGCTGACCTCTTTCAATCTGTTTGGCACCAGAGAAGAGCCTGTCAAGTCCCTGTAAATCCTCCAAGGGGTATTGCTCTGGGATGATAGGCAGCCTGTCTGCTCCCTACTATTCTGAAATGCCTAGGAAACTCAGGCCTATCATACTGGCTCATTGATTTGATGAGATGTCTTGAAGTGTAATGGACGGGTCTGAAATCCACTCTCTCAATAAGTGTTACTTTCTTTGTAAGGAAAGAGAGAAAATTACCCAGTAAAGGAAATCTTTAGGTGGTATTTTTTTACCAGGCAGTTCATCCGATGCACTCATAAACTAATGCTCAGAAAAAAAGGGGTTAATGTTGAAAGTTCATTTCAGAGGAGGTCATCCAACAGCTGTAATTTTAAAACTCTTCAATAATTTTTCTCTATTTCCCAGGAAAGTTTTACTTTGGGATACAATTTGGAAAGTCAAGTTCAAGATTATTGGCTTTGTTCTGTGTAAACTTCAAAGTTTGATTCAAAAAATAAATTAATTTAAAAAAAAACCCAAAAAACCTTGAAGGCTAACCTCAATTGTAGTGTTAAGCAGCTATTCTTGCTTCATAATGTACTTATACCATCTAATTAAAATACATGTTCAGAAATATTGTGTGTTCTGCAGCAACCAAAGCAAGAAAGAAAGCTTAGCAATTTTTAAACCGTTGAATTCTACATACAACCTAAACCACTGATATGAAGCTCTCATATTTTAAAAATGCATAGAAGTTCAGAACAAATGTGAAAGAACAGACAGGTAAGTGATGAATGATAACACTGTTTTCGTTTGCATCTTAATTAACTGTATTCTAAAGTAGTATGGTCTCCTCTCCAGTCTTCTGGAACACCAAATAATCACATGAAAACTATTTACAATTCTGCCACCATGGTAGTCTTTCTTGCCAGTCAGCAAGGGTATATATAACTCATCCAGATCTTTTGATTTCCTGCAGACTTCCCTGGTCAAGTAAACTAGTGGAAAACCTGATTATCCGGTATTTGCATATGTGCAGAATGTTGAGTGGGTGTAATATGCCATCATTTCATTTTACACCCTGCACAAGTATAAATGCTAAGATATTTAAGCAGCAGTGTATCTAACTCCTGCTTCTGTATTCCAATGCCTACAATCCAGCCTCTTTCTTAGTCTTGTCTAGAGCTGCATGTTGCCCTATTATTTTAGGTCCTCAGTTCAATAAGCACCCCCAACCCCCCACCTTCAGCTTGCAAGTTGCCAGATCTGTTCATGGTCTCAGGTGATTCCTCTGCCTTCTTGCTCCCAGTAATTTTTTTTTTCTTCAGTTTTCCAGTAGGCCAGGGACCTAAAGTGGGGCCTGTTTTTTGTGCTTGCCAGTCTTTGTCTCAGGAAGGTTGAGACAATTCGCAGGTTGTCAGCTGTCTTTCTACCAGGGTGACCAGCTTTTCATAGGAAGAGGGGTCATTCCAACCCACCCAGGCTTGGAGATCTGGAGGTAGCCCACTCATAAACTGGTTCATTATGAGTAGCTCTAGTATCTTCTCCATGCTAAGGACCTCATTACACAGCCACTTCCAGGTCAGGCGGATCAGGTCAAACAGCAGCAAGCACGTAGTTGTGTCCTCATTGTAGCACGATTTGTGGAACCTCTGAGCCCAGACTGCCATTGTCACTCCAGACCTAGCTAGAATTTCCATTGGGGGTAATCAGCTATGGTTTCTGCAGCCATATCATAACAGGACTTCTGGGTGTCCCTACTTAGAAAAGGAACAAGACTACTGGCCCACTGATCTGTGGACCAGGCCTCCCATAGGGCTGTCCTTTAAAAAACAGTAAGTATGCTTCTACATCATCTTCTTGGGTCATTTTCTGTAAAAAAATGATTGGCTTACATGGTCTGTTCCCTGTCCTGGGTGTAGCTTTGGTCCACCAGGACCTTCAGCTGGCCTACAACCTCCTGTAGCACCACCCAGTTCTGGGCTGCCTGGTCAATCAGCTGACAGTTGGTCTCCTGCTGTACAGACATAGCCTCCTGCTGGGCAGCCATGGCTTGTACTAATGCTTTAACCACATCATCCATCTTGGCAGGGAATAGGGTAAACACCCTTATTTAATCTACTGCACATAGATCCCTCCCCTGACACCATGTGTGGCATGCTGCCAGTTGTCCTGAATTGAATCTTGTGCTTTATTTAGGAAAAAGTGAGTCAGGACAGCCCCACCAGTGCAACTCCAGGGAGGGGAGAAGGGGTTTAGGACTCAGGCCCACCCTCTACTCTGGGTCCCAGCCCAAAGTTTTACATACTGCAGCTATGTGCTGCTGACTGTGTGCCAGTCTACAGTTCTTTCCCCTGGTCTGTCTTCCCCCTTGCTCTTTCAGTTTCTTGTGCTTGGTCTCCCCTTAGACCAGGTTTCTTTCTCTGGTCTCCATTGCTGCACTTCCTTCTCCTCTAAACCTCAATGACTTTCCACAAACTCCTCTGCTCCTTTACCTCTGCAGAGCACCACCCTCCTGCTCCTCTTCCAGCTTGTATCTCCCCTGTTTGGAGCACAGAGACTTTTATCAGGCACCTGACTACTTCTTTATTGATCTCAGGTGCCTCTAGTCAGTCTGTAGTAATCCTCTTCCAAAGAGGCAGCTGTGTTAGTCTAGTTCAGAAAAAAAAAAAAAAGAAAACACACACACACACACACACACACACACACACACACACACACACACACACACAGGGATCCCTATGGCACTGAAAGCATGTCAAATTGATTTATTACATAAGCTTTTGTGAGAGAAAATCCCACTTCATCAGATGCTTTGAAGATGGGGGAACTTACACAATGGGAGGAAATAAATGCAGGGAAGTGTAAGTCATGGGATCAGGTCACAGTGAAACAGCAAATCAAAGTAGTTGTTGAGATTTAAACACCAGGGAACAGCATGTAGAGGAAGATGAGGTCAAACCACCTGTTGTGAAGAGAAAAAAAAATCCAAAGACTCTATTAAGCCCTGAACCTGCAGAGCTTGAATTTATTTGCAAATTTGACAGTATTGTTTCAGGGCTTAATAGGGAAATACAGAAAAAAAAAATACACATCCTTAACACATTTTCTACCATATGAATCCTTTCTCCAAAACATAGAAAGCTTCCCTAAGAAAAAGAACCAGAATTTAAAAAAAAAAAAAAAAAAAAGGAAAAGAAAAAATAGTTCTTCCCCCCCTTGGCCTCGGGAAAGATAAATCAAAGGGTTAAAAGGCCTTCTTTTTCCCTTCTATCCCCGCCCCCCCCCCAAAAAAAATCTCCTTGCAACAAATACTCATTGGATAATTATGGTCTAAACAGTTAAAGTTTGGCAAAATTATAAGCAAGTAAAAATAGACTGATAATGGGAAGCATCAAGCAATTTTAATAGCAGGCAATGGTAACTGCTCCAAATACAATATAAACATAAATTTAATTGACCACTTCGATGCACATGCTAAAATTGGCTGACTATGAGACTCACCATACTATTGCAATTTCTCAACACATGCTCCTTCATTAATTATTATTTTATTTGTTGTGTTAGGTCTACTTACATTGTAAGTTCCTAGGGTTTGGGAACACATTTTATTATGTCTCTTAAAAAGAGTTAGCACATGTGGAGCTCCTATTATTGTAGCTCCTCAGAGTTTCTGTTTGGGTGCCTCATGTTTCCAAGCATTAATAACCAGGGTCCTGGTTCAGAATACACATCCCATGATGCACTACTGTCTCTCCTCTTGCTTATCTGCTTATAGGAATACTGTGGCAGTACATCATGAAAGTGAAATTCCATTGAGGAAGGTCAATTTATAGAGAGTAATGAAGGTACAAATCACCTGAACTATTATTCCTATAAAGCATCACCACTTCTTTTCTGAATAAAAACATTTCAATGTTTGGTCAAAATTGTTTCATTTTTCAGCAAAAAAATAAAAAAAAATCTATAGTTATCAGACACTTGTCAAGGAGAAAAAATAATTTTGTTGAAATCCCAATTTTCAACTCAGGATTTGATGGAAATTTTTCAACCACCCTTTGTATATAAATAATAATAATTTACTATCTGAACGGTATTGATATTTTTAAAAAAACAAATATTTTTATTCCTTCCAGGAAACAAAGTCTATAGAATGGCATATCCTCTAATTGTCCTTCCTCATAGATCAAGATGCTCTGATTATGTTGAAGCTGCTTGCTTACTTTTCTTAGGGAAGACTTGCAGAGGGGATTATGTGAGTCTATATGAGGCTTGTCAATTGTTTTAAGAAATTGTGATAAAAGTATAAAAATTTATACAGAGACATACAAAATATAGTTTCTCTCATCATGCAAATGATTATGTAGCAAAAGAAAATAACTTTGACCATTTTAAAAAACAGTGACCTAAATCATTTTGACAGCAGTACATGTACTGAGAATATTTTCAAGGAGGGGGTCACCATAGGCTATTTCATCATTCGGTTAATACACTGAGATGATAAGAAAGTGAACATTGAAGCTGAAATTAAGGTCTATGTAAAACTATGTGCTTTTGCAGCATAAAGTATTAGGATTCCCTACCAGTAATTAAAAGAAAGCACCTTTTAATACTATTTGAAAAAAGGTTTTGTATATTTCCTGATGTGATTTACACTAAAAATAATCTTTTTACTTTTAGATTAATATAATGTAACATAGTAACAAAAATATACATTGTTATATCCTGTAAGCAGGGGATTTACCATTTTCCCTAACCAGGGGCAACCAACAGTTCTGATATCAATACACCATCTGTTATCTCATTTTGTCTATGGGAGAAATAACCAGAACTAGTATAATATAAAATATTTAATGTCTTATTTAGCAGAAATTCAATAACAAACAATTTAGTTAACAATAACTCCTACCCATTCTAGGTTGGTATCATGTATTCATATGCAATGTTCCACCAGTCAAGAAGTTAATATATTTCTGCAGTGCTTCCAGGGATCTGCTTAGGTCAGCAAGACTATAGTTAATGAAATGTAGTTGAATGTTTCATTAGTTTCTTATCTACTACAAAAGGTAAAATGTAACTTTCCTCATTTTATAGCATTGGTTTTTGTTGCTTCCAGATGCTGCTAAAACCCAGTTCATTGTATTAGTGAAAAGTAGATGTATTTTCATATCATATTCAGAGTTTAAAGAATGAATAGGCTTAAACTTTAATGATACTACAGGTGAATTTAATGGAATAAAATTTTATCTGATAGATTTGCCAGTACAAATCCCTTCTACACATATATATTTAATTACCTATAACGTATATTGACATGATACATTTCCCATGTTTTTAGAATGGGAGATTCAGTTTTTGCACACCCTACTATTTACAATATCTCACTGTTATAAGAAAATATTTGTTTTGTGGTTTAGAAGCAGACTAGATGACCCTTTTGGTCCCTTCTAGCTCTCTGATTCTATGATTCCATGACACTGAGTTACACATATTATCAGTCTCCATTCCCATCACTTTTGCTTTTAAATAATCCAATTTAAAGTCTATATTCTTATATTACTATAAAGGTAAGAAGATGATCCAATATATTTTTTCGAAAGAGATACTTTGTATAACAGTAAAAATATATGACCATGCTGATTCTGTCATGTCTTTTAGTTTGAAACAAGTTACATAACATTAGAATTCTTATGGCATCATGCTAGTTGCTAATGTTTTCATCCTGACTCACTAACTATCTTTAACAGCTAGACAATCATCAGTTAGAATAATTGTAAATGATACTGCAATACATAAAGAACCAGCATAATAATTTTGTGATTATCATAAAATATATTATTTATATTAAGAGTTGTCCATTCAGGTGCATGAAATCATAACCTTTCTTATTATAGAATGTCTCATGTTTATAGATTGAATAGGAAATCACCTTATCTTTATGCAGTTATATCTCAGAAAGGTAGGATTGGAAGGGACCTTGATAGGTTGTGTAATTCAATCTCAACACTGAAGTAAGATTAAGTATTACCTAGATGACACTTCACAGGTATCTGTTTAACTTTCTTAAGAACTTATATTGATGGAGATTCTATAAGTTCCCTGGGAAATTTGTTCTAGTGTTAGTTACCCTCACATTTAAGAAATATCTTCCTAATGTCAAACCTAAATCTCCCTGGCTGCAATTTAAGACCATTACTCCCTGTTCTGTCTTAAGTGGTTAACGAGAACAGTTTATTACCCAACTGTTTACATAAGCATTTTCCATACCTGAATATGATCTCCTTAGTGCTTATTTCTCCTAAATAAACAAACCATTTTTAAATCTTTCCTTATACTTTGTGTTTTCTATACCTTTATTCATTTTGTTGCTCTTCTTTTTATTTTGATTTGCCCACTTCTTTCCCAGAGTGTAGAAGTCAGAACAGGAAACAATATTCCAATTGAGGCCATATCATTCTAAGTAGAGTGAAAGAATTACTTCTTATGTCTTGTTTACAGTTGTCCTAATGCAACCCAAAATGATGTTTGCTGGGATTTTGTTTGTTTTCTGTGACAGTATTATGTCAATTACTCATATTTAGGTTAACATCTTCTGTAACCACAGATCCTTTTCCGCAATAATCTTTCCTAGCCAATAATTTACACTTTTTATTTATATCATAAATTATTTTTGCCAAGTGTACTACTTTACACTTTTTCTTATTATATTTTATCCTCTTTATTCACTAATTTGACAATATCATTTTTAATTGTCATCCTGTCATCTGAATCTCTTGCAACCCCTTCCAATTTGATGCTCTCTACAGACAGTAGCAATATATTCTCTGTGCCATCATCCAAACCAGTCATGAAAGTATTGGACAGAACTGGACCTAAGGCACATCCCTATAGGCATGTCTACATGTGAAAAGTTAAGTCAACTTAATGGAATTCACTTAACTTTTCAAGTGTAGACCCGGCAGAGGAGCATTCTGGAACCCATGGCTCTCTGCTGAGAAGGGACCCCATAGCTCCCTTCTCATCGGACCTGCAGCCTCCCAGCAGAAGCGACTTTCTGGGAAGCCATGGGTTCCAGCGATAAGGAGCCACAGGGGTCCCAGCAAGAAGGGAGTGCAGACTTCCTTCTTGCCAAGACTCCCATTGGTCCAGGGTACAAAGGAGCAGAGGGCCAACAAGAGGGAAGCCTGTGCCCCTTTCTCCCCAGGAAGCCTCAAGACCCTTTCCAAGAGGGAGCTGTGGCTCCCTTCTTGCCACGGAGCAGGGGCTCCCAGGGACAAGGGAGACGCTGGAGTTACCCAGGCAAGGGAACTGCCAGGACTCCCCAGCACAATGGAGCCACACAGCTGGAGCTCCTGCCAGGGTGGCAGACAGGGGCGTCGCTGGCGCTGGGCACTCTGGGGCACATGCCCTGAACCCCAGTGCCAGAGCCACGGATTTCCGGCGAATTGGGCTGGAGATCCGGGGCCCAGCTGCCAGCGACTGTGGTGGCCCCTCCCTCGCTGGGGATGCACGTCCTGGCTGCCCATGGTGGCTCCTGGCCCTGGCCCTGGCCAGAGGGTGGGGCCTGTGGGCCGGGGGCAGGTCCTGGGCCCATGCCCTGGGTCCCTCCCCCAGCCAACGATGCCCCTGGTGGCAGGGGATTCACTTGCCACTGGAGCAATGGCTTGGAAGCCCCATGCAGCTCCCTTCTGCCCAGGAAGCTGCACTTTCCTGGTAAGAAGGGATCCACAACTCCCTTCTCAATGGAGACCTGTGGCTTCCCAGCACAAGGGAGCTCTAGGGAAGGTTGAACTAAAATTTCTCCCTCCCAGCAGAAGAGGGTTGAAACTTTTTTTTTTTTTTTAGTTCAAACTTGCAAAGGCTAACATAGACAGGGTTCAAATTATTCTGGACTAAGCTTGCTTAGTCGGACTAACTTGCTAGTGTAGACATAGCCTTAAGTACTCCAGGATGTCATTGATCAGGACCTGCTGACCTGAAGACATGTAACTTGTCTAATTCTTAGTTTCCTCCTTATTATTTCAGTCTCAGATACTACCCTATGGATACTGATGTCCACTATGCTAGTTGTTCAACCACTGCTATATTTTCTGGTGTGCACTGAAACACCACCACTAATAACAAAACATCTAACTCATGCAAGTCATTTCTGTATTTTCAGTTATTGCCTTTCCCCTCTCCTTGAGTAATGAGCCTACCTTACCCTTTGTCTAATTCTTGTTTCTCGTGTATTTGAAAAAATGTTTGCCTCTTATGTTTTATGTCCCTGGCTGATTTTATCTCATTTCTTACCTTGGCCTTCCTAACTTCATCCCTACATTCTTCTGCTGTTTTTGTGTTGCTTACTCATTCTTCATAGTTTGACCTTATTTTCACAATTTGTACTGAGTTTTTGTTTGTTTATTTGGTTGGTTGCCCCCCCTCCCGATTGTTGAAGATCTCCTGGTTAAGACAGTGTGGTCTCTGTCCATACTTCCTATCTTTCCTACACATTAAAACTTTGCTGTTGTGCTTTTAATAATGTCATTAAAAAAATAAAAAGTCAACTGCCCTGAAATCCATTTCCCTCTTTTAGACTTGCTTTCCATGGGACCTTACATTTCAATTTTCTAAGTCTGCTAAGTGCATTTTTTTATCTCATTGTCTTTTTTCTGCAGTTGTCCCTCCCAAAAGTTTTTAGAATAATGAACTCTTACAATTTTATGATCAATTTCATCAAAACTACCTTTCAAATTTTCAACCAGTTTTTCTTTATTTGTCAGAAATCTAGAATACCTTCTCTCCTAATTGCTTTTTCCATCTTTTTAAATAAAGTCATTTCCAATTATTTCCAAGAACTTGCTGGATAATCCGTACCTTGCTGTATTATCTTCCCAACAAGATATCTGGGTGATGGAAGTGCTGCATCACAACAGAGTACTGTGTTTTGGAAGATTTGATTAGTCCTTAAAAAACAAAAAACAAAACAAACAAAAAAAAACAAACAAAAAAAAAAACAAAAACAAACAAAAAAAACCCCAAAACAACAACAACAACAACAACAAAAACGAAACCCCCCCCCCTTTTTTTTTTTCCTGGTTAGTTAGTTCATACTAGAAATCCACCATGGCATTGGTCTCAGTTTTTAATCCATTTATACCTGCCCAATTTCTTTCAGCAGGTCTCTCTTCCACTTCTATCTCAATCTCAAAGCAAGAGCATATAACTTTGATATGCAAGGTAACATATCCTTTTTGCCCATTAGTATGTCCAAATGTCCATTAGTATTCAGACATTTAAGAAATTGATTAGTTTTCCCATTTTTATTCAGTCATGTCTCTGGTTATTGCTGTGGTTGCTCACGTCTCCCCCGCCCCCAGGTTCTGACCTATCACACAGGTCTCCATGCTCTGGATTTACCTATGCGATTTTGTCTCTTGTCACACAAAATCCAGATTAAAACTCTTTAGGTTAGCCAGGCTGTATCAAAAGATACTTCTTTACTTCCTTTGTAAATGGACCCCATATCTTCTCATCCATCTATCTTGGAACAGCATCCTGTGACAGATGGAGCTAAAGCTTTCCTTGTGATGCCATCCGTGCAGACACGGATTGACCTCTAGAGTTAGTATCTCTGCTGGGAGCCTTGCCTTGAACAGAAGTATCAATGAGAATACCACGTGCACCGCAACTCCTTCACCCTCACTCCCAGAACTCAGCAGTCACTTCTGATCTGTTTAGAGTCATAACTTGCAATATCAATAGTTATCACATGGATGAGCGGCATGAGGTATTAGTCAGAGGGTCAGATTATTATTGGTGATCCTTCCACAATGCTTCAGGTATTGGCCCATGACAGACAGAACATTTCATGTGATGCCATTGCAGGCTGAGAGATGGTTACCCCTTTTCCCCTTAGAAGAGAGACATCAACCTTGATGAACTTGTTTCCTCTTGTGTGTTGTAGCCATAATCCTTCAAGCCTTTGGAATATAATGCTTTCCCTACTCTATCTTTGGAGGCTATTCCTCATTCCTTGTGCCCAGGGTAGCACATATGTGTGCGCGCGCGCGCGCACACACACACACACACACACACACACACACACACACACACACACAC
>ML681993.1:19031609-19117688 GCA_007922195.1 Podocnemis expansa | reverse complement strand
CACACACACACACACACACACACACACACACACACACACACACACACGATGAGGACTCAAGGGACGAGGACTCTCTTCCAAAGGTGGAATAAAGAAAGACATATACTTCAGAAGCCATATTATAGTTATATTATATTTTAGTGTGTGCGTGTGTGCGGGTGCGTAATTTATACACACACACGCAGACATATAACATATGCTCATATAAAATATAATATGGCTTTCTTTTTTATATTAGATTATTATAAAATTATATGTGATATACTTATATATTTAATGTATATGAACTTATATACTTAATATATATGAACGCCAACTGGTGCATGATATTTGCATTACTTTAATTGCCAGGGAACCTGGAATCTGATTTAGGTCTTACCATAATCTTTGCTCATAAATGCTCTAACTTAGATCAGATTGTAAGAGCCCTGAAAGAACTAGTACATATGAGTATATAAAAGAATATAATGGATATAATAATATTGTTTATAATCATATACATAATTCATAAATATTATATATGATATTGTATTATGCTATATAATTACATACATTAAATTATATTATATATTTATGTTATATAATTATATATTAGTGTGGATGAACTCCATCTGGTGCCAGGACTGTCCCTAAGTGGGAGTGAGTCCTGGGAGCAATCAACCTGTGGGGCCCCCAACTCTTCCCTGTGCTGTGGGGGGAAGGGTTGGCCAGACTAAAGGCCAGGCCTCATGTTCCCACCTCGGTTCTGGGCCAGGCTTTTTGCCCCTGGAGCCAGGGTGGGCTTACCCAGAGATTTGATTCTGCTTTCCTGCCCCACCTTTGAGCCATACCCATGGTAGAACAGCTGGCCCAGGAGCAGCATGAGATAGTGGAGTCCGGGCTGGCTGTTTCATCCTGAGGGTGGCTAGAGCTGGCCAGAAGGTAGGTTCCACCCTCCCATCCCACCCAAATGCCTTCAGCTTCCTGCTGAAGGCATCAGGGCAGTGGCAAGGAACGGAGCAGCCATGGGGGAGGCAGTTCACAGAACCACAAGGCCTGGGGCGGTTGACTCTTTAGCATCCCCTCCCCCTTCCCCAGGATGTCTCTGCTTGCTGCATGATATCAGTGCTACCTTAATTTCCAGGGAACCTGGAATCTGTTTCAGGCCTTAGCACAAGTTATACTGCTCTAACCTACTTCAGATTTTACAGCCCTCAGGGAGCTACTACTTTATCATGTAACTGCAGAATGTAAATGCAGTGTTCTGTAACCTTGCCCATTTCTCCTGAGATTCTCTACCATCATTTTCCAAGTTTGTCTTTGCCACCAAATCAGCAAGGGTAAATGAAGGTCTAGTACTGCAATCTGTCACTATAAGAAAGTGAATGTGAAATCACTCTGGGTTCCCATGGCCAAACAAAGCTTGCAAAGAACATACAAAGTTATGGGTGAATGTAATCTTCATGTAAAGTTAATAGCAATGTATGCAATGAACAACAACAACAAACATGAACCTCAAGCAACAAACTTGACCAAGTTCCTTTCGTTCTAGGTCATAAAGACTGAGGTCCAAACCTTTATCCTGGACTTCATTTTACCAGACTACATGTGTTTTAAGAAAGGATAATCACTGGAAATATTTAAGATAGCTAAATTATCCCAAGCATATTTACTATGAGGATTTATATTTAAATTTTCTGCTTGCTAAAACAGTTTAGACAAAGATTTACAGTCCCTGTAGTGTATAATGTGAAATATGTCTAGTATGTGCTGCCAATGTTTAGTGTACTTTACATTTTTAGTATGATATTAATTTATCTGTAAGGTGAAAATCAGATTTGGTGATGTTCACAAAAAGGTGATGTCAATACACATTCTATTTTGCATCTCCCAGAAAGGTTTAAAAAAAAAAAAAAAACAACAACAACAACAACAACAACAACAAAAACACCACACACCAAGATGAAAGATATCTTGTTCTGACAGATATAGCTGCCTAAACCTTTCCCATTAGGTTAATAATCTGTGAAAATAGGATTGCAAAAATAGACAGACCATTTATTATATGATTTAATTAAATGATGGTAGCAAAACAACTAACACACCAGGGAAGTCAGGTGAATACTCTTATAGACTGCAGGTTGTTAAGCTCTCTTGGTTGCTTTTATAAGGAAAGGTCTTTAATAGATAACATATGTATTCCAATTCAAAAATGACATTTGGAATGGGTGTGTCTCATTGGTTTAGTCCTTCTCAGCAGATATGGCAAAAATAAATGGAATACCACTAGTTTAGTTCATCTCAGCAGATACAGCAAAAATAAATTGAATACAAATGTAGTGAATTAAAAACCTGAAAAGCTCAGTAGAATCACATTGTTTTAAATGTGCAAATACTAATTAGAATTTTCACTTCTCTGATAGAAGTGAAACCTTCAAAACAGTGTCATGTAACAGGACTGACTCCTTTTATTTCAAATCTGAGTGCAAAATGCAGTAACATAAAACATTTGCAGAATAGACCCAATTCCCTGGTGCAGGCCTCACTGTCAGCGGCGCAGGCTTGCAGCTGCGGCTCTTTGCTGGCCCCAAGGGCAGGGAGCTGTTCCACAGAGTTTAAAATCTCCCCTAGACATGGTCAGGGTGGGAGATTTTAAACTTCCCTGCGCAGCTTCCTGCCTCCTGGAAGAATGGCGGCAACAAGGGGCAGGCTCCCCGGGAGCAACTTCCGCAGCGGGGGGAGTGGGCTGAGGGAGCAGGAGCTGGGTGTCAGGGGGTCTTGGGGAGGCTAGAGAGCACCCAGCTCTGCAACTCGGGGAAGGCCCCCCTGCCCTCCGCCTGGCCCCCAGGAAAGTGCTCAGGGGAAGCAGGCAGCTTCCCCAGGACTAGGGTTGCCAGACATCTGGCAAATGGAGAACGTGTGCTCCTTTTTACCTTCTCGTCCTCCGTCTGGCAGGCATTCTAAACATAGATTTTTTTTCCCCCCTGCTTTTTGGTTTTTAGGAGTAGAAGGTGGTTAACAAACAAACAAACAAACACCATGCCCAACACAGGGCTGGAATCTGTAAACCTTAAGAGTCTGCTCTACACATCAGGAACAAAAGAACCTGCAGCAAAATCAAGGGGGGAGTGGAGCATACCATGTCCTCTCTTCTTAGAGAGGTTTACAACAAAAGCCTGTATGGTTCAGTTGGCTGAGCAACTACCTAGCAATTTCTGTGTTGTGTGTTTGAGCCCTATGTGGGGCACTTTGGCTTTCTCTTTTTGGGACTCTTGCTCCCTACAAAAGGCCTAAATTGGGGGGAAAAATATAGCAAACCCTAACTAAATGAAGGAAAATAATTTATACTGTGAATAAAATTACAAGCAGGGACAAACTAAGTAAAGAAATAAAGGGGCACTTTTGAATTGGTTAGAAACAATGTAGGACATTTCTTTTAAATTGTAAAATGGGCTGCTGTGGAAAATGAAAAAGCAGCAAGTCAACATTTTTTTTTAATTTTTAGGTGCTTTGCAAGCTTATATTTGCAAATTTAGTTTTTTTAACTATTTTTAGTTTATGAAAATTAATGAAAGGTTCATGAAAAGCTTTCATTTACTGAAAAAATGAATTTTCAGTACCAGAAAACATCTTGGTATTTTTTTTTTATTTTAAAATAATTTTTAAAACACCAGACTTTGTACTGTTTTAATTCTGCATTCATTATCATTCTATGACATAATATGGTAATAACAGCAATGTTCCCTCTAAGCTGATGATGCAGCTGACCAAGTTATGGATATGCTTGGTGGGGGGGGGGCAGCGGGGAAGGGTCCCGATAAACATTGAGGAATTTGCTCAGCTGCCTCCATAACTTGCTCAGCTGCATCATCACCTTAGAGGGAACATTGGTACCTACTGTACAATGTCTTCTCCACACATATCTTTACAGTTACTTTAAATATCCTACCCCTCTCTATCATCTTTTTGACCAACGAGCCTTTTGCAGAATTAGCAGGAAATAGTCAAACATTCTGAATCACTTCTGACAAAACAATGACAAAACAATGCCCCCCCCCACAGTCTGATGTATACAATGAAATACTGTACTGTTCACATAATTATGTAATGCTAAGAGAATATCACCTCTTTAAACAAACAAACAACAGTTCACCCCAGGGAAAGAAAACAGATAAAGTTTATATTAGATCTTAGCCAGGATGTCTTTTTTTTTCCTGTTAGCTGTATTTCTGGCCCAAGTTGAGTGAATAGAAGAACTCCTTGTGAGGCCAGCTTTCACCCTCTGTTGACTGCATCATGATTTGATGGGTTATTTACCAAAAAGTGAATATTATAATATAGGAAGTAAATAATAAATACAATACACTTCATAAAACTAAACTGCAGTTTATCAAAACTACTAATAATTTTATTTGTCTGTCAACAGCCAGGCAATTATTTTAAGTTCTTATTTAATTTGAGTAAGCGGATGTTCAGTGCTATGCACGTCATATAGTGATATCAGGTAATTCTTTTTTCAATTTTTGTTTCATTCAATCTTTGGTATTAAACTATCATTAAAATATTTTCATAATTTATATAAGCTACTTTACAAAAAGACCCCACATTTACATTAACAAAAAAGGGGAAAAAAACAACTTGTATGCACTGTACTGCATGGTCAGAAACGGCTAAGGGGTATATGCTTGTTTAAGAGTTCATATGGTACATTATAGCAAGAAAGCAGACAGACGATAGCTATCTGTTCATTAATAGATATAAAAATACTTTCCCTTTGCTCAATAATAGATTGCTTGCTCCCTATTTTTTTTTTTTATTTTAACATGCAGTTTATTTTGCACAACAACTGTAAAATAAATTTGGCCAGAAACAGCACTAATCCTCTTATCTTTCAGTAGTAGCATTTAAGCTTGTTGTCTGTTTTGTTACCAAAAACATGTTTTCCTCCCAAATACATGAGGTATTAAAAAAAAAAACAACTTTAAAGAAGTATTCTATAGGAATTTCTTAAGTGGAAGAGGTGGTGAGAAAGATGGAGAATATGGAGTTAAACATTCTAAATAACAGTTCTGCATGAAGTAATTATTCCTGTTTTGAGAAGGAAGAAAATGATGTTTTCATATTGTAGTTAAAAAGCCAAATAAGTTACTGCAAAATCCAGCATATGCTGCATGTACATATGTCTGGCTTGTAAATGCTAGTCTCCCTCAGCTAGGTAAAATACCTGAACATATTTCTGAATATGGTATAAGTACCCCAAAACTTGAAACCCTACAGTATCTTGGCTACACTAACCCCAATCCTCACTTCTCTATAAATGGATAATAGGATGGAGTTCACCCTGGGAAATGTACAAGGGTTCACCAGGGTTTTTCATTTAACTATTTAGAAAACTTCCTTGATCTACTTGTTTTGGTTTACCCTTGGCAGGATATGGATACAGCCCTCTACTCAAAGGATTTACACTCTGCTCAAAAAATTGAAAAAAAAGTGTCTCTTTCTTAGATATTAATTCTAACTAATTCTAAATAAAAATTCAACAGAACATAACATATGAAAGAAGCCACTTAAAATCATACAAGACACCATAAATTACTTTACCTAATGAGACGCAAAATCTAATATATCATAAACCATAAAATTGGAATGCTATCCTCATAACACAATGTAACATATCCTTAGCAGATATTATGAAGTTATAAATACTTAATTGTGGCACAGAATAATAAACATACAATGTTCCAATATATAACATAAGAAAGCCTTAATACACAGGTATAGAGCCTTAATACAATGTTATATTAGAATAAAATATAACTCCTTTATGTACATGTATATGCCAACCTTATACTAACGAATATTCAATATTATTACTTCAAACTAACTGATGTTTTCTGAGTGCTGATCAGGCAATTATAGAATGTATGGGGTAGGAGATGATTCATGTATAAGCATCCAGCATATGCTCTTCAGGACCTGTCTCACTATACCGGCCAGGTATCTGATGACTGGCAGGGTATACCTGTTGATGGCGTGGATCTTGTTCTTCCCATTGAGCTGGCTCTTCAGGACCTGTCTTATCCTCTGGTGGTACTTGGATGTTGCTGTCTTCCTTGTCTCCTCATCGTGGTTCCCATGTGACTGTGGGATGCCAAGGTACTTGTAGCTGGTCTGTATGTCTGCTATGTGGCCTGCTGGTAGTTCCACCCCATCAGTCTTGACTACCTTTCCTCTCTTTACTACCATCCAGCCACACTTCTCCAGTCCGAATGACATCCCAATATCCTCACTGTAGATCCGTGTCAGGTGGATTAGCGAGTCGATGTCTCATTCATTCTTAGCATACAGCTTGATGTCATCCATGCAGAGGAGGTGGCTGATGGTAGTTCCACTCTTGAACTTGTATCCATATCCAGTCCTTGTGATTATCTGGCTGAGGGGGTTCAAGCCAATGCAGAACAGCAGCGGGGACAGCGCATCACCTTGGTATATGCCGCACTTGATGGCCACTTGTGCAAGCTGTCTTGAGTTGACTTCCAGTGTTGTCTTCCACAGTCCCATTGAGTTCTTGAGGAAGGTCCTTAGTGTCCTGTTGACTTTGTATAGCGCCAGACATTCACAGATCCATGTGTGCGGCATTGAGTTGAAATATATATATATATATATTTCATTCTAAGAAAGGTCTTAGTTACTTATTTATTAAAATAATTCCTTTTACTCATCTATAGTCCTTCTGCTCTATCCCTTTGATATTAATGTTATCACTGATGTTGATGTCTTCTCTGATCACCCACATTCAAGTATCTCAGTTTTCTGCCTTATATATGATTTTCTAACCCTTTCTGATTGCTAGCTTTCCTAATCTCCAAGAACATCATCTTCCCCACTAAGGGGTGATATCGTTATTGACAAATCAGTTTTCCAAAATACTAATAAATTTTACCTGTTTAGTTCAAACTTGGATCTTCTTCAAATCCTCCTTCGTACCTACTGATGCCTCTCTGCAGGTATTAGGAGTGACCTTTATTTCATCCCGGTCTACCTTTTTGCTATTGGTCAGTGTGATGCTGTGTGGGTCTAGTGGACTGTTTATTCTGTCTTTCATATTAATATTTCATATTTGCAATAATCCACATGTGATATACCATGTTTAAGAACAATATAAAAGTTATAATCTTCTAGGAATAATTGTATGATTTATATGTAGGTATCATATCTGTAAAAGGTTTTAGGAATGTATTTGTTTTATTTGTACATCAAGTTGTTCGACTCCAAACAATCCCAGACTGGTTGTCCACAGAACTGTTGTCATCCTAGTGGCCCATTGAGTAAGGTGACTCACAGCTGCAGTGGACCTAGAAAGAAATCTTTTTGGCCAGGCACCAAGACTGACCATGTGACTCACTCCATTTTGATTTGACAAGGATTCTGAGAGTGTGGGAGAGCAAAAGGTGATCAAGGCAATAGCCCCATCTCCATCCTGTCTTCAGTCTTTAGTCTTCAGCCTATCTGCAACCAACACCATCCTCTGGAACTATTGTTCTGGGACTGAACAAAGGACTGAGACGCATCCAGCTGCTGGGTGCATACCAGAGGAATTGGACTAACCTGCAAACTACACATTCTTCAAGGAATTGCTTTCTATGGACTTTACATTATTTGTATGTATGCGATTCACTTTGACCCTTTTTATGACGTCTCTCATATTTTGTTTGGTTTTTTTTAATATTAAACCTTTAGTTGTAGTTACTAAAGGATTGGCTGGCAGCGTGGTAATTTGGGTAAGGTGCAAGTCTATATTAGTCTGGGTGATGTGGCTGTCCCTTTGGGGTCAAGAGAACCTATTTCTTTAACAGACCCAGTGGTTAGAAGAGGACCAAAAAAGCTGATGTGCAATAAAGGGGGCTATTTCTATTTTGTTATGCTTGGTGATAACCAGAGTGGGGAATCAGAAGCATGTTTCTTTTACTGGCTGGGAGATTGGTTTAAGTACCACCCATCAGTGGTTCGGGGGTTTGGCCCTTGGTTTGCTGCTTGCCCTCATTTTGGCACATTCAGAATGTTATCCCAGGAGGCCTGAGTCATAGTCAGTTTCTTAACACCTCCATTTTCTTTCTCTCTCCTTCTCAGTATCGTCATTGGCTGCTATTTTAGCTAAAACTTGCTCTAAAATATTATTTCCTACTTATGAGAAAACTTAGACTTAAAACTATCTTTTATCGACACCTAATCATTATGTTGTTGCCAACATCCTTCTTATTTATAAACAAATAAAATCCTCAATGTGTTCACCACTTGGTCTTTCTAATAGCCTGAGTTAAACACAGTTACTACAACACTTTATTCAGAAGAGGAATGTAAGTGACACTTATGTTCTTGATATGTGGGGCAAGCTCTTTGTCCAATTCCTAACTGTTTTTTTTTCCACTCAGAAATGTGCCAGATAACTCCCAGATCAAGTAAAGACAGGCTCCAGGTACTGAGGACTGTAAACCAAACATGACTCGAGAGCAGGAGATGAAAAGAAAAGGTATGTATGGTAGAGTAACCAGATTGTAAGTGTGAAAAACTGGGACAGGAAATGGGGAATATTAGGTGCCTGTATAATGCAAAACCCCAAATATTGGGACTTTCCCTGTAAAATCAAGGCATTTGGTCAGCCAAATGAAGGGAAGTGAGAGAAAGGACAAACATAAGAATAATAACACTTTTTATTCAGTGAGGTACATACCTATTTTGATGATTTATTTTGAGACAGATTTTTGACATCCATTCTTTCTCCTTTCAGAAAAAAAAAAATCTTTGGAGTTTCTTTGTCACCAAGGAAATGGGCAGTTCACAACATAGCTTTAAGAGGTTCAGCAATATCATCTTTCCTGCCCCAAACTAAGGTAAATATGAAAATTAGATAACATTAGTAAATTGGCTTTCTTGCCTACCTTGTCCTTTCCCTGCCCCCCCAGCTTCCTTGGGGAGACTAAGGAGTTTCATATTATGTACATCTGACTTGCCTGTACAGCCTTTTGGTCACACAGTGACAGGAGCTATAAAAAGTTCAAGGAGAGCACAGATGAGTATTGTTTTAACAAACATACAAGCTCTAAAGAGAAACATGGAAAAGTACAAGCTAGAAATAGAAAAAAACAAGGAGTCTTGTGGCACTTAAAGACTAACAGATTTATTTATCTCATGAGCTTTCATGGGAGAAAATCCCACTCTGTCAGACACTTTGAAGTGGGGGAACTTAAAGAATGGGATGAAAACAAATGCAGGGGAGCGTAAGATATAGGATCAGGTCATACTTCAACAGCAAATCGGAGTATCTGTAAAGATTCAAACTCTGGGAAACAGAACATAGAGTAGGGTGAAGTCAAATTACTTGGTATAATGGGAAAAGAAGCTATAGTCATGATTCAGTCCTGCTTTCACACAATCTAATCTGCATATTAGTTCAATTTCAGCTGTTTTGCTTTGAAGTCTTGATTTCCCATTGATTTTCTTGAGCACTATCATTAGCAAATCATCAATGGAGTGATTAGGAAGATGGAAGTGCTCAGCAACTTTTTTTTTTTTTTTTTGTGATTTCCGATGTCAGTTTTGTGCCCATTTATTCTTCTGTGTAAGGACTGTCCTGTGTGTCCAATGTATAAGGTATGGGGGCATTTCTGGCACATGATGTCATAAATCATATTAGTGGATGTGCAGGTGAATGACCTTTTGATGGAGTAGTTGGCTTAGGTCCTATGATGGTGTTTTTTGTGCAGATATGTGGACAAAGTTGGCAGCACAGTTTGTTGCAGGGATATGTGTCTGCTTTAATGTTTCTGTTGTCCATTGTCTACAGCCAAGCCCTAAGATATAATCACATTTGCTTTGATCCTTCACACAGAGACAGACAACTTCAGGATCTCTGTTGAACTTTCTTAAAACTACAGTACCCACCTGGGGAAGTAAAGAAACAGATTGACAGAGCCAGCTGGGTACACCACAGTCAACTATTATAGGAATGCCCCCAAAAAGAAAACAATAACACACCACTGGTCAACACTACAGCCCCCAAGTCAGACCTCTACAACAGATCATTAAAGATCTACAGCCTATTTTAAAAAATGACCTCTTACTCTCTCTAGCCTTGGGAGACAGACCTCGCCTCACCTACAGACAACACCCAGACCTTAAGCAGATAAGCCTCAGCAACTATAGGCCTAACAACAGAAAGCCAAATCAAGCCAGCTACTCCATCAAAGGGTCATTCACCTGCTCATCCACTAATGTGATTTATGCCATCATGTGCCAGAAATGCCCCTACACCTTATAAATTGGACAAACAGGACAGTCCCTACACAGAAGAATAAATAGACACAAAAATGACATCAGAAATCACAGCACACACACGGACAGAACAATTGCTGAGCATTTCCATCTTCCTAATCACTCCATTCATGATTTGTTAATGTTGGTGCTCAAGAAAATCAATGGGACATCAAGACTTCAAAGAGAAACAGCTGAAATTGAACTAATACACAGATTAGATTGTGTGAAAGCAGGACTGAATCATGACTATGGCTTCTTTTCCCATTATGACAGATAATTTGACTTCACTCTCCACTTTGTGCTGTTTCTCAGAGTTTGAGTCTTTACAAATGCTCTGATTTGCTGTTGCAGTATGACCTGATCCAATGTCTTACACTCCCCTGCACTTATTTTCATCCCATTCTGTAAGTTCCCCCTCTTCAAAGTGTCTGACAAAGTGGGATTTTCTCCCATGAAAGCTCATGCGATAAATAAACCTGTTAGTCTTAATGTGCTACAAGACTCCTTGCTTTTTCTTGCTTTATAAGACTAACATGGCTGCCCCTTTAGAACTAAACTATAAATAGAAGTCAAAAAGAGAGTGGATTCAGAGATACATAATGAAGGCCCCTAGATCAGAGAGAAAGCAGTTAAGACCACGATTTGGTAGTCATGTTCTCTGGCAGTCTGTGGAGGCAGGTGTTTCCTTATTTTGATGAATGTCAATGCAAATTGGACACAGATATGCATACAGTGGTGACTACAATTTTGGTCATACTATAAAGTCACTGGAAATAAACACTTACAGAGGCCTAGCTTAGAAGTAGTACAGGTACACAAAATGGAGCCAGCCACAGCTATTGCATTCCCTTTCTAGCAAATGTTCAGTATCTTCAGACAAGAAAATGGTATCCTGCAGGTATCCTCAAGCTGTGAAACTGTAGTTTCAAAGAAGCTGAATCCTTCTACATCCAGGAGAAAAACTAGGGAGCCAAAGTTCTCCATACTGTCTCACAATGACATTTCCACTCCACAGGTTTGAAATGCTTCTATTCCTTCTAAAGTTATATGATAATGCTTTGAATTTAAATCACAGCCATTTGCATCCAGACACACTGAAATTTAGGTCTAGATAAGCAAAGGAGTAGAGTTCCTAAATCCCACTTTTAGGGAGAGGTATCACTGGTCCCAAAAATCATTCAGGGCCCAGGCCTATGCCTGCCCCCCCCAACGTGCTGCCCCCCCCCCCTGGCACTGATCTGGCCCCACTTCCCAGGAAGGACCAAGCCTGGCTCCAGTTTCTGCCACCAGTGGACCCAGATCCCTCGCTGATGCCAGATCTGGTGGCCCCAGGTTCCTAGTCAGGGCTGGGTTCAGAAGCAGATCCTGCCATCACTGGCGGCCAAGCCCTGGGTCCCTGACTGGGGCTGAATTGGCTGGCACCAAGCAAGATGAGGGATGGAGTGGTCTGCCACTGTGGCAGCCCTGCCTGAGATCCCTGGCTGGGTTAGGAACAGACTGGGCTTCTGTCACAGCAGTCCAGCCCCAGACACCCAGCCAGGTTGGTGCCAGACATAAAGGGACCTCGGGGTAGTCACAGGCTCTGTAAGCCTGTGCTGCTTTCGGGATTTGGAACACTGGAACTGGGGGTTCTTGCAGTAGCTTGTGTGTCCCTGTCAGGAAGGAACTTGGTTTTTAAATGTGAAGTTTCATATGGTACCAGAACATTATAATCTTGTGCATGCCATTTTCTTACTCCTTTTTTTGTACTGTTTAGACCTTATTTGTTATTGTTTGAATTGTTTCTCCCCCCCCAAAAGCAAAGTGCAATCTGTTAATACTAGCATATAACAAGCAATGCCAGTACACCAGGTGCTGTTCACTGGGGTTGGGCCTCTCTTTCCTTCCTCTTCCTAACAACTGACAAACAGAGAGGTTTGGATGATGCTAAAGATTTTATCCTATTTGTGCAACTTTCAACTTCAACTGCTAATCTTTTAAACATTATCCATCTTTATGGATGCACCCTTATTGAAAACTTTTTAAAACGTGGAGCTAGAATTTTAAAGATTTTGGTTTAAATTTAGCTGTTACCAAGCTCAGCACTGCAAGGCTTATATGAGTTAAATGGCTAAGTCCTGCTATCAAAAGTGACATAAGACTTAAGCTTGTAAGACTCATTGTAAGTCAGTGATACTATGGATCCTAAGTCATTTCTGGAAATGGGACAGATCTGCCTAAGTCACTTACATCTTGCAAAACTAAGCAGAGCAGTTGCTAAGTACCTTTCAGGAATCCATCCCTAGCAGTCTGATCGCCAGCTACCACTGTTTGACTTTGTGATGCTATGTTTTACTACTTTCATGTGATCAGAATATATTTGGTATAATTAGGATATGATTTATCAATATGGATAGCTGTTTACTGAACATTTGTCATTGATTTTACATTTTAAATCTTTTTAAATTTTAATTAATAACTACTTTTAAATTTAATTAACACATCCATTGAAAAGGGCTATATATAAAAACAAAAACAAGAAAAAAACAACTTTATTTTAGTTTCTGCCTTTCGGTCCTACACTGAAATACCATCCATGGGATATTTGAGGCAATGCATATATTAACAGTTCCCTATAAATCAGCGTAAGTAATTAGTCCAGGCTGTTTAACTATTTACACATTTACAATAAGTTATTTTATATTCAAATTCTTTCCTAGGAACAACAAAGAAAAAAATATCACCATGAATACTAGTTCTTCAGTAATCAGGACAGGTTCTGATGGATCATTTCTTGCACACCAGCAGACCAGTACTACAGAGAAATTCCACTAACATAGGATCTTTTGTAGAATCTCATGACTTAAATTGTGTTTCCATTGAATATTTGATAATAGAAATTCAGGAACCAAATCTTCAGATACAGAACAATGAAGGCTCCAATGCTATTGTACTTGATCCTGTTCCCTTAGAATTTCTGTCAGTAGGTTAAATGAGAAGGGAAAAGCAAATAGGTTCAGGACAAGGAAGAATGCACCATCAATGCTACAAAGTAAAATGAAATTTCAAATAGTTTGATGTCCATAAAGGCGCAATTTAATTGATTAAGAAAATGCATATTTTAATCCTTGAAATTACAACAACTTAATGTTCATCATTAAAGTCACATGTGTACAAATTTTTGGGAAACACACACATACACATCTTCTAATCTAAGATTTGTAGAATCCCCTTGAATACACGTAGTGACTGAAATATGGTGCCTACAAAACTGTAGGCATGCCTGATACTTCTCTTCATCCTCTCTCTGTTATTCTCTTTTTCTCTACAGTTGTCCCTAGAAACATATTTGTGCTTCCTAAACAGTTTTACTTACTATTTTAGGGGATACCTATGTTTAAATGCTACCCCAAAAAAGGATTCTTGTCCAAATGATAAAGTAATAAAAATATTCATAATCTAAGTTCTCATTTCATAAAAGATTTACTGAATAAAGCTTTTCAGACAGCAAACTGATACATCATTTCTTAATTATAAAGTATTTGCATTTTTAGAACTAAAAACTAGTAAAAAACTAGTCACAATAAATATTTTTAATGCACAGATTTGAGAAAAAGTAATACTCTGCAATTTTTTATGGGCAATGATTGTTATCTAACAACTTTAAAATGGTGGGTAGGTAGAATTATCACTTTCTGAAAGATGGTGCAACTGAAGAGCTGAAAGCTGTAGTGATTTAAATAAAGGAAATGGATACAGAAATCAAGTTGCTTTTGCTGTACTAGTGTCAAACATAGAAAATATTTCTCTGTCTTAAAATTTAGATGTGAAACAACCAAGGAGTCCTGTGGATCTTAAAGACTAACAAATTTATTTATTGCATGAGCTTTTGATTACTTAAAAAAAACAACCTATACCTGCATTTGACTTTCCATCTAGTGACAAGATATAACTCTTAATGGGGATTCTAATGCCTAACTATATATCCATGTATGTATCCATGTGCTACTCTGAAATTTAGAATGTGTGTTTAGTTAATGGACTACAATGGCTGAAAGGTACAAAGATAGTTGAGAGCTCTTTTGGATCAGACTATCACTGTTTATCATCATCACTGCCATCCAGATTTTAAGGTGTCATTTATTCTGAATCTATAACTCACAAATGCAATGTATGTTACAGTAAGGCAAACATTTCTAACATGCTAAAAGTCCTAGATTACTGTGACATGCAAGTTAATTCAGTAACCATACACTACCATTTTTCTATAGGTAATTTGCATGCAACAATTTCAGCAGCTATAAGAACACTACTGCAAACAGATGGTGGATTACTTGGCCCAAGAGCCACACATCTGAGAATAACTGCTTTCAGTTACTAGCTGCATAATATACAAGTTATCTGTATTTGTTTCTTTTTTAATTTTTAATTTGATCATATTCTTGTATAGATTGTGGGAGGAGAATTCATTGACATGCTGAAAAGGACAGTCTTGACCTTCCTAATTGCAGTCTATGAGGAAATGTTAGTAAATATACAATCATAAAGGTGATTCAGCATATTCACTTTTTCTTCCCTAAATATTAAGACTTAATAATTTTTAATGTGTATGAGTTTTTTAGCTAGAACTTGTAATTCAGAACCTTAGAGTCTAAATCTGATCCTTTGTATAAATACTTACTCAGTAGCATCAGTGCCCATGAGGGATTCCTCAAGAGCATTCATGAAGAGACATTGAAGGCTGAGGAATCTTCCAAGCTGCAGAGGACTGCTGCTGTTACACCACTGAGGGAGAAAGAGATGGCTCTGTCACAGGGAGGACACTGGCAGCTGATTGGTTCTAGAAGAAGGCAATCTTCCACCTCTGCTCCGAACCCCCCCCCCACTGTGGTGATGAAGAACCATTATGCAAATTGGAGGATTGTGACCACCACACACAGGAAGAAATGCAGAGTAGTGGTAGTTGGGAACACTCTTCTGAGGTGGATGAAGGCACCTATCTGTTGCCTTGACATGGCATCCCAGGAGGTATGCTGCCTCCCAGGGGCCTGTATCTGAGACATTACAGAGGGATTGTCATGAATCATCAAGCCCTTTGACCACTATGCTATGGTACTCATCCATGTGGGCACTAATGATCTTACGAGATGTGACCCTCAGAAGCTCAAAAGTGACTACAGGTATCTGGGATTATGGGTGAAGGAATTTGGTTCACAGGTGGTGTTCTCATCAATCCTTCCAGTCAAGGGTAGGGGCCTGGGCAGAGACAGATGCATCCTGCAGGTGAATGCCTGGCTGCGAAGATGGTGTTGGCAAGAGGGTTTTGGTTTCCTCAATTGTTGGATATTGTTCCAGGAAGAAGGACTGCTAGCCAGAGATGGAGTCAACCTTTCGAGGAAGGGGAAAACTGTATTTGGTCATTGACTGGCTAACCTACTGAAGAAAGCTTTAAACTAGTTTTGAAAGGGGAAGGTGACAAAAGCCCACAGGTAAGTCAAAACCAGGGAGATTTGCAGAAGGGTTAGAACATGGGAGGAACCTGGACTGTAACAGCAGGGATAAATGAGAGACTAGTTAGAACTGGAAGTGGGGGAGTGGATATCAAATCAGTATCTTAAGAGTTTATATACCAATGCAAGAAGTATGGGAAATAAGCAGGAAGAACATGAAATTCTAGTAGCTAAACACAACTATGACATAGTTGGCATCACAGAGACTTGGTGTGATTCCATGACTGGAATGTTAACATAGCAGATAGGGGAAAATTGAGGTGGTGCTGTCTTGTATATTAAGAGTGTGTACACTTGGTGTGAGGTGGAGTTGGGAATAGAAGACAGACATGTTGAAAGTCTGGTTAAAAAGAAAAGGAGTTAAAAACGAGGATGATGTCATCATAGTGGTCCACTACAGTCCACCTAAACCAGGAAGAGGAGATGGATGAGATTTTTTTTCAACAATTAACAAAATCATCCAAAGCACAGGACTTAGTGGTGATGGGGGATTTCAACTACCCTGACTTCTATTGGGAAAATAACACATCAAGGCACAAATTATCCAAGAAGTTCTTGGAATGTATAGGAGACTTTTTTTTCCCGCCAAAAGGTGGGAAAGCTACTAGAAGAGAAGCCATTCTCTATTTGTTTATGACAAACAGAGAGGAAATGGTTGAGAATTTGAAAGGTGAAGGTAACTTAGGTGGAAGTGATCATAAAATGGCAGAGTTAATGATTCTAAGGAATGGTTGGAGAGAGAACACCAAAATAAAGATGATGGATTTGAAGAAGGCAGACTTCAACACAATCAGAGAGTTGATAGATAAGAACAACAAGAACTGAAGACAGTTAGCAGTTCTTCAAAGAGACAGTATTAAGGGCAAAAGAATGAACTATCCCAATACAGAGGGAGGATAAGAATTATGGCAAGAGACCATACTGGCTTAACCTGGAGATCTTCAATCATCTAAAAATGATGAAAAAGTCCTACAAAAAGTGGAAACTTAGACAAATCACAAAGATGACTATTAAAAAAAAACAGTTATGTAGGAGAAAAATCAGAAAGGCCAAAGCACAAACTGAGATCAAATTATCTGTAGTCATAAAAGGTAACAAAAACATTTTAAATATATTAAAAATAATAGACAGCCATGGGCAGTGTAGGTCTATTACACTACAAAGAGGGAAAAACAATAACAGAAAATGTGGAAATGGCAGAGGAACTAAATGATTGCTTCGTTTCAGTTTTCACCAAGAGGGTTGATGGTGATTGGATACTTGATGTAGGAGAGGGCAGTAAAAACAGGACAGGATCAGAAGCTAAAATAGGGAAAGAACTAGATAGCTAGACATGTTAGATGTCTTCAAGTCACCAGGGCCTGATGGCATACACCTTAGAATACACAAGGAGATGACTCGGGAGATGTCTGAATCATTAGCTATTAACTTTGAAAAATCATGGAAGACTGGAGAGGTCCCAAAGGGCTAGAAAAGAGTGAATATAGCACCCATCTATAAAAAGGGAAACAGAGACTACCCAGGGAATTATAGACCAGTCAGTTTAACCTCTGTGCCAGGAAAAATAATGGAGCAAATAATTAAGGAAAACATTAGCAAGTATCTAGATAAGAATAAGGTGTTAAGTGATTGTCAGCATGGATTTGTCAAGAACAAATTGTATCAAACCAACCTCATAACTTTTCATGATGGGGTAGCAAGCCTTGTGGATACAACAGAAGCAGTAGATGTGGCATAACTAGACTTTTGTAGATCTTTTGATATGGTCTCACATCACCTTCTCATTAACAAACTTTGGAAGTACAGCCTGGATGAAACTACTATAAGATGGCTGAAAAAATGGTTGGATAACCACTCCCAGAGAGTATTTACCAATGGTTCACAGTCATGCTGGAAGGGCATATCAAGTGGCGTACAGCAGGGATCAGTTCTGGGTCTGGTCCTGTTCAATATTTTCATCAGTGATTTAGATAATGGCATAGAGAGTATGCTGGAAACTTATATGTGAATTGTTCACATGTCTTCTGTATTCTTCAATTAACTGACTGTATTCTGTATATGTAGCCCTTTCCCTAGAAAGAAGTGGGAGGGAATTCACTCTTACCACTCTGCCTTAGCATAAGAATGTGTATCACCTTGTTTTTAGAAAAGAACCATTATCTCACATTATCTTACTATCTTGTTAGCTTGCTATTGTATATGAATGAAGAACGTTTGCATGTGAAATACCTGATAAGGGCAAAGTATGCTGTGATTTCCTGATACCAGACTGATCCAGGGATGAATAAAAGAGAAGATTGACAGACTGGAAGCCAACACAGACACCCATGGAGAAAAATATCCTGAGATAATGAAACTATGTTAAAACCTGTGAGACAAGTTCTGGGACCATCTGCTGTGAGGGTGATTATCAAGAGGCTAATTGGCTATGTCTATATTGCCAAATTAGACTGGACTAAGCCATCTTAGTCTAGACTAAATTGGCCCATGGCCACACTAGGCTTTGCCTTGTCTGAACTAAGAAATGTCTTAGTTCAGACTAGCCAAAGCTTAGTCTGCACTAGTAAGACACCTTGCTTAGTCCGGACTAAAGTTCAAACTAAGCACATGCAAGACTCAAAATAATGGCTTGTTTGAACTAAAAAAAAATTCTGAACTAAGCCATTAGTTCAAACTAGTGATACATTCTAGTTTGAACTAAGAAGTTATTTAGAACTAGGACACTGCTAGTTTGAACTGAAAAGCCACGGTTAGCCCTAACTAGACTGAGGCTAGTTTGGACTAATCTCAGACTTGTTTTAGTTTGGAGTAGCAGGTCCAAACTAAAAAAGTAGATGTAGACATACCCATTGTGCTTCAGGAAGCAGCAGTGATGGGAGGTATCAGGAACTTAATATCTGTGAATAACTAAACAATGACAGTGCAAAACCTATAGAGCTGCATGTAAACAATTTATCATAAAAAGAGGATGCTCTTGCCAATGAACTCTGGGTTCATCCTGTCTCCATCTTGAAGTCTCAGAATCACGACCAACTGGAACCAGACTCCATCTCCCAAAGGTGGTCCAACTTGCCATTGGACTGGGTTGAGCTACAGATGGGTCACTACAGCATCATAGCAGGACACTGTGTGTGTCTGTGTGTGTGTGCACACATGCATATGCAGAATTGCTTAATATCTTGTATTTTCAACAAATGTGGTGTGCTGCCTTTTCCCCTTTAAAAGATCTCAAGTTCTTCTTTTGCACAAGTATACTTGTAAAGTTTGCCAATGGCTTTGTATGCAGTTTGAATGTTGAATCAACATAATTTAAATTGATCTAATTGAATTGATACAAACATCATTGTATCAATTTAAATTAAATTGATTTAGCATGTCCCCACTAGAAACCCAAATTGAACTAGCATGTCCTTGGACAGGACTTGCTAGTTCAATCTAAAAGAGGGGCACTCTGGGAAGTGTGGCAACATGGCACCCAAGGTGGGACATGCCACCCACCCAGTCCCCTGCCTGGCTCTCACTCGGTGAGCCAGGTGGTGGAGAAAAGAATCCTACCACCTGGCTCTGGGTGCTCAAAGCCTGGTGGAGGAAAAGGTATCCCCCCCACCTGGCCAGAGCCTCAGATGCACAGCGTGACGATGGGGAAGGGGACCAAGCAGCGCTGGCCGGGTGGCAGGAGAAGGCAACACACACACACCTGGCTCAAGCAGCACTGGCTGGATGGTGGAGAAAGGGACCCCACCCACCCGGCTCCTCCAGCATGCTAGCCAAGTGGCAGGGAAAGGGTCACCTGGTGTGCTGGCTAGGAGGCCTTCTGCCGAGCATGCACTGAGGGAGGCGAGCACAGGGAATAGTCTCTTCACTGCCCTACCAGCATGCTGGGAGGCAGGTGCAGGGGTCCCTCCTCCTGCCGCCTGGTGAGTGCACTGGGGGAACTAGGCATGTGGGATCCCTTTCCCCGCTACCTGGCCAGCGCTGCTAGAGCCAGGTGGATGGGTACCTTCTCCTACCCAGGGGATCTAGGTTTTCAGGGTGCCTTGCCCCGCTACCCAGCCAGTGCACCGGAAGCTGGGCACAGGGGTCCCTTTCCCCACTGCCTGGCCAGCGTTAAGGGAGCTGGGCATGTGGGGTGCCTTCCCCTGCTGTCTGGACAGTGCGCAGGGAGTCCAGTGCCAGGGTCCATCTCCCTGTGCCCAGCAAGTGCTCTGAGAGCTGAGCACAGGGCTACGTTCTCCCATTGCCCAGCTGGGCACCCCTAAAGCCAGGCATGGAGGTCCCTTGCCTGATCTCAGAGCCAGCACAGGGGTCGCTTTCCCCAGCACCTGACCCAGCCCTGGGGGAGAAAGTCTCAGAGGTCCCTTCCCAACTGGCACGCTTGGGTGCTGGGAGCCAAAGGGGGGGGGACTTCCATTCCCCTGGCCAGGGTGCTGAACCCTGGCCCTTCCTTCCAGGGTACCATGCACCCTGAGAGGAAGAAGGTCGAATTGTGTTAAATTGATATAACTATTATATCGAAATAACACATCCACACAGCATTATATTGATATAATGGTTACGATTTAACCCTCATATTGATATAAAACTAGGTTTTGTTATATCAATATGAGCTTCCCTTATAGAGAAATGAGGGAGCTCCTCATTTTGATATAAGAGAAGGCTGTCTGGACCCCTCCTATGTAAATAGAAATAACCAGCATGATTTTGATTTAAAGTGTGTGTGTGTGTGTGTGTGTGACACACAAGCTGGGAGAGGTTGCAGGTACTTCAGAGGCCAGGATGACAATTTAAAATAATTGGACAAACTGGTGAAATGGTCTGAGGCAAACAGAACAAAATTCAATAAAGACAAGTATAAAGTACTCCACTTAGGAAAGAACAACCCATTCCACACATACATAATGGACAATGACTGCCTTGGAAAGAGTACTGCAGAGAGGAATCTGGGTGTAATAGTGGACCACAAAGTAAATAATGGTCAACAGGGTAACACTGTTGCAAAAAAAAAAAAAATCAAACACCTTTCTAGGATCTATTAACAGGAGTATTGTAAGTAAGATATGAGAAGTAATTCTTCTGCTCTACTCTACCTGATTAGGCCTCAACTGGAATACTGTGTCCAGTTCTGGGCACCTCATTTAAGGAAAGATGTGGATAAACTGGAGACAGTCCAGAGAAGAGCAGTATGAATGATTAGGGACCTGGTACACTTGACATTAGACGGATGATTGTAAAAGCTGGGTTTGTTTAGTCTAGAAAAAAAGGAGACTGATAGGGGATATGATAACATTTTTTCAGGTATCTAAGAGGTTGTCATGAGGAGGAGACAGAAATCTGTTCTCTTTAACTACTGATGATAGGACAAGAAGCAGTGGACTTACATTACAAGCGAGGTTTAAGCTGGAAATTAGGGGGGGAGAAAAAAAAAGTTTAACTGTCAGTGTGAATCACGACTTGAATAAGTTGCCTAGGCAGGTTGTGGAATCTCCCTCACTTGAAGTGTTTAAGAGCAAGTTAGACAAACAGCTGTCAGGGACAGTTTAAGAGAATACTTGGTCCTGGCGTGAGTGCAGGGGACTGGAATGGATAACCCCTCATGGTCCCTTCCAGTTTCTATGATTATATGATTTCATGCACAGATTGTCTGGCATAGAAGTGTTCTTACTGTTGTTCCTTCCACCACAAAGAATATATACTTGACCCTCAGAGGCATGCCTACAAGGGCATAAAAAATCTATAGAAGGCTCAGGTCAGCTCATTCAGGCTCATGGGCTCAAGATCTGGGACTGACATATTACTTTGTAGATGTTTGGACTCAGCAGAGATGTTTTTAGCCATGCAACCTGAGCCCCATAAGCCCAATTAAGCTGACTGGAGCCCACATCCACCACACTGCAAGACTTTCATGTCTATCTAAACACACAAAAGATCCTTATCATCAAATACAGATTTCCCATGATATCCTGGCTGTCCCATCCTGTGTTCTGAAAAGTACTTCTGCAAGCCATTGCATGTATTTGAGCAGTATAACAGGCTAAAATTGATCTCTTATATTTTGTGTATTACATATATTTATGAAGTACATAAAATGTAAGATGAGAAAGCTTGTTCGAAGATGGGGAGCTAAAAGTATAATTGACGTCTGAGGAAAGAACATCAAAGTGCTAGGAGCATTATAACAATCAATACATTAGCTGCATATGCATTTTTAACTAAATTCTGATCAATCATTACACACACACACACACACAGAGGCTATGGCCATACGCAAAGTGCTGTTTTGAAATGTCATTTCAAAATAAAAAAACTTATTTTGAAATGACTTATTTCATAATTAAAAAAAAATATTTTGAAATAAGGGAAACCCTTACATTGAAATGGCATGCCCTGTGTGTTGACATGCTATTTTGATTTCAGGAGAGGGGCAGCATGGGAGGTGTAGCATCATGGCTGGCTCACTTGCCCATGTTGGTGGCTATGCTGCCAGCTATGTTGCCAGCCAGGTTGTCAGCCAATTGCCTAAAAGCACGAACTGACCTCCCCTCCCTGTCCACTGTAACTCCCAAGAGCTTGCGAGAGAGATGGCTATGGATGCTCCCCAGCTCCCATACCATCCTCGAGCACTTGGTAGACCTGCTGCTAGCCTGCAGGGTGCTGCCCTGCTATGGGACACACTTTTCCTGAGCCTGATGAGCCCAGAGCTGAGCCCTGGACCATCATCTCAGTGGCCCTTACAGCACCAATAGCTCCCCATCCCCCTTCTGTGCCACAGCCCTTCTGGGCACTTGGCATCAGCACAGACTGGTGGGAGCGGGTTGTCCAGTGAACCTGGAGCAACAAGCACTGGAGGAGGAACCTCTATTTTAGCAGGGAGACCTTCACTCACCTCATCGCCGAGCTCATCCTAGTCCTGTGCCAAAGGGATGCGTTGATGAGGGCAGGCATCCCCGTGGGCAAGAGCGTGGCCATCACTCTCTGGAAGATGGCCACTCTGAAGTCCCACACATCCGTTGTCCATCTCTTCAGCATCAGGAAGTCCACCGTTGGGGAACTGCCACTGCAGATTGCCCACGCTATCAGCATAGTCCTGTTGCCATGTCTTGACACCCTGAGAGCACTGCAGGACACCATCGCCGGCCTCGCTACCCTGGGCTTTCCAAAGTGTGGGGGTATACTTGACGCCACCCACAACACCATGCGAACCCCACCACACCGCCTGCTCCCCCGTTTTGCCCCAGACAGCCCCAACCCAACCCACCCACAACCTGAACCCAACCCAATAAAACACTCAAGAACAACTGATAACATGGGCAAACTCGTATTATTAAAACAAACAAGGGGATCGGGGAAGGCGGAGTGGGGAATACAGGAAGGGTCAAGTGGGGGCAGAACTAGGAGCACTAAACTGGGACAGCGGAAGTGGGGTGGGGGTTTGGGGACAAGTGGGGGGGGCATGTTAGGGGACAGCCACCCCTGGGGCATGGCCTGCAGCCCCTCGGCCTTCTCCAAAGTCACCCTAGGTCCAGGGGCACTGGCGGCAAGGGGCAGCTGGGTTTCTGGGAGCAGCAGGGTCTGTCTTGTGCTGGGGAGCAAGGTGTGCCCCAGTGCGCTGGACTGCAGCATGGATGTTTTCCAGGGCCATTGCCTGGCAGTCGAGGGCAGTCACCACGTGCTCCATTGCTGTTGCCTGGTGCTCCATTGCCGCCATGACACAGTCATCAGTGTTGGCAGCACGCTAGAGCTGCTGGACAGTGGCATCCTGGTGCCTGCGCTGCTCCACGTGCCAGGCCTGGGGTGACTCTTCAGCCTGCTGGCTGAGCTGGAGCATGCTGGATAGGATGTCATCCCGGGTATGGCGGGCTCTCCTCCTGTGCCTGGTAGTTGGCAGTGAGCTCCTGGGAGAAGGCTGGCAGTGGGCGGATGAGCTGCAGGGCAGAAGTGAGAAGAGTTAAGTGTCAGCCTACCGGCCTCAGTGTGTGCAGCCTGTGAGCTGCAAACACTCCTGCCCTGCAAGCCAGTAGGATCCCAATCTGTGTGCTGTGTACACTGCACTCAGGGGGCACACGGCCTCGTGGCCCACAGTAGTGAGCTGTCCTCAGCAGCATGTGGCCCGGGCAGTGTCCCGAGGCCATGTGACAGCAGTGCTGGCTGCAGGCTCTCTGCCCTCCGTGCTGCCATGTCTGCCTATTGCCACCCCTGTGTTGAGGGACCCCCATCCTGCTTGGACATGGGACCCTGTCTCCACATGCCTCCCTGCCAACTACATACACAGGAGAGCTGGTGCACCCCACCCCCCAGGCCTGATCCCCACCATCCCAGGGTGATGTCTCCCTTGGGACCCGTGCCCTGTTCTCCTGGGCCTCCCTGCCTGGGGGATGGGGGGGTGACACTCACCAACTGGGACGTCTGATGTCTGGCGTGATGTTCTATGCAGGGCAGCTACCTCCTCCTCCTCTGGTTCCTCCTTGGGACTGGAGGTGCTCCCTTTTGGGGATGAGTTCGGGCTTGCTGGTGGAGCAGTGCTGTGCCAGCTGCTCTCACCCACCTCAATGAGTTCCTCACCCTCTGAGGGGGCCCCCTCTGGCTCCGGGGATGTGGCAGTGGTGCAGGCCTCAGCAGAAACCCTGAGCTAAGAAGGCAGGCTGCTGGGCTCCTCGCCCAGGAACACATCCAGCTCCTCAAAGAAGGGGCAGCTGGTAGCAGCTGCTGGCCCAAGGAGCTTCCTGGTGTCCCTGACCCAGGCATAGTCCTGGCTGAGCCCCTTGACTTTGGAGTGCACCTGCTCCATGGTGCTCTCCAAGCCCTCCTGTGCCAGAGCCTGGACGACATCCACCTAGACATCCACGTTCCAGTGGCAGGCCCAGAACCGTGCCCTGATATCCTCCCTGGACCAGATCCTGATCTTCGGACAAACTGATCCTCGTTGTCGCCCCTGTGCCTGAGCACCTCGAGCTTCGGTCATGCTCATGTTGTGCTCAGCCCGGCAGCATGAGGGACCAGGCTGCAGGGCACTTCCTGGCCCCTGAGCATCCTGGAAGAAGGTCAACTCATGCTGAAATTGAAATAGCCGTTGTTTCAAAACAACCGTTTTGAATCAACAGCTATTTCAAGTTGGTGAGAGGTTTACTGGTTTTGAAACAATTATCATTATTTTGAAACAACGGAGTCCTGTCATTTTGAACTAATAATGAGATGTTGTTTGGACATGGCAAGTTTTATTTAGAAACAATGGCTGTTGTTTCAAAATAAAACTCTCATGTGGGGACACACACACACACACACACGCACGCACACACACACACACACACTCTCTCTCTCTCTCTCTCTCTTTTTACAGAGCACAGTAAATGTAACTAATTTGTCTTTCTAATTATTTAAAACCATATGGAATCATTTTAATTTTGAATCACAGCCACTCCAATAGGAAAAATAATTATTCTTTCTGTAATCCATTGATTTACACAGTGGCATTCCCAAGCCAATTATATCCAGTAGAAACTACTAGAATACTTAGGGCCAGATTCTCAGCTCATACAAATTAGCACAGCTACACTGAAGTCAGAGCAATGTCAATTTATGTGTTTCAATAGAACTACATTGATACATACCAGCTAAATATCTGGTCATTAATGCTTGCCACTTTGGGACACAGAATAGTTAAGAAAAATTAAACTGAGGTCTTAAGTTAAAGTGCATTAAATCCTTATGTGGATACTCTTAGTAAAGTGGTCTTAGTTCACTTTAGCTTGATAATGCTTCAAGAAGACAAATCCTAAGTTGTAAATCCGGGTGCTTGAGAATTTATCCCTGGTCAAGACAGATTTATTCACTTGGGAGAAGCTCTTCTAACAAAACAGGGTTCCATTATCAGCACAAGTCTTCTCAGTTCCCAATTTCATGAAGAAATAGAGCTGACTCAAAGGCATAAAGTAAAGGAAGTGCTTAATGTCAGTCCCTACACTGAACTCCTTAATTTTTTGCAGGAGGTGACTTAAATGATGCCTACCTTTGAAGACTGAACATTACTGGAAAACAGGGAAAGATGACATGATTTGTACTTTGCATACATAAGCTATTCCTTGTGAGGTATGTTTTGTTCCCTCTTCACAGGTAATAATAAGGGCACTGCAACCAGCTGAACTGGATTTCTTATTTATTGCACGACCATGAAGTAGAGCTCCCCAAGGAAAGAAGCAGTGAAAGTGCAGCAAATCAAATCTAGGAGTTGCAAGCAATATATCAGACATGTCTTCTCTCCCCTGTCAGGAAAATCTCATACTCAGAATCATAGAAGATATGCCCAAAGGCACCATCATGGATATCCTACTTGATGAAGCCAAGATCAACACCTCTTCAATGGTATCATCAGAGAAAATCAACTACTTGAATTTCTTTGGGATCCCTCACACCTTTTTCAGCCAGAGAGGAAGTGCTGTAGTAGAAGTGCTCTCAACAAGTGTATAACACCATCAGGCAGCTGGTGAAAAAGTTTATGTTTCTTCCCCAGAAGGCCAGTAACAAACTGGAGTATATTGTCCAGAGGCAAGACAGTGCCAATGTTCCCTGCATGGGCAATCTCTGTGATTTCACTGTGATCACCCATGCATTCTGTCTTTTGATATCTGGACATCACAGTGAGGAACATTGCAGTAAGTGCTGTGCATGACATTGTTAAGAACTCTTCCAGCCAAGATGTTGCCACGTACCTGAGCAAGTCCCTGGCTGGTGAGTTTGGAAGAGATGGGGGTGATTTCACTTCACTTTGGACCCACACCCAAAATGCCACATGAGGTCTGGCGAAGTGCATGGGCTGATGCTGGACTTGGTGTGAGGTGTGTTAGGAACTGGGAGTCCTGGTCAAAACTACCAAGAACACAATTGTCATCCTAAGACAGGAGCATGCTGGAGAGGACTCTATTATTAGATATATTAGATAAACGGGTTGTTCCAAAAGTTAATTGGGTCAAAAGTTACATTTTATTGCCTGCTCATTCCTCTTAATATGTCAAGTGAGTGAGGAACAGCTGCCTTTCAATTCTTTTATCCAAAACAGTATGGAAATTCATACATGCCTGACAAATTTTCATGAACACATGATTACAATCACACCTATACAATGAATATTGATGATTATATGGTGCATATAATTATCCCCATCACTCTTATACTGTGCTTTTGTATATCTTTTGCAGACACTTTACCTCAAACTCATTGTTTTTTACAAGAGAAATTACTTCATAGTCCTTAACAAGAAGGGAGAAGGGGTAAGAAAGGTGATACGCCAGGTTCCCACCCAGAACCTTCTGTAGCAGGGGAAGATAGAGAGAAAACAGAAAATAACATAATTTTAACTAGAATCTCATTTACAGGACAACAAGGCTTGCCTGCAGTATCCCCATTACCATAGTAGCTATCATTGGCTATGTCTACACTAAGAAGGTTAGTTTGAATTACCTTAAATTGAACTAATTAAATCAAACTAATAATGATTAGTTTGAATTTAGATAATTCAAACTAACATGGCCCCACTAGGAAAAACAATTCGAACTAACATGTCCATGGACAGGACTTGCTACTTTGATTTAAGAGAGGGACACCAAGGGAAGTGTGGCAACAAGGGCCATGCCCCTACCCAGAGAACGACAGTGGGGAAAGCATCCACTGCCTGGCTCTAGCCCCACTGAGTTGGGGGGGGGAGTCATCCCACCCACCCAGCTCCGGGTGTGTAGCATGGAGAAGGAACCCCCATGCTTGGCGCTCCCCGTGCACCTCTGCACATGACTCTGCCATGTGGGCTGGGTGCAGGGAAGGAACCCCATGCCCAACTTTGGCAGTGCATGCCTGGTGTGAGGAAGGTACCCCCACACCAGGTTGCAGGAGCACTTGCCAGGTGGCATACCCAGCAAGTGCTCCTGCAGCTGGGTGCAGGGGTGCCTTCCTCACACCCCGTAAGTGCTCCTGCAGTTGGGCGTGAGGGTGCTTTCCCCACACTGGAGAACTGCTTCTACATCCGGGTTGGGGAACTTCCCTTCTCCCTGACCCAGTCAGCCTGGCTCCAGCTGGGCAGGGGGATTCCCTTCTCCCCCTCCTAGTCAGAGTGCCTTCAGACAGGTGCGGAGGTTCCCTTGTCCCCACCCAGCCAATGTGAGAGGCTTCAGCCAGGTGTGGGGATCCTTCCCCGCGCACAATCAACATGTATGGAGCCAGGGGCAGGGGTGCGTTTCCAGCCACTCAGCAAGCACTTCCAGAGCCAGGTGGGCATTCCCTTCCCCACACCCCACCAGTGCTTCTGGAGCCAGGCATGAGGATCCCTTCCCTGTGCCTGGCTGGCTGCACAGAGTTAGGTGTGGGGGTTTCCACTCCCCACCTGGTGGGGGGGCATCTTTGGGGCTGCTTGCCCCAGGCTCTTGAGGGAAGGTGCTTCTTTCCAGGATGCCATACACCCTGGGAAGATGGTCAAGCCACATTAATTCAAACTAATTGTTGGTTCTAATTAATATGGCTCCATTGGTTTAGTTTGAACTAATAAGTTCAAACTAACTCTCAGTTCAAACTTAAGGGAGGTTTTATAAGTTCAAACTAAGCTTTCCTTAGTTCAAACTAAGGGAACTCCTTAGTTCAAACTAATGAAACCTAGTACGACCATGCACTAATATAGCTCCAATTCATTCTCATTAATTCAAACAAAATTGTAAATGTAGACATACCCATTCAGGCCAGGTGCTGATTTTCACTCTTTGCTACACATATAGGCTTCTGGCCATCCACAGTACATGAGAAACCTCAAGCAGAAGCCAAACCAAGATAGGTCTTTTGAGATGATGAGCAATTAGAACACCAGCAATCACTTCCTCTCTGGTGACAGCTTCAACCACTTCACCAACAGAAGACTTCTTCCACTGGGACTGGCTTTACTGCATCCCACTGAACTGAGTGATCTGTCATGGGAATCAGGACAAGCAGTGTAGGAGTTATGGCTATTCTGACTATACCCTGACCTATGTTCTGTGTAGCTGAAAGTCCCACTCTGAAACTTGGTAGCTGCACCACAGTGCCATCCAGTATCGCCTGCTTACCCATGGGGAAGATAGCAATAAAGTTCACTGTTCCAGGAACAGTCAGCTTCTACTAGACGTTGCCATCACCAATAAGAAATTGAAGAAGATCACCATGGCAGACATCATGGTCCCCTTCAGTAACAGAACCCTGGCATTCCATGAGATCTGAGCTTGAAAGAATGATAAATATTGTCCTTTGGCTAGCATCTTTAGAACAAAGAATTATGAGGTTCAAACACATGCACTGACCATCATAGCCCTAACTAGGTTATACCCCACAGAAAGCAAGTACTGCAGGCATGAACTGATTGGTGTCACACTTGGCTGATGTGGCATCTCATAGGGTATACCTACACTGGAGCCTTTGTAGCCTGAGATTTTTGCCATCTCGTTAGTGTCACAGAAAATCCTGATTGGATAAAGGCATGTATGGGAAGATAATAGTGTAAGGCAATGTAGTAGAAATTTTATGTTAAAATAAAACTGACAAACAGCATAATATGTAATAATTAGTGGTAGAGAACCCATAAGTTGTCATCTATAAATGTTTAAAATATAGAGTTGGTATTCAAAGGGCATTCAGCAAGTAAAATGGAGAGATCATAGGTTTAGCAGATTCCATAGGTATATCTCTTTCAGCAGATTCAATAGATATATTTTGGGGGGGAAAAGTAGGTCAAGATTGAGGAAGAAGTTGAACTTTTGAACTCAGTCCCCTTCCCATCAGGTATTTTAAGGTGTCCACCCACTGTCAAAAGACCCATCACAAGTATTGATTTTTGATCAGGTGACAGGTGAAATCACCCTTTTTCCAATTGGGTGGAAATGAGATCACACCTTTGGATTGGTCAAGAGGGAGATGAAAGTGATACAAGAGTGAATAAAAGGCGATGCCCAACAGTCAAACTTCAGAGATCTCTCCCACTCCTTACTGGGTTCCACTGGCCTCTGGCTATGATCCCACTGCACTAAGGAGTCTCACTCACACTCATCCCTAGAGAGAGTGATGTCTCTAGTGGAACTGGACAAGCTAAGTCACGGGACTTAGTCTCACAAGGGCACTCTCCAATATGAGCTAAGTCGCAGGGCTCAGTCTCATAAGGGCATTTACAAGACTTAGTCTCTGAGTGGTGATTCAGGACTTAGTCTCTGAGCTGGGTCTTGGACTTAGTCTCAGAAGGGCACTCTGATCTCTCACTCCCATACACTCTCAGACAAGCAGCCAACCGAGTCCTGCGTATAGTCTTTGCACAATGATACACTCTCAGACAAGCAGACAACTAAGTACTGCACATAGTCTGTGAGCAACAAACTGATGCTTTGTAAGCTCCAGCAGCTGCACCTGCAAGCCTTCGAGAACATTTCAAGCTGCTTTAAGTTCCAGTTTCCACGATGACCACAGCAGAGCTGACTGGAGAGAGAAGAGAGAAACAAGTAGAGCCACGCCTCAACAGAGACTGATTTCTTTTCCTTAAAACTTTGGGGTAAGGAAAGGGTCCCCAGGAGGGAAGGAAAGTGGTAAGAACCTTAAGATTGTTAAATTGTTATAGTGCTGACAAGGGGCCCAGTCCTTACCTAGTAATTTTATGTTAATAAGTAAGCTATCAGAAAGAGTGAGACAAGAGATGCAGATTAGATTCCAAAGGAGTTATATTAAGAATTGAGATCTCTTCATCCAGCAAGTGCCTAATCCCCACTTGCTGAATGTTCCTTCTGTATACCTAAGTATTGTCAATGCTTTAAGTGTATAGAATAGTGTCAATGTATCTTATTGTTGAGCTATCCATGAGAGGAGTAAGAATTATTTGTTAACCCTCAGAATAGGCATTTGTAATAAACCTTTAATTGGTTTTCTGAAAAAAAAAATCCTTAGCTTCAAGTCTTTTACTGATTCGAATCTGTGTTTGATCGGCGGGCTGTAGCCGTACTCACCACTCGGGGCTTTTGCCGAATTCTCGGGCGCCGCAGCATTTGTCTGTTTGAGTGAAAAATGGTCCCACCCTCGTTGCCCCAATAGGTCTAAATTCAAAAGTAGGACCCAGACTGCTGGACAGTCTATAAATTGGCAAACTGATCGGTAACAGGGAATGTTTGGAATAACTGTGATAGATTTTTCAGGGTAACACCTTAGGTTGACTATAGGAAGGCTAAGTCAACAGACAGACTCCTGCAGCCACAATGGACTTTTATTAAGTAGATTTAAGTGCTTACTTAAGTTGACTTAATAACTCCACCTCCTAAGGTCGACTTAATGCTTAAGACAACCTTCTTAAGACAACTTCATCCAACGTAGAAGGGAAAAGCCCTTAAACAGACCTGTTTGGCTTTCAGGCTCTCTCCCAGAGTTCTTGGCCACCAGGGAGGGTGCTGTGCTCGTGTACTGCTTTAAAGAAGTGGGTGGGGAAGGAGGGTACTTCTCTGGTGAAATGTAGGACACTTACCCACAACACACCATTCCTCCATTGACCTAGCACCTGCCAATGTGGATGCAGGCAGCCAACAGGAGTTTTCAGTGTGAACTCTCTAAATCAACTAAATAAGGTTGACTTAACAGAGCCGCCAGTGTAGACATAACTATAATGTGGGACACCATCAGGCAGTCCATGGACATTTACAGGGAACATGTCACCGGGCATAGAGAATACCAAGAAGATTGAGTGTAGGGACAATGAAATGTGTTATTCTTGTTGTACAAATAAACAGAATGTGCATGGGGTTCCCTGATTGAGTGGATCACCCAAACAGAATCTCACTTGCTAAGCAGTAAGGAGAGATACAAAAAGCCTTGTCAAAATAGGGGAAAAAGCTAATGAAGATAGTGGTTTGTGTGGATTTTATCTAAAGAGTTCTTGGCACGACTTAACCTATCTGATTTTGGTATCTAATGACACAGCAGAGTAGCCTCAGTAGAGAGTTCTTGTTTCCAGTTGATTCCTAGCAGAGTGATATGTTAAAAGGGCATTTATTCATCAGACTTTCCCCTACAAGATGGAAAACTGAGGAAAAGTATACTGCTCAATGCACTGTGGGTCAGGTTTGCTTATGGTCATGTGATTTTGAATTTGATTGGAATGTTTTCCAAAGTTAATTCTGGGTTCCTTTCTTTTTAAATAAAAGTCCTCTTTTGCAATGCATAGACCCAGTGCTTGAAAGCAGAGAAGTATTACCTCTTAGAAGTGATCAGCGATGGTCAAATTTTCCTAGATTACAATATGGCTGTGTTCAGATGAGAGTTTTATTTCGAAACAACAGCCGTTGTTTTGAAATAAAATTTCTTATGTCCACACGACGTTCCATTATTTTGAAACAGTAAAACCTCGCTTAATGGGTAACAAGCTCATTCTGTTTTGTGCTGTTAAGCAAAACCACCTAGGTAAATGTGGCCCCTGCTGATGCTGATTCCACTTGGCAGAGAGGTTACAGTGGTTTGTTTGTTTGTTTGTTTGTTTGTTTTCTGTTTTATTGTTCTTAGTTAAAGTACATGATGTTCACAGACCTGCGAGCTATCAAGAGTGACAGAAAATCACCCTCAACAAAAATCCAAGGACCCTTCCATAAATGTCATGGAGAGCAGTTCATCTCCAAAAAAAAAAAAATGTTTCCCTCTATCATACAATCATAGGGTTGGAAGGGACTTCATGAAGTCATCTAATCCAAACCCCTGCTCAAAGCAGGACCACTCAGACTAAATCAGCCCAGCTAGAGCTTTCACCAACTGGGCCTTAAATGTTTTCAAAGATGGAGACACCACCACCTCCCAGGTAACTCATTCCAATCCTTCACCACCCTCCTAGTGAGAAAGTTTTTCCTAATGTCCAATCTTGACCCCCTCAGCTGCCACTTAAAACCATCGAGCCTTGTTCTGTCCTCTGTTACTACTGAGAACAATCTAGCCCCCTTTTCTTTGAAGCATCCCTTCAAGTAGTTGAAGGTTGCTATCAAATCCCTCCTCAGCCTTCTCTTCTGCAGACTAAATAAGCTTAGTTCCTTCAGTTTCTCCTCGTAGGTCATGTGCCCCAACCCCCTAATCATTTTAGTTGTCCTCCACTGGACTCTATCTAATTTGTCAACATCCTTTTTGTAGTGGGGAGCCCAAAACTGGAGTCAGTATTCTAGATGTGGTCTCACCAGCACTGAACTGAAGAAATAATCACATCCCTCAATCCACTGGCAACATTCCTACTTATGCAGCCCAATCTGCCATTGACCTTTCTGGCAGGAAGAGCACACTGTTGACTCATATCCAGCTTCTCATCCACCATATCGCACCCCCCCCCAGTCCCTTTCTACAGTGCTGCTACTTAGCTGATCAGTCCCCAGCCTGAAGCAGTACATGGGAATTTTCCATCCTAAGTGCAGAACTTTGCACTTTTCCTTGTTGAACCTCATAAGATTTCATTTGTCCCAATGTTCTGATTTGTCTAGGTCTCTTATCTCTGCCTTCTAGGATGTTTACCACTCTCCCCAGCTTGGTGTCATCCACTAATTTGCTGAGGATGTTATCTATCTCATCATCAGGTGTCTCTACACTTAGAGAAGAGTTTGAATTGACTGTTGTCTATTCAAATTCTACTAACAGCATGGACATACCCACTTTCATCAATTCGAACTGAGGCACTCCTCAATTCGAACTGATGAAAGCTGACTTCGAATTTGTCAAACCTCATTTGACATCTAAGTCAGGGTCAATTTGAACTGTGGAGTTTGAATTGACCCAGTGCGGCCATGACAATTCGAACTCACTGAGTTTGAATTGACAAGGGATGACCTCCCTCCCAGGGTGCCATGCACCCTGGGTGGGAGACCATCCCTTCAGCACCAGGGGCAGCAGCCCCAAATATGCATTTGCTCCCCCAGACACATTGGACTGGGGGGAGAAATGGGGTTCCTGTCCCCAGGCTGGGGATAGGGACCCCAGCCTGTGCTCCAGCCCTGCTGGCAGGCCACCCCCAAGACACCCAGGTGGGCAGCTTCTGCCCAGGTGGCCACCGGCCAGCAAGAGACCCCAGAGGGCACTTCTCCAGCACCGGCTGCCCACCAGGAACGTAACCCTGGAGGACGGCTTCTGCTCCACTGGCCTCCTGCCGGCAAGACACCCGGCAGGAGGCTTCTCCAGGGCTACATTCCTGGCAAGCGGCCAGCACTGGAGAAGCCCTCGCTGGGGTGACTTCCTGGTGGGCAGTCAGTGGGGCAGAAGCCACCCGCCGGGGTCTCTTGCCAGTGGGCAGCCAGCTCAGGACAAGTTGCCTGCCAGGGTACATTCCCGGGGGGGGGTGGCTCCCTGGGGAGAAGTCTCTCCCCCCTTGCAGGGGAAACTTCCCCTGCCAGACTTTGGCAGTCTGAGCCTGGCATGGGGTAAAGCATCCCCTCCTCAGCTCTAGCTGCACTGTGGCTGGAGCTGAGCAGGGGATGCTGTTCCCTATGCCTGTCTCAAGGTAGCAGAGCCTGGCAGTGGATTAGCTGTGGCAGTGGCCATTTTAGATGGCCATTTTGCCAGACCTAACATGGTGCCCCCCTCCAATTTGAATTGCCAAGTCCAGTCCCTAGACATGCCAATTTGAATTGGAGTTTCTAGCTTAGCCATGTCGATTTGAAATCACTCAAGTCGAACTCATAATTATAATAATTGAATAATTTGAACTGACATGGCAAGTGTAGACATAGGATCCAGATCATTAATGAAGACATGAACTGAACTGGCCCCAGGACTGACTCCTGGGGCACTCTTCTATTTACTGGTTGCTAATCAGACATTGAGCCATTGATTCCTACCCACTAAGCCCAATGATCTAGCCAGCTTTCTATCCATCTCACAGTCAATAGCTTGATCTTGTAAACAAATAAATGACTAACCTTACAGCTGAACTAGCAGGTTGTGTGACATTCCTGCCTCTTTCTGCAGACTTGATATTATGTGTAGAGTATAGTACAAGCACCCCGGTAAACACTTGCCTTACCTACACAAAGTTGGTTGCTCTCTGATTTTGTACTTCCTGGATACCAGCTGAAGAGAAATTGGAAATAACTGAGCTAACCTCATGTTTCCCATGATCCTTCTTGCTGAAGTCAAGCAGGGAAACAGCAAAAAATGGGAATGGACAGGTGGCAGGAAAATAGCCTTATTACCTTCTGAACCACAGGGAGAGGATGCCCCCTATTCTGGAAGGATGAATTTCATAGGATACCATGCTGTCTTCCTGATCGATGTATGACATTGCAATGAACCTTCTACCCAGGACTCTGGGTAACGTGAAGCTATCCCAGCTATGCCCAATCTCCCATGACCCAGTAGCCGGGAAGGGCAAAATCAGAAAGCAGCCAAGTGTATATAGGCAAAGGAAGTGTTTGCTAGGGTGCTTGTACCACATTCTTGCCATAATGCCCTGTTAATCCAGGGTCTGGATGAACTATCACCTTCTATCCCGGGATAAACTGGGTGAAAAGATCTTAGTAGCAGACGATATTTACCTAGGTGATCTGCTTTGCCAAAGTGATCAATTTTAGCTGTTTGAGAGTTAAATTCTCTTAAGTCTTGGATTAAGAGATAGTGAAATGTTGTTATCCTTATTGTTTGACTAAAGGACAGAAGAAGTTTAATTTCCTCTAATTAAGGAGGTTGCCATAAATTTAACCTTACTCACTATACAGGAGAGTAGGGGATGTCAAATCTAAATTGCAGTGAGAAGGGACTGGGGAGGAGGTGATCCTTTGTGGCAGCAGTGATGTAATTGTAGATGTTTTTTTAAGTGGCCTGGGCATCCTTTGACTTTTCTTCTTCAAAGTCAAAAGACACAGGTAGCTAGACTCAATGTAGAGTCATTAGTTTTGCTCACTGATAGCTACAGTGGAAGTCACTGAAAAGCTAAGCTAAGGGACTGTGTCTTAGATCTGTTGATAGGCATCGTAAAGGCATCATTGAGCAACCATTCCCCACCCTTAAGGAAACAAGTGGCATCCACCTACTTGGAATCTGGGACTTCACAGACCTTGCGAAACAAACTGTGAGCAGGGAACCAAAGGGAGAAAACTGGCATGCTTAAGGCACATTTGTCCATTGGATTTTCACAGTGCAAGATAGGAAAGTAAGGCAAAGAGCTATTGCCAAAGACACTGTGTTTTATTTATTGCTTGCATATGTTTGAGTCACTATTGCAGTATTTTTTCAAATTAATGTTAGGTTTTCTTATCTTAATAGATGTTTTCTATTTTTATACATTAACTCAATGTTTGCAATAGAGGAAGCATTGGCACTTAGATGCCCAGGGCTAATGTTTAGTTTTCTTAAATTTATGGATGGAGGTTCAAGTCAATTCAGTGTTATAATGCTAAGAGAAACCTCTCAATATTAAACCTGGCATTTGTTGCTTCTGCCAGCATCTGAGAGAAGGGTTACATAACGAATATTAGGCAAGTCTGTGGGCAACAGAGTGAATGTGAGATAGTTAGTGCTGGAAAACACCTCCCTCTCACCTCTGCCTTTCCTACCTGCACTGACACACCAAGTACAAAGGAAACAGCAGAGGGAGTTGCAAGAGAGTGTGGCAAGGGAAAAATCAGTCTTAGCTATCTCAACAGTCATTTCTAGAAGCCCACAGGAATTGCTGTAGGGAGAACCATGCTCACGCCCTTCTTCTCTGTATCTTGGTGACATTGCAGATGGGATGAGTGACAGCAGAGGCAAAGATTTGACTGTCAATCCAGATAAATGACACTTGACAGGTCTGCAAATATATGACAGTAGGAACACTATGATATGGGGGGGGGCTTGAGAGTAACGAACCATCCTAAAATAGCCATGGATGCATCTTACTATTAATTAATTTAAAAACATTATCCTATTAAATGGAACTGCTTCCAATATCCCGCTGCTCAACATCAAGTTAGACCTGAGATTTACAGTTGCTTTATGCAGACTTCAAACCTTTCTTCAAACCCTTTTGAGTAATATGACCATCATAAAGCCATGACAATAAACCCTTTTCATCAACTATCTACATTTTTCCTGTAGTTCAAAGGTGGCTGAATAATGAAAATAATTATTTACCCAAAGTGACTCAAGGTGATAAATAATTTACAACAACAAATTCAGTAAATATCAGTAGATGTAAATAATGTCTTTAGATACAAAAACTAAACATTAATCTGAAATCACTGGGAGTCTTTCCCTTGACTTTAATAGCAACTTGCTTAGTCAGCATTTTGGTAAAGGTTGTCCTTTGTTTCAGATGACCAACATTTTTTCATTGGATCCTTTAGTCCATTTCATATGTAGTTCCCACATATTATTGTAGAAATAATTCAGCTTCCCCTCAGACACTTACCAAGACCATTTTTACTTGTCCAGTTTAAACTCTTTTATAACTTCTAGGTGTCCAAAAAGCAGAAAGAAACAAATTATATGCATTGATAAGTCTGTAATTATCCCTTTTCATGGAAAGTTTCTGTATGTGTTGCATTGGTCTTTGAAGCATGCAAACTAAATTTAATTTCTTAGTTTACTAAGGCAAAAGAATAATGTATATTGTCCTAATTTACAAGGTTTCATGACTGTTTCAGTTAATTTTCAAATGAGTAACTTGCTCCCTTTATTGAGTACATTTCTGTTTGTGAACCACATGGAACATCTGGATAGGTGATTTGAGTCTGAGGCTAAATTTTAAAATGGGAAAATAGGAAATCTGAATCATCTTTAATATATATTGTCTAAAGAACAGCATTTGATACCTCATATTTTTATTGCCCATAATTAATGTGACAAACTTGAAGCCTGAAAGGTTTGTCTAAAATATGTGGTGTTATGATGTAGTTATATTTCACTACCAAAAAATATGACACTTTTCTCACCTTATTATGTATCTCCTTAATGTTAACTTCAAGACAGTTATTTTATATTAATGATGTGTAAGAAAATGAAAGCCATTTTCATTTATGTTATTTTTTAAAATTCTTCTTATGTTAACAAAAAAAAGTTTTTAATATTATGATCCCCTTTAAAATAAATATATGTACATAAATCAAATAATCATTACTGATGTGATATACCTCAACTTTAGCAAGGCTTTTGATACGGTTTTCCACAGCATTCTTGTCGACAAGTTAAGGAAGTATGGGTTGGATGTGTGGACTGTAAGGTGGACAGACAACTGGCTAGATCAACGGTTTCAGCATGTAGGAATCAATGGCTCCATGTCTAGTTGGCAAAAAGTAATGAGTGGTGTGTCCCAGGGGTCGGTCCTGAGGCCACTTCTGTTCAATATTTTCCTTGATGATCTGGACGATGGGATTGTTAGCACACTTAGTAAGTTTGTGGATGACACCAAGCTGGGGGGAACGGTAGACACACTGGAGGGCAAGGAGAAGATTCAGGAAGACCTGGACAAATTGGAGCAGTGGGCCAATAGAAATCTCATGAGGTTCAACAAGGACAAGTGCAAAGTCCTGCACCTGGGACAGAAAAACACCATGCACTGCTACAGGCTGGGGAGTGATCAGCTAAGTAGCAGCACCGTAGAAAAGGATCTGAGGGTCCTGGTGGATGGGAAGCTGGATATGCATCAACAGTGTGCCCTTGCTGTCAAAAAGGCCAATGGCATACTGAGCTGTATCAGAAGAAGCATTGCCAGCAGATCGAGGAATGTGATCATTCCCCTTTATTTGGTACTGGTGAGGCTGCATCTTGAATACTGTGTCCAGTTTTGGGCTCCCCACTGCAAAAAGGACGTGGACGAATTAGAAAAAGTCCAGGGGAAGGCAACAAAAATGATCAAGGGGCTGGAGTACAAGACCTATGAAGAGAGACTGAAGGAACTATGCTTATTTAGCCTGCAGAAGAGAAGACTGAGGGGGGATTTGATAGCAACCTTCAACTACCTGAAGGGATGCTCCAAGGAGGATGGAGCTCAGCTGTTCTCAGTAGTAACAGAAGATAGAGAAAGGAGCAATGGTTTCAAGTTGCACTTGGGGAGGCCAAGGCTGGATTTTAGGAAAATCTTTCTTACTATGAGGGTGGTAAAGCACTGGAATGGGCTACCTAGGGAGGTGGTAGAATCTCCATCTTTGGAGATGTTTACTGCCTGGCTGGACAAAACTCTAGCTGGGGTAATTTAGTGGGAGTGGTCCTGCTTTTTTTGGCAGGGGGTTGGACTAGATGACCTCATGAGGTCCCTTCCAACCCTATTGTTCTATGTTTCTGTGGCTCTGTGATTTGGACTGTAGAAAGTTATTGCAGAGGTTGAATGTTAGTTCTCCCACAAAGCTCAGATAATCTGCATTTAATGTGACAAGCTGCAGAGCAAAAAATTATCTAGATACTGATGTCCCTTCCCTCCCCCAATATTTTTGGAGCTCCTAAACTATTTTGGTTTCTGTATATTCACTTAACTCCATTCACAGACTTCTAGGGACACAAGGGATCATGCTGTTTATATAGTTTGATCTTCTTCGTAGCTGAGGCCAGCACAGCCAGCTCAGTGACAAAATACAATTCCATTCTATCTGGGGAAAGGTCAGGCAACAGAAGACAACACACAACACAGGTTTATGACAGAGATTTATTTGAGTAGCCTATGGAAGTGGGGAAAGGGAGAGGCACTCACACTCATATTCACCCAAACATTAACACAGTCATGACAGAGGCAATGGGAGCCAGCTGGACACAGAAGAGGACTCTTGGTGACTGAACTTTGGAATCAGGATGGTCTCAGGAGGTCAGCACTCAGAAGGATCTCTGCCAATCTGCTGCCTGTGTAGGTTGAATCCTGCTCATCACTGAGTTAACTAACTGCCCCTAGAGATGTTTTTTCCCTTTTAGGGCTGATCAAAAGGGTGCATCTGTGTGTACATGCCTTGCAGTGGGGGACACATTTTTTTTCCTAGTAGCAGTGCTTGTCTTGTCTTTACACTCATACTTCCTCACCCATTTGGGGGAAAGAAGGGTTACACACCAAGTGAGGTACCTGGAGTTCTTCAGGATGTGTGTCCCCGTGGGTGCTCCACCTTAGGTGCTGTAGTGGCCACTGGACATAGCTCGGAGGCTGAATAGCCATGCTCATTTTGGCCGTGCAAATGGTTGAAACCGGATCACACCACTTTTTTTTGCCACCATAACAATGGCTGCACAGCCGAGACCCTCTCAGTTCACTCTTAGCTGTAGACCAAAAGATAGACTATGAAGCAGAGAGGGGAGGAGGGCGAGTGGCAGAGCACCCATGGGGACAACATCTCGAAGAATTCCAGTTACCACACAAGGTGGTAACCTTTTTTCCTCCTTCAAGTAGTTTCTCTGTGGATGCTCCATCTTAGGAGGCTCCAAAGCAGTACCCATTTAAGAAAGGTGGACTTTGGAGTTATGGTTGTCAACTGAGGTAAGTACAGACAAGCCTACTGCTGCATCAGAATGAGAGGTCTGATCGATGGCATAATGCTTGGTAAAAATGTGAATTGAGGACCAAGTAGTGGCCTTGCAAATGTCAACAATATGCACATTGAGTAGAAAGGCAGTGGTCATAGATGCTGCTCTGGTCACATGTGAACATATGGGGTCAAGTGGTGAGATGTTGGATGTCTTGTAACATAAGCATAACATAAGTAAGAGATCCATTTGGACAGATGTTGTTTTGATATTAGTTGTCCCTGGTTTCTATTAGCTATAGAGATGAATAATTTGGTTGTGGATCTAATGGCACTTGTCCTTTGTAGCTAGAACTTCAGGGCCCTGCGTACATCTAGTTTATGAAGCGTCGCCTTGAGGGATGTAGAGTGTGGTTTCAGCATGAAGACTGGTAAGTGCTTTGTCTAGTTAAGGTGGAACGAGGATGAAACCTCCAGTAGGAATTTTGAGTGTGGTTTCAGAGAGACCTTATCCTTATGAAACACTGTGTAAGATAGTGTTGCCATAAAAGCTGCCAATTCACTAATTCTGTGACTGGAAGTAATTGCCACAAGGAAGGCTACTTTTGTCAAGAGATGTTGTAATGAGCAGCTCACTTGAGGCTCAGAGGGAGGCTTGATAAGGTTTTTTAAGCATTAGGTTTGAATCCCATGCTGGTGGTGGTAATGCAAACCTCGAGATAAAGGTTCAGAATTCCCTTCAGAAATCATTCTATGATCAAATGAATGAAGAGAGAATTATGGTCCAAAGGCCAGAGCAATGCAGATATTGTCACAAGGTGGACTTTCAGTGTATTCAGTGGAATGTTTTGTTCTTTCAGATGAAGAATCTACTGAATAACTGTGGATATAGTTAGGGTGGGAGGAGAACTCTTGTTCTTGGTGCACCAGAATTGGAATCTGCAACATTTCTGGAGGTGAATCTTTTGAGTGGAGGACTTACGGCTGTTCAGGAGGACAAACTGTACAGATTCTGAACACATCAGCTCTTCTTGAGTCAACCAGTGAGGAGCCAGGCTGTCTGATGGAGACTCCTCGGGTCTGAATGAGGGAGGAGACCCTGTTGTTGGGTTAGTAGGTTTGGAATTATGGGTAGGGGAATCGGTGTTTTGGTGGATAATTTTATCTGATCTGAAAACCATGGTCGCCTGGGCCAGGAAGGGGCAATGAGTATGATTGTTGTTGTGTCCTGTCTTATCTTTCGTTAAACCTGGGAAATCAGAGGAATGAGAGGGAAGGCGTACAGAAGTTTGTTCGTCCATGGTATGAGAAACGCATTGTCCAATGAGTTCAATCCCTTCCCAACTCTTGAGTAGTATTTCCGACATTTGTAGTTGTGGTAGGAGGAAAAAATCTATTGCTGGGTAACCCCAACATGCAAAGGTCAATCAAAGGATTCTGTTGTTTATCTCCCATTTGTGGCTGGAGATGAAAGAGTGACTGAGGAAGTCCACTGTTGTATTTTAGATCCATGGTAGAAAAGTTGCTGAAATGAGGGTGTTGTTTCTGGTACACCACTTCCAGAGCCTCATGGCCTCTGTGCATAGTGGAATGGATCTTGCCCTCCCTTGCCTCTTTATATAAAACATGCATGACACATTGTCCGTCATGACTCTGACATTGTGATCTCTGAGGAGAGTTTGAAAATGAAGACATGTGTACCATACTGCCCAATGTTCTAGTATATTTATATGAAGAGTGGACTTGTGAGGGGATAACTTTCCCTGCGTGGTGTGGTGGAGAAGGTGGGCTTCCCAATGAGTTCTTGAGGCATCCATAGTGAGAGACATAGCAGGGATACGCTATCTGAACGGAATGCCCCCGGAGAGATTTTGTGTGTCCGTCCACCATGTTAGAGTACACTTTATTGAGGTTGGAATGGAAAGAGTTTTATCTATATAGTGATGTTTTGGTTTGAACTTCTGAGTGAACCATAATTGGGAGGGTCTTATCTGAGCTCTGGCACAGAGCACAAAGACAGTGGAAGCTGCCACATGACATAGGAGTTGCAGGCACTTCCTGGCTAATATTGTTGGGGCCAATATTTCAGAATTTGTCAATTCTCTGATCTTGAGAGCTCTGTCCTCAGGGAGAAAGAACCGGGCTGTTAACAGAGTCCAAGGGGGCACTGATAAAAAGAATGTCTTGTGTCAATTTGAGGACAGATTTTCTTCGGTTGATGAGAAACCCCAGGTTTTGTATTAGTGTAACTGGGGTTTGAACTGCTTGTAATGTGAGTTCTTGAGAAGGGCCCCTAAGAAAACAGTTGTCTAGGTAAGGAAAAATGAACACTCCATTTTTGCAGAGATGAGCAACTACTACGGCAAGCACCTTGGAAACTACCTGAGGAGCTGCAGAAATACTGAAAGGGAGAACATTGATTATGAGAATCGTTGACTATAAACATATTTCTTGTGTGCTGGATGTATTGGGATGTGGAAGTATACATCTTGTAAATTGAGGGATAAAAACCAGTCATGACATTGTAGAGCTGGAATAATGGTATTAAGAGTCACCATCTTAAATTTATCATATCTAACATATTTGTTTAACTTTCTTAAGTCCAATATGGGATGCCAGCCGCCTGATTTCTTTTGTGTTAAAAAGTAACATGAGTAGAAGCCTCTGCCACTAAACTGTAAGGGAACCTACTCAATTGCCCCATATGAAAGAGGTGGGAAACCTCTTGTTGTAGCAAATGTTCATAACTGGTGACCCTGAAGAGGGACAGGGAAGGATGATGATGGGGTGGTTTCATTACAAATGGAATGGTATAACCTAATCTGATCATATCAAAGATTCATCTGTCTGATACGATGTGTAACCAAAAGTGATAGGATTGATAAAGACGGTCTCTGAAGATGAAAGACGGTGATGGTTCTAACAGTGGTGGAGCAATTTGTCATCCCTCGACCCTATTCTCAAAACTGCGGTTTGGGGGGAGGTGGTTTTTATTATGGGTCTGGGTTGTCTGCATCTCTGGGCTTGTTTTCTAGGTCTTGAACTGAAATCCTGCCTTCTAAACTGAGAATGCGTCAGACACAGATAATGATATCTTGAATTGTATGGTTGGTACCTATAGGTTTAGTGGTGAGTAACTGGAGTGTAAATGCCAAAGGTGTGAAGGGTGGTGTGGGAATCCTTCAGGCCATGCATTAATTGATCTGTTTTCTCAGAAAATAACACCTTTTTATCAAATGGGAGATCCTTGATAGCCAATTGTAATTGGTGAGGAAGGTCAGCTGAATGCAGCCAAGCACAGCTTTTTAGAACAACGGTTGTGGTCATTGTATGGGCTGTTGTGTCCGCTACATCCAAGGCTGCCTGTAAGAAGGTCCTTGAAATAAGTTGAACTTCCTTAATAATGGCATGAAAGGCCTGCTTTTTCTTCTGAGGGATGTTAAATCTGCTGGTTTTAAGTAGTTGTCATGGCCATAGTTCCCCAGTAATATGGAATAGTTTGCTACCCTGAACTGTAGTGAGACTGAAGTGTAGACTTTTCTCCCCAAGAGGTCCATTTTTTTATTGTCCTTATCCTGGGGAGTGGAACAGTCGTAATGTTGCTTGTGATGCTGATTGGCTGCTTCAACCGCAAGGGAGTTTGGCGGAGGATGGTTAAATAAATAGTTCAAATCCTTGTTAGGCACAAAATATTTTCTATCTGCCCTCCTGGAGATTGGCATAACAGATGTCAGTTTTTGCCACTGTTCTGTGGTTGGCTTTGATAAGTTGGAGTTTATTAGAAGCATTATTTTAGAGGAGTTCTTGGACTGTAGGACCCTTAAGATTTTATGTTGAGACTCTGGGACATCTTGTAAAGATAGCTTCAATGAATCTGAGACTCTATGGAGCAGCTCCTGAAACTGATGAAAACCATCAGTGGCCGAAGATGTGGATGGTATGATGGCCTCATCCGGAGAGGAGGACAAGTGGTATGGGGGCAACTTGACTACTGTCATCCCCTGCTCTGAGTCGTCAATGTCCTTATCCCTCGTTGGTGAAGAAAGGATTTTTTCTTATTTATGGTGACAAGATACAGAATGTCTTGAGAGATGTGAATTAAAATGGAATGGGTATCCGATTGTGGCCAGTGTTGTGAATACCAGAGAAGAGGAGGATACCATTGATAGGGTGGGTAAGGTAGGTAGTGATGTGAAGGTGGTGGTTGTGGAGAGAAAGAGGGACCACAAAGACATTCCTCTTCTTCATCAGAGAAGGATCCCACTGGTGATATGCCCTTTGGAGATGTCCCGGGTATAGGAGATCCTTGGATGCTGAAATGTAATGGTGGATGGACGGATGCTAGGTCCTCTGCTGGTATCAGGTCAATGTTTATAGATTTCCTGAAGTGTTTCTTTGAAGCCGATGATGCTGTGGTTTCCTCGCTACCGAGAGGTTCTGGTGGTTCCAGTAGCAGTGTTTATAGTGCCATGGGGATAGGCACTATGTGCATAGGAGACGAGAGGTCTGGCAGTGCGGGCAGCATCATCAGTGCCAGAATGATGGGCAGCACCACAGTATGAGTCATTTGTGCCATAACAGTTGGCTCCAATATGGGGGCGATCTTAGCAGGCCTCAGTGCTGTTAAACCTGGTTCATTGGAATGTCTCAGTTTTTCCCTGTGGGATTTAGTTTCAGGCCATTTCAAGGATTTTATGTGAGGAACCAGAAGCCTCTTTAGTGCACATTCTCTAGTGAAGGTGATCTCCATCTTTTTGGTCTAGAGTGAGGTCAGAGGTGCACGGCGGAGACACAGGAATCTGGCCCGGATCAGAAGCCGGGCAGGGGACCTCTCCATTACCAAGAGCTGCAGGTGTAGATCACTGTCATGATGAGGTCTTGCAGTTAGGTTTTGACAGTGAGTGCACTTCTGAGAAATGTGTGTCTCGCCCAGGCATGGCCTAATACAGACATCACGGCCGTCAGACACTGGCATGGTGTCATTGTTTGTAGTATAATGCTTGAATCCCAGAGACCACAGCATTGTATGACAGAGTATTAATCAAGTTTTTATTTTGTTTTTTAAGCATTGAAGAGGCATAGATACTGAGGGAAAACCAGGAGGAAAGGAAAGGAAAAGAGGAAGAAAGATCTGAGGAGACAAGGAAGGTAAGAGCAGCTTGAAATTCTGTCTGTTGCCCATGGCAGTAAAGAAGGAACTGAGGGGGGCTCGGCTGTGCAGCTGCTGAAATGGCTTTAAAAAAATGGTGCGGTCTAGTTTTGGCCACAAAACAAGCATTGCTATTCAACCTCCAAGCTGTGCCCAGGAGCTAAAGGGGAGCACCCATGGGGACATTACTCGATGGAGAAGGAACAATAACAGGGAGGGGAAAGCTAAAAGATTTGCTTGGGGTTGAGGGGATGCAATGTCCTTGACTGTTAGTCCATTTTGTATACTAGAATGGCAGCCTCAGTCCCCACACCCCCCTTACATGGGGAGTAAGACATACATACTAGGATTAGGATCATACTTGTATTAAGAACAGAATACATATGAATCACTTGATCTCTCCTTTGAGTTTCTATCTTTATCCTCTGCTGCCTCCACCTATCCTTTATTTCTATTCCAGGTATTACAGTGATGGCAGGAAGACTTCTGAAGAATGAAAGTGCAGATGATAGTGTATTCCCAGTTCACTGATGGTTCTCACTCATTTTTCTCCACAATCCTGTGCACACCTTCAGGGTTGAAATGACATAGAGACTTTTTTCTAATGTTTCCACACTAAAGTGAATTCATCCTTGTTGTGTCCGCAAGATAGCATATTCTGTTTCCTTTTAATTTTAAGCATCTTAGTTTTTCTGTAGATTGGTTGATAAACACATTTTTAAAGGATTGTGAATTAATATGGTTTTGTTTTGTTTGTTTTCATGCTTAATTAAATGACCTCAATGAGTTGGGACCAGAATACTGATTTGGACCTCAATTTTGCACTATTTTTTTCTTTAATGTGTTTCAAATTTGATTTTTACTAACTACTATTCAGCAACAGAAAAAGAAATTAATATAGAGGCCAAAGTTGCAAAATATGTTTCCATTTTGTCAGTGTTACTGTACAACCTATCAGATCTGTAAGATCTACAATTAGCTATACAACAATAGTCTCTTACAAGCACTTTGAAAAATAACACCTCAGTGATTTTAAAACTATGTAAGGTCCTGAAATAATGTTGCCAGCTTCTTTAAACTGTTTGTAGTTGCATGATTTGACACTTCACTGTTCCTTCAAAGGTATTTGTGCTCACTCTTCCCCTTTTAAAATATCTGCATAGTCTTTGAAGTGTACTTGCTGAGTCAACAAACCTGTCATAGCTAGAGAATATCTGAATCTCTTACTTGATGAGTAAAATCAGCTTTTGCTTTTGCCAATCTAGTACAGCTATTGTATGGCTTCAGATCAGGTCTGCTCAACTACTTCTGTCATCCCAGTAATGTGTGATGTCGTGTGGAAACTTAGCAACTGTTAATGTTGTTATAATTACTGTTGATTGAAAGAAGACTTTACTGGGGAGAATAGTCACTCATCTTACATGCATAGCTTCCTCAAGAATAAGTGTACATGTCAGGGCTACAATACATCCTTCTTCCATATCAAGGAAAAAATAAAGACAGTAATACAAAACAAGTGTTAATTGAACATAGCCCTGTATCCTCAAAACTGAGGTGATGTTTCTTTGATGGAGAAGTGCAATTAACCTATTTCTTTAAAAACATTCATCATTATCAGGAGCATCAAACATTCACATTAAATCAGTGCATAGCCTTGATGGCCCCTCAGTGCTAATGGAAGCCCAAATAACCAAAGTGGCAAGCACATGTTTAGTTTACTAAAAAAACAATACTCAGTGTTAACGTGGAAGGCATTTGATATATTACAGTCAAACTGGCTTCATATTTGATTACTCCTTTTAAACTGGGATTATTTTGGCACAAGCAAATGACCTATCTCAAGTTCCTTCACAAGTGCATAAATGACATATAATGAGGATTTCTGCAAGAGTGCTATCTGATGAATAATACACACTAATTACTAGAACATAAGGAGAAAGGGAAAGACATTAAAAGCATCAGCTACATATGTTCATGTACAAATCTGTTTACAAGCTAATCTCCATCCTTCCAGTCCCATATTTTGTCCTGTGTTTCCTACTTCTCCTTGTTGGTATCCATGTGCCATATTAAACTCAAAGGCTATGTCTACACAGTACTTTTGTTTCAAAATAACACTGGTTATTGTGAAATAAAAGATATTTGGTCCACATGACATTTTCTTATTTTGAAAGGACAGATCCCGTCCTTTCGAAATAAGAACTGCTGTTTCAAAACAGGTTAAACCCCGATTGTTTCAAAATGGCTGTTATTTCGAAATGGTTATTTCAAAATAAGGCTGTTTGGACATGTTGTTTCGAAACAACACCATTATTTCAAAACAACTGTTTTGAAACAACATGTCCAAATGGCCTTATTTCAAAATAACCATTCTGAAATAACAGCCGTTTCAATAGCAGGCTTTCTCTTAATTCAAATTAACATTTTGTTAATTCAAATTAACTTCTTTTGAAATAATGATTTTATTTCGAAATAACTTATTTTGAAATCCTTATTTCGAAACAACAATGTGTGTGTAGACATAGCCTAACTGGCATGAAGTGAGCTCTTGATACGCCCCCCACCCCCACTCCCTCCATTTCTCTCATAATATTATTGCTGTGGATATCACCTTCCTTCTTGATGTACTACACCAAACCTCTTAGACTTCTTTATCATGACTACCAAGCTTCACCTTCACCCTGCTAATACCAGCATTTCTCATCTATTTGGAGAAAAAGTAGCTATCTACTTCTCATCTATTTGGAGAAAAAGTACCTATCTACATATGTACAAAATAATATTCACTTTACTTCCTTCAACTTTCTCCTGAAGCCCATTGCCATGATACTACCCCATGCTCCTTGCCAATAACTAGCTAAGTTTGCCAATAACTAGCTAAACTACTTGAAGGGATGCTCCAGGGAAGATGGAGGTTGACTGTTCTCAGTGATGACTGATGACAGAACGAGGTGCAATGGTCTCAAGTTGCGGTTAGGGAGGTCGAGGCTGTATATTAGAAAAAACTTTTTTACTAGGCGAGTGGTGAAGCATTGGAATGAGGTGCCGAGGGAGGTGGTGGAATCTCCATCTTTGGAGGTGTTTAAGGCCCGGCTGGACAAAATCATGACTGGGATGGTTTAGTGGGAGTGGTCCTGCCTCTGGCAGGGGGTTGGACTAGATGACCTATGAGGTCCCTTCCAACCCTATGATTCTATGAAGTGGCAATCTGTAACTACTAAAGTCCTGTGGCACTTTGAAGACTAGCAAATTTCTTTGGTTATAAGCTTTCCTGGGCTGCAACACACTTTGTTAGATGTATCTGATGAAGTGGGTTGCAGCCCATAAAAGCTCATGAGTGAAGAAATTTATTAGTTTTTAAGGTGCCACAGGACTCTCTCTTCCCATCTCTCTCTCCCTCTCTCTTCCTGTTTACAGACTAGCATGGCTACAGCTTTCAATCTGTAATTGTTCTTTTAAAACATACATACATACATACACAAATATTTTGTTTTATCATACTTACTGTTCTTTCCTCTTCTGCTTCTTTTTTTTTTTCTTTTCATCCTAAGTTTTCATGTTTCATCTTCCTACCTCAGCAGGGCCACTAAGTGTTACTGAGAGACCAATGAGTAATAACAATGTTCAGTGACCCTTGAAGGTATATATTTTTTCCTCAACCACATTTAAGCCTGTTTAGAAAAGCAACATGTAGAAATTCATGTCTAACACAAGCACAGTGAAGGTGTGTTCTGGGCATACACAGGTCTTGGGTGCACAAATAGCACAGAAAAGTGTGAAAAAATAAAAATATTATAGCTGGGGCCCATAGCATATTCTACATTTCAATTGAGAGAGTTAAAGGACTTGGCTTGTTTAGCCTAACCAAAAGAATGATGAGGAGAGATATGATTGTTCTCCTAAATACATCAGAGGGTTAAATACTAAGGATATAGAGAAACTCAGTCTTGGGATAGAGGTTTATTAGGGGAGCGGGTGGGTGAGGTTTTGTGGCTGCACTGTGCAGGCAGTCAGCCTAGATGACCATATTGGTCCCTTCTGACCTTAGATTCTATATCTCTAAAAATGACCACACTGGGTGGCCTAACAGCATCCAGTACCAGGTGCTTCAGAAGGAACAGAGCAGGTAATTGTCAAATGACTGATCCCATCTCACCCTTTCTTAGCTTTTGGCAGAGTCCAGGGACACTTCAGAGCATAGTGTTGCAGCCCTACCCATCCTGGGTAATAAACATTGATCGAACTATCTTCAATGAACTTAGCTAGTTCTTTTTTTAACCTCATTATTGTTTTACCTTTACAACAATATAAGACAAAGAGTTGCACAGGCTTTTTATAAAGAAATACTTGTTCCTCTGTTTATGTTTCAAACCTGTTGCATTTTTTAAATTTCATTTCATTTGGTGATAGTTTCTTGTATCCAAGAAGGAATAAATACTACTTTCTTATTTACTTTCTCTACACCAGACATGTTTTAATCAACCTCTATCTTATTCCATGTTAGTTATCTCTTTTCCAAGTGAAGAAGTTCCAGTCTGCTTAATTTCTCCTCCTAAGGAAGCTATACTTTTAATCATTTTGTTGCCTTTTTCTTATTCTTTTCAATTCTTACATATCTTCTTTGCAGATTTTCTCCATTGTTATTAAGAAACCATGTCAGAAGAAAGATCTTTGAACCTGGATATTTGGTTTAGGTACTACATACTCCGTGGGGCTGTCAGGAGTCAAGAGCCTTTCCTGGCCATATGCATGCGCGCGTGCAAACGCGCGCGCGCACACACACACACACACACACACACACACACACACACACACACACACAATGATCCCTGTCTGTACAGGGTACAGACAGCAAGTCAAGGGACACCAGGAAGTAATCCAGGGAAGCCAGTGGCATTCTTGAAGCCACAGCATGTGGCTGATACTTGTAGAATCCCTGAGTTAGGGCCTGCAATTCACGGTGTCACTGCCCCCCTCCCTCCAATCATTCATTGGAGTGTCAAGAGCCCCAGTGAAGAGGGAAGGACCTGGGACAACCAGAGACAGGACTGGGAGCCAGTAGGGAATGGCCATTTTAGAGATATTGTATTATTGTCCCCCACCACTACAGGGTGGAGGAACACTAAGGGGTGTGATAATCCCCTGGCTTAATGGAAGAGGAAGTGCTGAACCCCCTGAGATAGAAGAAGAGCTTTCTTATAATATGAATAGTTAGGATTATGTTTTCAAATTTGCCTTACATCATATTTATCAACACTGAATTTCATCTGTTATTTTTTTGGCTGGACAGCCACTTATTGGAGATCCCTTTCCAACTGTTCACAGTCTGCTTCAATTTAAGTATCTTGAATAGTATTGATGAGATGGAGGTGGATGTAAGTGAACAGCTCCTTTCTATAGACATAAAAAATGGGAGTCTGAGGTCTATTCCAGAGAGGAAGTAGCTCTCAGTGGGACCTATGGGATTTCTCCCAGAGGCTACTACTTGTCTAACACAACCCTATAAACCAGTTTACACATTAGTGGTATAACTGTCTTGGTGATTAGCTGATGTTGGACCAAGACTTTTGTGGAGCTCATTAATGTTGTCTTAAATATCAGTCCATTTTTATTATTTCCCTGAAACCAGTTCACTTAAGAGACACAACTCATTATTTTTCTTCTAATTTTATTTCAACACAATTTCCGCTCAATTAAATATCAATTATTTACAGATGAAAACTGATCTATTGAACAACATATTGTAAGAATAGAATAGAATAGAAAAGAATAGAATAGACTAGAATAGAATTGTTTAATCTTAAAAGTTTTGGACCATTGTGATGTGGTATTAATAAAGCTGCTGGCTAAATACATAACATTTCTCTATGACCTATCAACCTTTTTTCAGCAATTCAGTTCACATAGTAACCATTTTTTTCTTCTGTTAAAAAGATTTGCATCTTTGGATGAAGTTTTAGCACTTAATGTTCCCAATGCTGCATCAAAAAAAAAAAAAACCAAAAAAAACCCACCTTTATCACTGTATTTCTAAATTGTCTAAGACATTTTAAGGTAACATTTCAGCTGAACAGTCAAAATTTGGAAATAAATGTAGGTCCTTCTCTCAATCAGCAGCTATTCTGGGTTAAGCTATGAAACATTGCTAATAAATTCTGCACCTGCTCTTCACATTGTTTTGCATCACTTTTTGTAGATAGTAATTATTTGGGGACCCATGTATGTACAATTTATGAATCATGTCTGATATTATGAAATCTTTGCATATATTTATATCATAGAATTAACTCAATCTTGACTGTAAGATTTTCTGCCTTTTTTAAAAAAAATCTTGAACTTAAATTTTAATGACACAAACATAACAAAACAGGTTATTAAACTTTGATGACCTTTTATTCAAATAGAGGCACCCTAGGTCAATGAAATAGCTACCATTCAGATCAAATAATATACCCAGGTGAACTGATAACCAGCCAACTGAAAGGGGAAAGAACATAACATCTGAAAAAAACACACTTGAAGTTATTAAATAGATCAGGTCTTCTAAGAGCAGTACCTCTCACTCACTAAAACAGGAAAAGAACTGGAATAGAGTAGTGAAGTCCACGAGAATACATCCTGACAAAATCTCAGAGAATACTTAAAAATGATGAGGAACCTATACAGAAAATTTCAGAGTTGTTTCTTATTTTGAACAGATCTGTGTATCTCTTGTGCTGTCTAAACTAAAAGGTAATTGCTGTTAAATATACTCTGAAAAAACCTGGATCTACTTGCACTGATTATCACACGTTCCTGAAGGTGCAAAGTATACACTAGTGTACCCACAAGGATGAAGCTCACGGAACAGGTGTACTTTACCTACTGGAATGTCTTGGGCATCAGCACTTGTTCTGTAGGCCAAGTGCACCAGGGCCATGGTGTCTCAGTTCCAGAAAGAAACTGTGTGTTAGGAAAGTTGTGAGAGATCAGAGCCAGTGCTGAAACCTATTCACAGAAAATTTAAAACCACATAAGGTTCAGTATGAGGTGTCACAGGTTCAGGCTGGAGATTTTTCCAGAGAGTTCTATTATTTGAGCCCTGGGTAGTGGGTGGGCACAAGCCCACTCACTGCTAAAAACCCTCCCTCAGCCCAAGGGAGAAGTCACTGGTCCTGGTGATCAACTGATTATGGGGGACAAAATAATCAAAAACAGGAACAGGTGTGGGAGTTAAAGGAACAAAAGCAGGGAACCATAGGGGTACACCGAGCAGAGAACCCCAGCCAGTACCCATTCCTCCAGGATGGTATCTAGGGAGTCAGTGAATGCTGCCCAGAGGAACTCAGCTCAGATAAATGAGCAGACTAAGGAATGAAAATAGGCCCCACGGTCACAGGATACCCCCCAGCCAACCTCTCATCTCTGGTGTTATATATAGTGACTTTGGTCAGTGCCAGGAAGAGGTTGACCAGGAGGTCCTGCAACTTTGTGGGGCCATGGATGGTGTGTGCAGAAATAAAAAAGTGAGGAGAAATGTGCAGCCTGAACCTAAATGAGAGGTTCTGGAGGAGCCAGAAAAGGGTTGCAACCTGGCACACTCGGGGTAGATATGTGCCAGGGTCTCCCTCATGCCGCAAAAGCAACAAGTGTCAGGGCGAGGGGTGAAATACGCCAAGTACATGTCTGTGCTGACAACTCCATGCAGTAGCTGCCAACTGATGTCCCCAGTGGGCCGTGGTGTTAGGGTGGAATATAGGCTGGCCCACTGAAGGCCCTTGCCCTCTAGGGATGGTAGGAGGTCCCACCATTTTGTGGAACTTGAGGGTGAGGAAGGGGATGGTGTGCTGAATGAGCATGTACGGATGGTCTTTCAGCACAGTTCTCAAGGGAACAAGCTGCAGATCTAGCAGCCAGCTTGGTGCATGAGGAGGGGGTGGCTGGGGTAGCCTGTGGGGTCAGGGCCCAGAGCCAGGGCTGCGAGGGGTACAAGGCGTACCCTCTCGCAGGACCTTCTTGAGGTAAAACCGAGCAACAGGGAGCAAGGCTGCCTTCACCTCCTGGAGTAGGTGCTGAGGGTTTTGGTGGGTGGAGAGCCCCATGTGCTGCGCTAGCACTTGGGGTCCACCCAGTCTCCTGGGTGTAATCCAGGAGGTCTCTGACCCCGGTGATGCCTGCCAGGCCAACCTCCATTGCACTGAGGGGGACTCAGCCATCTGCACATGAAACTGGAAGCTGTGTAGCAGGTACTCTGCAAAGAGGTCCTCCCCCTCGGTGACTGCAATGGACTTGGAGGCCGAGATGAGCCTGCAGTTCTGGAGGAGGTCCTGGTAGAAAACCAGCAGCTCAGAGAGGTCCCACGTAAGACCTCTCTGGTGGATGTAAAAGTGCTGTCAGTCGTAGCAGAGCCCCCAAAAACAGCGGAGGAAGGTATGTGTCAGATGGCTCCATGCCAGACTACCTGCACCATAAAGGAGTCTCTGCAGGGCCTGGAGGTGGAAGATGTGGACATGGCTGCAAATGCAGCAGAAGCCCTGTCCTCCTTCCTCCACGGGAAGACAGAATCCCCACAGAGACCCAGTGCAGTCCTGGCCAAAAGAACTCCAGAATTGTCTTCTGCAGATTGGTCAGGAACATTGGGGGTGGAAACAGGGCATTGAGCTGGTGCCAGAGGATGGACAGGATGAGCTGGTTGATGACCAGCACCCTCCCCCATAGGGAGAGGCACCGCAGCAGTCCCATCCAGCTCCGCAGCTGCTCATTGACCCTGTCCTCCAAAGCATGCCAGTTCTCATCCAGGGAGGGATGGGTGGTGGAAAGTTAAAAGCCCAGACGGAGCAGCGGACCCACACATCACCGGATTGCCTGAGGCGCAGGTGGGAGGGAGCTTGCTGTCTACCTGACCCCTATCATCAGGCCAGAGCTCTTGGCCCAGTTGAGCCAGGTTGACTGACTAGATGGCCAGGCAGGCCTCCAGCCTTTCCAGGTTGCCTGAGTCCAGAACCACGAGGAGCACATCGTCGGTGTATGTCGACAGGACCAGCCACAGCTCCGGCTCATGGAGCACCAATCCCATTAATCTCCAATGGAGGGGACAGAGGAAGGGCTCCACGGCCAGAGCGTACAGCTGGCCAGACAGTGGACAGCCTTGAAGCACTCCTCATCTGAAGCTGACTGGCTCAGTCAGAGTCCAGTTGAGCTTGATCAGACACTCTGCAGAGTCGTGCAGCACCCGGAGAAACCCCACAAACTGGGGCCCAAAGCCAAATGCCCACAGATTGACCAGGAGATACCTATTGCCCATCTTGTTGAATGTCTTCTCCTGGACAAGGGCCAGGAGGGCAAATGATGGACCATCCCTACACCTAAGCTCCAAGAAATCCCAGACCAAATAGAGATTGTTGAAGATGGAATAACCCAGGACAGTCTAAATCTCGTCAGGATGCATCATGTCCTGTAGCATGGAGCCCAGACATAGCAAGAGGGCTTTGTCAACTATGTTGTGGTCCGTGCTGTGGAGTGAGATGGGACAGCAGTTCTGGAGGTTGCGGAGGTCTCCCTTCTTGGGCAGCAAGGCAAGCACAGCTCGCCTGCAAGAAAGGGGGAACACTCCACTTTCCTCAGACTTGGTCCAGACGGTGGTGAGGTCTGGGCTGAGGATGTCCCAGAAAACGCAGTAGAACTCCGTGGTCAGCCCATCCATGCCCAGAGATTTGCTAGTGGTCATGAGATGGTGGGCTTCCGAGAACTTGGCCAGAGTGAGAGGAAGCTCTAGACGGTCCTGGCCGCTTTTGCTGACCATGGGAAGTTCAGTCTAGAGCACCTTGCAGGCAGTGGTTTCAGTCGGATTCGGAGAGATAAGATCAGTGTAGAAGGCCTTGGCCCGTCTGTGAATCTCCATCAGATCCATGAGGGGGGTGCTGTCCTCTGCCAGGAGGCAGGTGACATGCTTTTTGGCCTCCCTCCATTTCTCCAGGGCACAGAAGAAGCGGAAGCCACGATCCATCTCCCAAAAGAGACGGATGTGGTATTGAACAAAGCTACCGTGGCCATGAAGATCCTCAAGGGCCTGGGGCTTCTCCCTCTTCTCCCAGCACGTTCTGAAGAGGGACTGATCCTCAGGCCTGGCAGCCAGACACCCCTCCTGCTCTAAGACCTCTCATTCCAGCTTCTCTATCCCTGCATTCCTCTGTTGTCTGGCCCCCTGAATGTAGTCACAGCAGAAGAGTCGGGACCACACCTTCCCCTCATCCCACCATTGCCATGCCAAGGGAAAGGCAGCCCTCTGGCCCCTCTAGGCCTGCCAGAAGTCCCGGAAGGATGCCACAAAGTCCACATCCTCCAGGAAGCTGTTATTAAAATGCCAATAGGCCGGCCCTGGCCTCTCTGCAGCAAGAGAGGCCACCACAGTCATCAAGTGGTGATCCAAGAAAAGGGTCAGGTGCATGCCGAAGGAGTGGGCCTGTGAAAGATGGTACCATGAGATATAAACGCAGTCCAGCTGGGAGTGGCGCATTCGCTCTTCCAACACCCGGAAAAAGGTGAGGGTGACAGTGTCGCCCGGGTGGTAGTTGTGCCAGACGTTGACCAGGGAGTGACGGTCTATGATCTCCCTGAGGACGTCCATGGTGGCTGGGCAGTGCTCGGTCCCTGTACAGTCCCATTCCTCAAGGGTGATGTTGAAGTCTCTGCCCAGGACCAGGCACTCCTGAGGATCCAGAGTGCTGAAGTAGGCAGACACCTGCTGGAAAAAACACACCCTCCCTGGGCCAGATGTTGGGGCATAGACATTGATGAGATTCACTACCTGCCCCTCCATATGGATCCAGAGGTGCAGCAGGCATCCCAACACTACCTCAGCAAGCCCCAGCACCTTGGGCTGTAGGTCGGGGGAGAACAGGGTGGCCAATCTGCCTGCACGGATGGAGAGTTAGCTCAAAAACATCCACTTCCCCCACTCCCACCGCCAGCTAGCCTTAGTGGCTGGATCCATATGGGTCTCCTGCAGGAAACCCACAGAGTACCCCCCAAAGGCAGAAGAGCACCTGGCTCCTGCAGAGACCCATCCTACAGCCCCTGGCATTCAAGATAGCAGACAGTCCAGGCCATGATGAGGGCTGGGGAGGTTGCTCAGGAGTGGGAACGCTGGCAGCCACCATTGGACTACACAGCAATCCATGACTAACCCCATAAGCCATGAAGGAGTTGCAGGCCCTCTGGTAGGCCGCAGAATCCTGCCTCCTTGTCCTGCTTTCCTCTTTCAGGATGACCCTCATGGTCCTGAGGATGAGATGGAAATCACCCCAGCACCGCAGGGAGAGGGGTATCCTGTTCCTGGCCACACAATTGTTAGCCAGGAAGGCGTGCACCTCACCCCGCAGCTCCCAGAGACTCCCAGCCATCCTCCGGCTGGTTTCCTTGAAACGGTCCCGCTGCCAGCTGAAAGAGGGGGCTTCATCCCACTCCCCCCCACAACAGCAATAGTTTTTCCCCCACCACCACAAGATGTTTCTATTACTCAGTTTATGAACAAACTAACCTCCTCTACAGAATCCCAAAGTGTTGTTCTTCTTTAGTGGTTGGCAGCAGCAACAGCAGCAACAAGAGTGGTGGTCTTGGTCCTCCTCCCCATCATAAGCAGCAGCGTGCAGCAGGTGGCTGACAGCAGCAGCAGCAGAAGCAAGAAGACCCCCAGAAAGGCAGTGAGGCCACTCACCCCCCGACTAGAGCTGGGGAGGGGATGCTTTACCCCATGCCAGGCTCAGAGTGCCAAAGTCTGGCAGGGGAAGTTTCTCTGTGGGTGGCCAGCGCTGAAGAAGCTGCCCGCCAGGTGCCTCAGTTTGAATTGACCCTGACTTCGACGTCAAACGAGATTTGACAAATTCAAAGCCAGCTTTCATGAATTCGAAGTGAGGAGTGCCTCACTTCAAATTGATGAAAGTGGGCATGCCCAGGGTCTTAATAGAATTTGATTGATAGTCATCAATTTGAATTCTGCCATAAGTGCAGACACACCCTAAGAGACCCACAGATGCAAGACTGGGGAAAGAAGGAAAAAACCCTGCCTGAAGGGGGCAAAGAACCTTTTCCAGGCCTGGAAGCCAAAGGGAAACAGAACCACCACTACAGGGAAACAAAGGACCCACCAAGGTAGAGGAGGAAATTTGTCACAATGGATACAACCACAGAAATCTGCTGCATATTCATCAGAGAGTGCTTGAACAGAGCTATGACATATGTTTAAATTGGATATTCAGATTCAATCTATTTAAGTCTGATTTGTGTTGGCTTTCCTATAAAAGAGCAATAACTTTGCTCTGCCTGTGACGCCCACACCAAAAGGCTATTGGCTAAACTGTGTTGAAAATTGTTCTGATCAGAAATTCCATCTCAGACCTGGCAGTACTTCCTGACAAACGTTTCATCAAAACCAATAAAAGGGTGTTCCACTTGACTGGGGTAAGTTCTTCTGTTCCCCAGGTGAATGGGTATAAAATTGCTTCCTCTTTGAAGTTCAGTTGATTACCTAAATCACATTATAGGTTTTATTTATTTATTTATTTATTTATTTATTTATTTATTTCTGATCTCTGATTTCATGGGAGACATCCACAGCTTTCAAGATAGCCACATGAATATTTCAGGCATGAATACAAATTTGTACATATATTCATGTCTCTTTTTGTGAACATTTTCAAAATCAAACATTTGTCCATTTAAATGTTCACAGACAGCCAGGAAAAGGGTTATGAATTTCATAGATGCAAATCTCATATTTTTATTCACAGAAATGTTTGTGTTATCGTTTGGCGTTATTCATCTAGCTTTATTACAGAGGTACACAATGGCTGAATGATGTTTTCACTCAGAATCAAAATTCAAGACCTCCTTTCTATCTGTATTCATCTGCAGCCCTCGCTGAAGTGAAGTCAGCCTAATGGAACAAGCTTTTGACATCTGAGGCAGGTATTTGACCTAGCTTCATTATATAAATGTGACACATAAGAAATTCACAAACAACATATCAAAAGAAAAGCTCCCTGGGAAATAAGCCTCCCACAAGTTCTGTCACGATATAGCAGCCAAATTAGCAATTACTGACAAATGAGCAGTTATTGAGTCTGGAACTGAAAGGTCATTACACTTTATCTTAAAATCCTTGTCTTACTATTTCTATTATCAGATAATTATATAAAAGGAAATACAAACATGGTACACTAAATAAAGCCCCTTCTGTGCCATGGCTTTTAATTGATTCTATAATCATTTAATATCACAGTGGGCTCTAGAAACAATTTGCACCTGTACACAACTTGCTTAACATTGGATCAGTGTGGGCACTAAAAGGTCTGTTCTTGCAAACAACATAGATGGTCACACAGTGGCTTTTTTGTTACAATGTTTCTTACAATGTGATCACTACCCCCTGACTATACTAGCATAGCTGGCATGTCTCATGGATCTATCACCCTATATCAATGTCCTCTAGGCATTCTATCCCCTTTTGGGATAGATATGAAAGAGCTACCTATAGTCTCTGAGAATAAACAGCTGCTAACATAGCTGGGCAGTGTGGCAAGTGTGTTTGAACAAACTCAGCTGATAAGTTATACCTTGGGTTGCGATTAAAAGAAGTTATTTTGTGGATACAACTCAACCTTGTTCCCTGAAATCAGGTCATCTGAAATGGTCAGAAATGTCTAACAGAAATATATGGTTTTATTTGTACTACCAACAGGACCTAATACCTCTCTACAACAATACCCTGCCTTTGGGATCTACAAGAGGTAACATTAGAAAAGTAAGCAAGATCCTACTCAGTCTACCATAGATCAATTCCCAGAAAGGAAAAAATGTTTAGTGTCTTCAGTGTTCATCATTCACTATGGGGGCCACAGACATTTTTGAACTTATGTCCTTCCCAAATCCATAAGATCTTGAGTTTCTTAGCCTTCAAGGCCCATCTTTCTCCCTTCTCTATTAGGAAATAAGTGTGATACATGCATGGGAAATAATGATGTGGGGCTCCAGAGGGGATTGTAAACATGAGTATACCTAACAACAACTGAATTGTTGCTGGATTATTTGATTTGAACTAGATTTACTGATGGGTATGCAAAAATTACTGTATTTTTAAAAGATTGTCAGTACTGCCAAAAATAACTGGATACTACTGTTTTTTTTTTTTTATTGTGTAGTGACGAATCTAAATAAATTAATAAATATAAATATCTGTATAATTATTTTATCAGCAAAACATGATACAACCACCACTAAAATCAATGGGAATTTCTGCATAGATTTTAGTGGGAGGTAGGTTAAGGCACAAGTAGATCTCTATAAATGTTAGTTACTCCCTTTCATCCTCTAATTTCTTACTTGGAAAAACAGAGGGAGAGACACATACAATTTCCCTATCTCAGCACAACATAGAAAACTTTCTCAGTAACTATTTCCTCTACTGTTCTATTCATGAAAACACAATATACATATAGCAAACAAATTCTATCCTGAAAAAACACTCTGAGTAATTGAATGTCAATAATTCACAAAATTGTTTTGTTAAATATTATATGCAATATCTGTCAGAGGAGAACAGTGGTTTGCCTGAATGCTCCCATGTGCTTTTATGGTATGTTCATGTATTCCACTTACCATAGTGGTTTTTTTTCCTATTTTTTCTTTATTACTGATATTTTTTATTCTGTTTTACAATATTTAGTCTATAGTCATTACACTTACCACATTGACTAAAGTATAATTTGAGGGGCCCTGGAACTTTCCTTATCTCTGGGCCCCCTTCCACTATTGTCTGGGCCCCCTTCATGCATGTGTGGGTCCAGTTTTTCTAGATTCTGGAATCTGAGCCACAGAACCATGGCCCGTCAGAGTTGTGCAGTTCCAGGGTGCTCCAGCTCACTTTAACTCCTGAGTTACCGGCTACAAATGCTGCATTATTTCTGTGTATGTTAGAGAAAACTTAGTTGCTCCCCAGTTATGTGGTTTTTTTTCCCCTGTGTGAGAAGAGTATGAAAGGATTCAGAATTCCTGTCCTCACATCACATAGGTTGCCTGCACTTGGTTCAATGTGAAGTAATAATGGGTGCTATACATCTGCTTACTCACCAAAACTGGAGGAGAAAGGAGCAGAGAACAACCCAAATGAGTTAAATTCTGCAAAAGAGCCCACATTGAAGCAAAAAATACTGCTCACTGGAAGCAAAGGCTGGAAGGGCACTGAATTCCTTCTTTACAGTTCATCTAGGGCAGGTAGAGTAACATGTTGTCTCTTGTTAGAAACAGTACCCTTAGGACACAGGCAAGTACTTGATAGTGAAGAGACTTTTCAGATGTATGTTGTCCTCTTTATGCTTTTACCCTTTCCTACTATCAGTTATTCTAAAAATGATAGATTATATTTGTTGAATCATTTCATTTTTTTGGCATTGCTTAAAATGGAATTTAGGAAAAAAAGAAAAAAGAAAGTATATCAGTGGGACTCATTAAGCACACATGCAGCTATCTAGCTGAACACCAAAGTCAAGTCACATGTCTTTTTTCCGGCTTGGTAGGGTTTAAACATAAAAGTGCCCCTCGCCACAAAAGAAAAAAAAAAAGGCAAATGAACAAGAGCAGCAAGAAGACAAACATAGGTTTGATTAGTGAAAACGCATGGTTAATTATCTAGAGTGGCAGTGGGTTCAACTATCAAGGGGTAAAAAACATTCAAACACTTTGCACTTCAAATACCAATTTGGGTTAAAAGAAAATATGAACTATTAAGGGAGAAGCAACTGCCTCCTCAATCCTTGAATCATCTCTTCTTTATTGCCAACAACAACAGTCAGACTATAGAAATCTCTCTTTTTAATGCCTTCAGAAAAGTCCCAGTGACCTCCAGATACATGTCTTCCACACAATTCCATTCTGGTTCAGTTTTCAATATACTGACATTGGTCTTTCCAGGTTTTTCAGGAGCACCTGCTGTGGGTGACTGACTTTTGTGATATGCAGCATGTTCTTCCTGATGTGCTCCATGACTACCTGGATGTGTAAATTGTCTCTTTATATCAATGTCTACTCCTTTCCATACCTCAGAATTAATGAAAAGAAATGGTAAGAAACTAATAGACAAATTATGGACCCGCTCCTTTCTGTCCTGACGCTGCTCCCCTCCCCCCATACAGTGTGCTAGAATTCACAAGTCTTATTTGAGAATAAGGAAATGAAAAGTCTTCCTAGAAAGGGTGAACAATTCCAAGAAAGAAGTTATCTTGAGCCTGATTCTGATCCCTCTTACATCAGTTTCACATTAGTGCAACCCCACTTACTTCAACATAAGCAAAGCAAAACCATCTCTCTTGTTCCATGATCTCTGCTTCTCTCAAGATATTCCATTCTTTCCATATAAAACAAGCCTGAAGCACATCCATGGGTCAGCAAACTTTGAAAAACTCAGTTTGGCAAATAATTTACTTTCAAAAAGTCCCGTTGAAATGAATGGAAATTTTGCTTGCTGGTTTGTGTTCCTAATTAACAAATCAGTGCAAAGCTGTTCATGTAGTTACATTGTGAAAATCATGGGCTATTTTCCTCACCATAGGTGCTTCCTTAGCTCTACATAATATTTGTTGTTAGTTGTGTGATTATTTCCATACGTTATGTGTATCCAAAATAAGATACTTTTAATATTCATCTGGCAAATTACCCAATGAAAACATCTGTCAGATACTGGATCCCAGTTCAAAAAGCTTCCTACAAAATCTTGTTCTAAATTTTTAAATCATATGTCTTCAAATGTATTCTCTTGAAAGAAATTACATACATTTGCATATATTCAGCTTGTATGCAAAAGGCAAAGGAATCAGAATGAGAAAAGTGTAGATTTGGAATATGTTCCTTTTACTATTCTACCTAAAGACTTTAAAAATCAGGTGTTCATTTTTTATAATTTTGAACTGATGACAATCATTAAGGGCTATATTGTACCATTAGGTTTTAAGTAGAGTTCCCCACTGATTTCAGAAATTGATGGGCTCATCTTGTCCTAGATTACTCAGAAGGAAGTTGGTGTCTCTCTACTCTCTATGGGTAGAAATAAATAATGGGTATTATCATTCTGTTATTTTTCCTTCTTTTGACATTTATATGCTAAATTCACAAACTGGGAATAATGATAGCAGCAATATGAAAAAGAACAATCTGTTTTTGGATACTAAAAATATTAATGGTTTCCAGACTGGTGATACATATCACAAATTCATGGCAATTAAAAAACTCAATTGTTGTCTTACAAGGTATTTAAGTGGTACGCCACCCTGCTCCCCCACTGAAAAACTGCGTCCAATCTACGGTGGTTAACTAGGATTGTGATTGTGACATCAAAGATGGACTATCTGAAACCTGACCTAGTTTTCCAACAAATGAACAATACTACTGTTTTCCCCGTTATTTCACCTCCCTCCTTCGAGCAGTGTTATATTTTTACAGCTTATAGGTAAATGTAATTTAAAAAAAATCATTTGATTGTTCAGTAGTACAGATTGTAGGGCACCCACACATAATACTTAAGAAAAACATAGTGTGTATGGTAGACAGCAGAGAAGCCTGGTAACAGAAGACTACTCTTCTTGTAAATTAGATCATGCTGAGAGTGGCATTTCGAATGGGCTGTAAAATATATTTAAGTGTATTCCATTTACCAAGTGCATAAGAAAATAGGTAATATATTTAGAACACAGAAGAGGTTTTAACTGGCAGTCGAAGCAGCAAATTGCTCTGGCACTTTTTAAAATGATATTTAAATCTGATTTTATTATCCAGTTTTAAGAACTACAGTGCAATGGCTCAATGAGATGTGTAGTTACTTTATTAATAACACCCACAACTTGCCTGGGGATGATTCAGAATAGCTGTTCAATTTCATAAATGGTAATGCATCATTGCTAAAGAGTGGCAGTGACCATTCCATAGGTAGGGTTGAAGCCATTGTATGTCCAAAATTTAATACCTTTCCCTTCTCAAAAGTCTTCTTGAAATTTCGCTCACTTATACTCAGGATTCTTAATACTGACCTAGCAGGGTAAACTGGATTTAGACTGGGCAGAAAGTGAGCTGGGAAGTTAGAAAGGGGTCTTCATTTAAAATAGTATCAGGCCCATAAATTTTCACAACAAACAAACAAACAAACAAACAAACAAACAAACAAACAAACAAAAACCCCACCTGTGTGGTTTTTCTTTGAGCTTTTCTCTCTAAAATGACTTGTTCTAGAATCTCCCATACTAATGAGTGGTATGTTGAGATGGAGAGGATTTATTGTGGGCCTCAATAATATGAAGTTTATCAATAAAGATGTAGAGTGTGTGAAAAAGTTTAAATATCTGTTTGAAACATATTTAAATATTTATATTTATAAACTAACTTGCTACCAAACAGAGGCTTTGCTATTGCAACACAAATCTGTTTTAAGGAAAAATTCCCTTCTGGACCCAGATATGGTAATCAGCAAATCCCTGAGCATATGGGCAAGATTTACCGACCAGACACTCAAAAATGAATTATCTGTACCAACTCAAAACCCAAACCATATACCATCCCATCACAGGCCATTGGCATATAGAACACCCGTCAAAGATCAGTTAATTGACAAATTAGGCTGTCCCATCATACCGTTCCCTCTATAAGAGTATCCAGTTCCATTTTTAAGTCAACTATATCTTTTTGCTTCCACTGATCCTCTCGGAAGGCCGTTCTAGAATTTCATTCCTCTGATCATTAGAAAACTGCATCTAATTTCAAGTCTAAACTTTTTGATGGCCAGTTTATTTATATTTGTTCTTTTGTACACACTGGTACTGAATTTATATAATTTCTCTTCTTTCTTCGTATTTATCCCTCTGATGTATTTAGTTAAGTTCCAAAGGGGCAGACATGTTATTCTAGTAAAACAAAACAAAAAAATAAAGCAAGGACTCTTGAGGCACTTAAAGATTTAAGGGTGTGTTCACATAGCATTCTTGTTTCAAAACAACGAGGTTGTTTCAAAATAAGAATTGCCACGGCCAAACAATGCACGGCCATTTCGAAACAAGGAAACCCCTTGTTTCGAAATGGCAGCCTTTCTTTCAGAACGGCTTAAACCCGGTTTCCCGTCGAAACAGCACTGTTTCAAAACAGCTAGTTTTGAAACAACGCCAACGGGACATGCTGTTTCGAAACAATGGCTGTTTCAAAATAGCATTTGACCCTTCCTCCCAGGGTGCTAAGTGTCCTGGGAGGAAGGGCTGCCCCCTCAGCACCCTGGCCAGGGAACGCTCAGCACCGAGGGGTGTCCCCTGGCCAGCAGAGGGGGACTGCAGACACCCGCGGGGTGAAGCGCAGCAGGGCCTCACCCGACGAGTGTCTGCAGGGGCTGCAGGCACCCACAGGGTGGGTGCCTCACCCCGCAAGTGTCTGCAGGGGCAGACTTCAGGCAAGGGCGGAGAGCCGGGGCAGCCGGGTGCTGCACCCCCGCCAGGGCTGCCCCCAAAGCCTGCCGCGGTTTCCGGGGCACCCAGCTCAGCCTGCCGCTGCAGGGTCTGAGGTGAGCATGGCTCCAGGATTCCCTGGCACCCTGCTCTTGCCAGGGGCGGGGCTGGGGACCAGTTTTCGGGCTGAGCCAGGCACCCCGGAAACCACGGAAGGCTTTGGGGGCAGCCCGGGTGGGGGTGCAGTGCCCGGCTGCCCGGCTCTCCACCCTTGCCCTGCAGTCCCCCCCTGCAGACCTCCGCGGGGTGAGGCACCTAGCTGAGCTTCAGCCCACGGGTGTCTGCAGCCCCCGCAGACACCCGCAGGGTGAGTCTCTTGGCTGTGACTCACCCCGCGGGTGCCTGCAGTTCCCTCCCCAAGTGAAATAGCAGGTCCACACTGTGGACCTGCTATTTCGCTCCCTTATTTCCAAGACACCTTTTTTGTCTTTGGAAATAAGGTGTTTTGAAATAACCATTTATTTCAAAACAGCTTGCTTTGAAACCTCTTGTTTTGAAACAAGCCCTTTGTGTGTGAACATAGCTTAACAGATTTATTTATCACATGAGCTTTTGTGGGAGAAGATCCCACATCGTCAGACCCTTTGAAGAGGCTGTTTCCTAGAGTTTGAATCTTTACAAATGCTCTGATTTGCCGTTGCAGTATGACCTGATCCTATGTCTTACACTCCCCTGCATTTATTTTCACCCCATTCTGTAAGTTCCCCCTCTTCAAAATGTCTGATAAAAATAGAATTTTCTCCCATGAAAGCTCATTTGATAAATAAATCTGTTAGCCTTAATGTGCCCAAAGACTTCTTGCTTTTTTTGATGTATTTAAGTAGACCAATCATATCTCCTCTCAACCCTCCTTCAGTTAAGCTAAATAAGCCAGGCTCCTTGAGTCTTTCTCATATGGTAGGCTTTTGATTCCTTGGATCGTCTAGTAGCCCTCTATATCTTTTTTGTTTGAATTAATATTTCTTAAACATGGGGGACTAGGACTGCACACAGCATTCTGGTTGAGGTCTCACCAGTGCCCTGTATAATGGTACTAATACCTCCCTGCTTCTACTGAGAATACCGTATTTTTCGGACTATAAGGTTTCTTTTGTTTTTTTTTTAACCAAAGATTTTGAAAGCTGTGACTTATATAATGGTGCAACTTATATATTGAATTTACAAGAAAAATGAAATAAGTGGTCTTTGGAAAATGGAGATGGTAAAGGAACTGAACTAAATGATATCCAGATAATGTCTCTGTCAACAATGATCTGCCGCTAGTTACCATTTGTGCCTGAACTGAATGCCTGTTTGTATTAAAACCCCAGACTAAAGATATGCAAGAGTTTCCCTCCACTAATCATCTTCTCACAACACTATTTCTGGAAACACAGATTTGGGATATGCAGAGTCCGCCATGTTGACATAATCTCTGGCTAGCTCAGTTAATTTGTGTGTGCTCTCTGGTAATTAAGTAATTGCTGATGGCAAAGACCAATACAACGTGCTAAATCATTATATATAGGGCACCTGCAAAAGTAAGTCCAGTCAATCTCACCGCAGCTGTCAGTCCAGTGATGAAAAACCACCAAGCTTCAACAATGACGAATCCACAAGCACGTGATTTTTAACAGCAATGGCACCAACAAAAGGACAAAAAAGTTATGCTGCCAAATTCAAATTAGACGTTATCAGATTCACAGAAGAAAATAGCAACAGGGCAGCTGAACAAGTTTGGTGTAAGCAAAAAAATTAGTTTGTGACTGCCGAAAAATGAAAGCTTCACTTCAAGTCATGAAACGGACAAAGAAAGTGAATCGTGGACAAAAAGCTAGGTGGCCTGATCTGGAAGATCATCTTCCACAATGGATAGTGGAGCAAAGAGCTCAAGGACACAGATTGTTGTCAGCGGAGGTGGCAGCCATGATGGCCACCCCACCCCACACGTAGCCCCCTGGATTATGCTGCTCTCAAGGAGAAATGTTAAGTATCAATCTCACTGATGGGCCTCCATCTCCAGGCCATCCAACACAAGGGGGAAGAATGCTCAGTATCAATCTCCCCTGATGGCTTTCAATCTCCTGTGAGAGCTTTTTTCCTCCCTAGTTTCTGTCAACAACAAGGGGGGTGAGTTTCTATCCCCCCCAACAGTTTCTCAGCACACCTGTCACTGCAAAGGAGGGGTCATTGTCTGGGGTCCCAGTTTCATCATTGGTCCTGACCAGGATCCCAATCCTAATTGGCTATTTTTACTCTGGCTGGGCAAAATTCTATTAAAACCTCTTGTCTCAGATAGCTTGTTGCTCTCCCACCCTCAAATGCTAAAGGGCAAGTCGCGACTCGGTCGGACTGATCCCCCGACTGAGACAGGGAGCATCCACCCACGAGACCTTTTTCTTTTTTGGGGTGTACAAGGATTGCCGGCCGAATGATTAAGTTCTGAGATGCTGCAGATGGTCTGCCTCCTTGCTTTGGTCTCTACCGCGGTCCTGGGACAGGTATTATAAATCGATATAGGCCTCCTACCTTCTCTGAATCATGCTACTCAGTACCATTTATATATAGTCTGTGACTGTAGCTTCTTTACCTGAGTTTTGCATAGTTTGTGTAGTTGTTATTATTTTCTCTGTATCCTGTATAATCTTTTCATGATATAGTTTTTTATGGTCTAGCACAGTTTTATTTTGTTAATTTGCCAGGCGTTTTATTAGTCTTTTGTATTTTGCATCCTTTTTACTGTATAATTGTTCATCACTCTGCTTCTGTTCTAAACTGCTGGCCCCAAACTTCCCCAGTCTACATGGGGGGGGGGGAGTGTGGGGGTTTATTTTTCTTTCATCTGACTTTTTCATTCTGCCGCCCACCCTTCTTGGCTAGCAAGGAGGAATGGCTTTCAGCCATTGGTAAATATGTGTCAGGTGGGCTGGTCAGTGCCTATACCAATGTTGAGGCAGTAAAAGGCCAGAAAAGTCCTTGACTTATTATGGCCACCCTCTTGAAGGTCATTAATCCATACTGTTATTTAACTGTAAGTACTTTTGTAGGTTGTAAGTGTTTTGCATAGACTTACATGCTTTATCCTGTTGCTGGTTGGAGGTGTTTTACAGGTGCCTTATATAGACTTTCTTGCTCCACACTGTTACTTGGTTAAAAGTGCTTTGCATAGGTTTTTAGCTTTATCTTGTCATTTAGTTATAAGTGTTCATTTAGATTTTGCTTTATGCTGTTAGTTGGTTATAAGTGTCCTATATAGATTTTTGCTTCATATTGTTAGTTGATTACAAGTGTTTTTGCATAAATCTCCTTGTTTTACACTGTTAAGAGGTTAAAGGTGTTTAAGATGTCACTATAAAAGTAACTTTTTTGCTTACTTGAAATGGTGTCCGTCTCATTGGTGGGTGTCGCTTGTCCATCCCAGTCACATCGAACCTGGGGTTCAACAATTGTCTACTGTTCAGGTGTGACTGAAGGCCCAGCCAATGGCCCAAGAAATGGAAGTGCTAGAATTGCTGGAGGACCATCCTGGTGCTTCCATTTCATGCAAAGGCATCAACTTAGCATGCATGCACGAACAATGACATGCCAGAAACTTCCAGCTGAATCACAAGAGAAAGTTGATAGTTTTCTGGCCTTCATGAAGTCCATGACTAAAAAGTATGGTGTGACTCCAGACCATATAATTAATATGGATGAAGTTCCACTGACACATGACATTCCCATTGGCTGAACAGTTAATGAGAAAGGGGAAAAAACAGTGAACATTGTGCCCCCTGAGGGAATGGAGGCTTTGCTGCACTCCTCTCTGCACTGTATAGGCTTTGCTGCATTGAATCCTTCCCTTATGATTGGTCTGGATTTCGGACTAGGCCTCAGGACTCAGGGAGAGACTGAGCTGGCTTGAGATTTTGGTTCTAGGAACCAGAGTCTCCAGTGTTTATACTCTGAGTGTCCTGACAGGGTTGAAGAGGATTTGCCACACCATCAGAAGAGGATTTGCCAAGTCCTCGAAGAAGCAGAAGGCTGACTGTTTCTATTTGAGTGGAGCCCTGCTAACAGAGTTTGACAAGGTGCAGAAAGGACATTCATTCCAGGACAGGTCAGAAGAGACCCCGAAGAAGACTGTTTGAATCTGGATGGTACCGGAGACCGAGGATGCTGAGGGATCATCTGCTAGGATTTCGGGACCAACGGCCCATCGGCTGAAGGCTAACCATAACTGGTATTGCTGTTCAGGTGGCAATTCATCCCACCTTATTAGGGTTATTTCTGGGACTTACAAATGAAGGTACTTACCTTTGATGGGAGAATCCTTGTGGGTCAGCCCTGTAAGAGAGAAGGTGAGGATTAGTTCTCTGGGCAGTATAATGTGGGTTCACTTACCTGTTGATTTCTTTGCATCTGTGTTTACCTGTTGCTACCTTACTTGCCACTTGTAACTCCTCAACTTCTCCATTCCCTTGGATAATAAACCTTGTTGTTCTGTACACTGCTGCCTGGTTCTATACTGTGGAGTGTGGGTGTTGGAGTGACACATATCTGCAGTGGGGAACAGGTCCACCTGGGAAATACCTATTCTGCAAAATTTCCCTTAACACTCCTCACTTATCTCATTCACAACTCCTACAGTACTATGCGCCTTGCTCCTCCTTCATTTAGCTGTACTCCTTTTCCATGACAATGTGATCTTACTGAGGAAAAGCTAATGTTCTAAAATGTATGAGATACAGTACCATATTTTCCAGTTTATAAGTCACACTGTTATATATGTTGCACTAATAGAAAAGCATCAGTTTTCTTTAAAAAATCATATATTGGTCGCACCATTATACAAGTCGCACTGCTATAAAGGTTACACTGCTACATTAGTCGCACCCTGTTGTGCACTGACGTCACTTTAGAATGCGGACAAAATAATCTCTGAATGACTGTGCTCACCCATAAATTAGAATTCACTGTGAGATAGTGCATTAATTAATATCTGTTACATTTTCCGAAATAAATTACTTAATAAATAATTGTTACATTTTCTGAAATAAAATTTATTCTATTGTGTGATGTGTTGTTATTAAGAAAGATATGATTTAATCTCGCCTCCTTCTTACGCATCAGCCATATTTAACCAAAGAATGTACCAGTATTTACACTAATGATAATGCAGTTGCAAACTATTAAGTAAGCCAGTAAAAGTTAGGACAAAAGACGTTTATCGGGTCTAATGGAAGACAATATGAAATAAGCATAATCCATATAGTTCAATCATCATCATCATCTTCATCAGAGAAGCCATCAAAATCTTCATCTTCCATGTCTCTCTGAAATAGCTCGGCTATTTCAACTGGCAGATTTAGTCCCTGATCTTCCCTATCTGGGTATTCATCTTCCTCTTCATTTTCTTGTACTGTGTCATTATTTATTATTTTTGCTTTCTTGAATCCTGAAGTGACTGTTTTTGCACTGACACTCATCCAGGCTTCACTAATCCACTGTGCTACCTCCATGAAAGTCATGTGACACAAATGACCAGTGGCCATGAAGCTGCATTCCCTATCTGACATCCAGGATTCCCAGAAGCAGCGCAAGACAGTCTTGAAACTCCGATTAACAGAGATATCAAGAGGCTGCACCTCCTTCGTTAGGCCTCCAGGAATTATTACTGGCACAGAATTTGTACTTTTTATTTGCGTCTTTACCCTCTCTATTATATGCGTTCTCATACTGTCTGTGATCAGTAGCGCTTTTCATGTTTAAAAAAAAAAAAAAAAACATCTAGGTGTCTGCTAAAACATCGTTCCAGCCAAAACCCCATCATGTCTTCATCCATGCAACCTTTTTTGTTAGTCTGTATGATGACTCTGAATGGAAACAAATCACGCAGCATGGTCTTCCTCTTAAAAGTAATCATAGATGGAAGTTTCTTTCCATCCCCACAGCACGCTAGCACAAGAGTGAAGTGTGACTTTTCATGACTGGTTGTTCTGATCATTTTTGCGCCTTTTTGGGGCTCACATAGAGTTCCATGTAGAAGCTTCTTGAGCTTCTGCATTCAGCCCTCCACACCTTCTGCTGTTACTGGGCAGACTCCACCATTTGGCAGTCTGCCAGCTGATATGTTATCTCTGTTTAATAACATCTATTCTCCAATACAGGAATATTAAGCTACATTAATATACTAAGGCTGTTTTCTCACTGCTGGGGATGAGTAGAGGTAAGTATTACCATCATTTAGGAACAGGCTTAATTAACATGCATGGTAATTGGCATGCATATCCTTAAGCATAACTAACACATTCAGGAGGGTGAGAACACATAGAAAAACCTTCTCTACAGAAGGGGGCAGGACCAGGCATGAAAAAGTGTAGGCAATATAGTTTGAAGAAACAGAAGGGTCCCTGGAAGTCAGTGATGGATACTGAGGAGCATAAAGGGAATGCAGGGTGGCAGAGGAAATAGACAAAGTGGAAGGTAACCAAAGAATATCCCTGGGATTCCCGCACAAGGGGGGACATGGAAAAATGCTGGGGATTGTGGTAGGGCATACATTGGGAAAGGGACAAGGAGGTCCATGCTAAGAAAGCCAAAATGACAAAACATTCCATATCTAGGAACTTCTCTTGAGTGGTTATTCCCACCCAGATTGGCTGAGACTCCAAGTTCATAAGTGACCATGTCCATCCACAGATTTGCGCATATTAAAAGGGGGGGGGGATATTCACCTATGACTAAAAAAATGCAAATACAAGCAAAATACAAGTGACTCTTTATTACTTTACGGTTGCTATCAGTCCTGGTTTTCCCATGATCTTAATGCATTTACTTTGTTTTGTTTCTGAGATACTTGTCCTCAGATATCGAGGAAGATGTGCAGCACACATTGCCAGCTGCCCAGTTTTATGACCTCAGGATCATCCCAGCTGCCACAGTTTTTTATACCTCAGAAGTAGCAGTCCTCAAGCAGTTCAAATGCAAGTCTGGATTGAGTTCAGATGCATTTAAAGCCAGTCGCATGTTTTACACACATTCACTTACTATAATATTACATTCTATGTCTTTAGGGTTCAGTAGTGCTCAGAAAATATTCTGAAAAATGTATAAGTTTTTAACCATTCTTCAGCAAACCCTATGATTGTCTGTATTTGTAAACAGAAGAAAGCCTGGGAGAAGGTACACCATTGGGCAGGACTCAAAGGAAAGATATGAAAGCAAGATGTGGAAGTCAGATAGCATGCTGCTTTTATCACTAAATAGTGTTTCCAATGCACTAATAATGGGCTTTGTGAAGTACAATGTTAGCTCAGCCTCAGGAGCATTTTTAGCTACTGGAATTTGAGAGTATGTCAGAAGCTTTTCCCGATAGACCAAACACTTGAGATTCCCAAGCAGGTTTTTCTAAGGAGCTAGTTAATAGTTCATCATTCCCTGATTTTGTTTTGCCATATCTAGATTAGTATTTCTTGTTGAAGATTGTCTAATAAACCTATATGTGGCCATACTGAAATTATAGTAACAGTAAATATTTGATATAAACAGTTTGCAAATATATTTGCATTGTTTCCATGAAAATAGAATTCACTGAATAATTATGATAATGAAAAGAAATCATTATCTGATAATAAGCAAATCGCAAAACATCCACTGAATAAATTGTTTATAGTTTACCCAGCACTACAGGGATGGATGTAACAAAACTGCATGCAGTAAACCAGTAATCCGGCAATAAAATCACACGTAAAAGTGGAGTGTTGCTGCTGAAATATACATATACACATACATGCCCCTTATTCTGAAACCAGTGTCCCATAGCTGAACCTTTGTTACCACTGTAAGAAGTTGCAGATGTCAGGGCCTGGCAGGTCTGCTGCCTAGTGGAGGAAAAGTCAGTATTTGAAATCTGAGTATATTCTCAGCATAGCTTAATTTATTTATATGTATGAAGCAGCCGTGGAAAGAGAGTCAGTTGCAAGTATCATTCAGACAATCCCTTGTACTAGAAATCAGCACACACACTGATGCATGGCTCTTTGAAGCAAAGAGCAAACTCCCTGCTATCTGCCACAGCTTCCCTGAAAGGACCACTACCCACACACACACACACACACACACACACACAAGGAGGAAACAAAATCTTCTAGGAAGAAAGGATACAACAGCTCTTTAAAGTCTCATTTTTATTCCATATTAATAATCCTGTTGTGTAAGACTATGTTTAACAGAGCCATCTAGTACTGCTGTACTAACAATATAAACTCAATGATTTGGGAACCAAAAAAGGACTTGTGCTTTGGTTTGCATCAGCATCACAAATTCACAAGTCTTCCTTCCCTCCACATGCTTTTCCAGCAACTCTGTATCCTTGTAATGACTTCTTGAGGATGAAGACCAGCTTGATGTGTTTGCTATTCCAGACTGATGTCTTTATTTGATAGCAGGCTTATTACTCCTTGTGGCATCTTTTGACACAATATCTCTTTCCTCACTTCCATGGAAGCTTAGAAAAATGGCTTCTGCTGACCCTACTAAGAAGTATTTTCAGCTATTTATGTAAGAGTTTTCTATTTTGTAGGAACATTTCTTTCCCTTTACCACAGATAGCTTCCTCTATTGCAGCTCTTTACATCAATTCTTATCACCATCTACTGGGCACTTATGGAAAAACAACAACAATTTCTTTAATCATTTGCTGTTCATTGTAAGAAAAATGTGTTGTGTTTTGATTTTCACCAATGGGAACAGTAAGAAATGCTTTTTAGCAAAATCTGATCCGCTGTTCAGTGGCTTTCTATCTCCATCTTACTCGCCAGAGACTGACTCCAAGTCTATACTCTTTTCTCCAACTTAATGCCATGTATGACAGTAGGATTGTTAGGAGAACTTGGAGAAGGTGATACTTTGGCCAACTTTTCTACATTAAGGGAATCCTGCCAGATCTATGGAACAGATAGAGGGATAGTATAGGGGTTGAGACACTTGAAATGGAATGGCCACCTCTGAAAATGGGTTCACTGAGGTTAAGCAGTGTTTTCCTCAAAAATACAGGAGTAAAAAGACAGTTCCAGAGCTTATTAAAGGCTAAAGTAAGTGGTGAAGTGCAGTGGATAGGTCACTAAACAAGGTGCTGGGAGATATGGGTTCTGTTTCCAGCCCTATCTGTGCCCTAGGCCCCTAACTTGACCTTTCTAAGCTTCATTTTAAATAGGAGATCTTTAGAAGATCTTTCTTCTTAATCCCTTAAACTTCAGTTCTCTACCCCTGATCCAGATAAATGATTTGTAACTGCTAAGAAGTACTGAATGTTCTCAACCCCCATTGATTTTGCACAACATTTGTGAGGCTCCTGTCCTTTTCATGTCAAACACAGATTTTTAAAAGGGAATTTGTGTTTAAGAAAAACAGATGTTTCTTAATTGAAATTAGCAATATTATATAATACACAATGATAAAAATTATTTAAAAAATCACAATAAATTCTTATACTTACCCAAATGGTATCCCAATAGAAGATTTAAAAAAAAATCCTTTATATAGATAGGATATGGATAAATGAATCTTTTGTCTATTCTAGAATGAAAACTTTAAAGCAAAACAAGGCTAGGATTAGTATTCTCTTGATAAAACACTGGAAAAAGACCATGCGGAATAGCAATGTTCATTGCATTGCTCAGGTGATTGTGTAATTGAAACAAAACACTTTTAGTGACCGGTACTCTACTGAGAAGATGTTCAAAGTGATATTTTGCAGGAAGCATCAGTCTTCATCTTTGTTTTTGTTTTTATTGTTTTAATGTAAAATATATATTTTAGCAAAAATTACACTCAAAGGGAAAAAAGAAAAATATAAAATATAAAACTATTATTAGGTGAAAATTTTCCATCTAAACTTGGGGGGGGGATTCATGATTTTATTTATATTTAAGTGTCTTCGTTCCATGGGTAACTTTACTATTTTGTCAAATACTCAAGTGCCTCGAAACCAGAATATTTTATTCAAATATTCTGCCTGAATACTTCATCTTCATAGGAATTGGAGTCCAGTTGTCTCATCTCCCACGACTGCCCGGCCAGATTTAATCTCCCATGATACCCCACTCGGAAGAGACTACTTTGTTGGACTACCAACCTCACCAAGACTGGGGAATATGTGTCATCATGGGAGATGTAGTTTAATTAGGGAGTCCTATTTCCAGAGGTGAATTAGAGCCTGAGACAACTAGGCTACAACTCCTGTGAGGCAACACAGAGACCATTCTGAATCAGAATATTTCACTTTTAGATTTTTCATGAAAAATGTGTTTTCTGTAGGGAAAAAAACAGATCTTTTCTCTAAAACTACATCTTCTCTTGGAAGTCACAAGCTACTTTTAACTTCTGATTCAGTAAAACAGTTACTTTGGAGTTAGTTGTTTTGACTTAGATTTCAAAAAAATCAAACAACTATTTTTTTAAATACAATTTTAACATGCTGTAAATGCTTAGAACATTTCCCATCTATCACTCTGTCTAGAGGTAGGGGTACATTCTCTCCGCACTGGGCAGAATTAAATTCAGTCACTGATTTATGCTTTTTGATGGATGCTAAGCCAGTTATTAATTATTATATTGTTTTAGGTAGTCTGTTTTATATATGATTTTTGTATGTTTTCTTATATTATATAGTAGGCTCTTTTTTTTCTATCACCATAAATGGAGTCCTGAATATATCTCTGGAAAGAGATGAAAGAGAAATTATTTAAATTAGATGTTAGATTTGCTGTGTTATAATTTGCTTTTCATGAGTTTGTATTGGTACAACTGATTGAGTGTCTAGTTAGAGACTAACAAACAATTCTGTTCCTGATGCATAAATGAAACAGAATGGAGCTTACTCATCCTTAAATGTGTTGGTCTGCAATGCTAAGAGAAATAAAACAATAATAAAACTTGTATGAGTTTGTTTAGTTTTGTGTTTACTAAAAAAAAACCAGATTGATACTTTAGATTTAACTCAGACTATGGGACAATGTTTTGCCCCATGGACTGAATAGAGAGAAATAATTTATGGTTCTTCTCTGACTGCTGAGGAATTACATCTGATAATCTTTTTTCAGGGTTCAACATGTTCCTCCATCATACACAGGCAGGTCTCTTGACTAGTGTTTTAAGAAAAATAGAATCATGCCTTCACCTACACTTTGTTTCCTCTCTATCCATTTGAGCCTACTTATTAACGAAGCCAGGAATGCTGTGGCACTTAAAGACTAACAAATTTATTTAGCATTTGAGCTTTCATGGGAGAAAAATCCCACTCTGTTGATACTTTGAAGATGGGAGAACTTACAGAATGGGATGAAAATAAATGCAGGTGAGTGTAAGACACAGGACCAGGTAATACCGTAACAGCAAAATCAGAGCAGCTGGTTAGATTCAAACACTGGGAAATAGCACGTAGAGGAAGGTAAAGTCAAATCACTTGTAGTGGGAAAAGAAGGCATAGTCACGATTTAATCCTTCTTTCACACAATTTAATCTGAATATCAGTTGTTCAGCTCTTTCTCTTTGAAGTCTTGATGTCCCATTCACTTGCTTCAAGACAGATGTAAACAGATCATTCACAGCGTGATTAGAAAGATGGAAGTGCTCAGCAACTGGTTTTTGAACGTTGAAATTTTTTATGTTAGTTTTGTGCCCATGTATTCTTTTGTGCAGAGACTGTCCAATGAATAAGCTGTGGGGACATTTTTGACACATGATAGCATAAATCATATTAGTGGATAAGCAGGTGAATGAGCCCTTGATGGAACAGCTGGCTTGATCAAGTCCTATGATGGTTTGTTGCAAGGGTGTCCCTGCTTTAATGTTTCTGTTGTGAGATCTGTAGTTGCTGGTTGGTATCTGTCTAAGGATAGAGGACTGTCTGTAGGTGAAGAGAGGTCTGTCTCCCAAGGCTTGGGAGAGTGAGGGATCATCTTTTAGAATCGGCTGTAGGTCTTTAATGATCTCTTGTAGAGGTCTGATTTGGGGGTTGTATGCAGTGACCAGTGGTGTTCTATTGTTTTCTTTCTTGGACCTCTCCTGCTTTAGTTGACTTCAGGGTACCTGCCTGGCTCTGACAATTTGTTTTCTTACTTCTGCAGGTGGGTACTTTTAAGAATACTTGATAGAGATCCTGAAAGTGGCTGTCTCTGAGGGATCAGAGCAAATGCAGTTATATGTAAGGGCTTGGATGTAGACAGTGGATCATGTGGTGTGTTTAGGATGAAAGCTCAAGGGATGTAGGTAACCATACCGATCCGTAGATTTTCAGTATAGGGTGGTGTTGATGTCTCCATCCTAATTTGTACTGCAGTGTCCAGAAAGTGGATCTCGTATGTGGAATGTTCCAGGCTAAGTTTGATTATGGAGTGGAGATTGTTGAAATGTCTGTGGAAACCTTCAAGAGCACCCCTGCTATGGGTCCAGATGATGAAGAAGTCATCCAGGTAGCAGAAGCAGAGGAGAGGTGCTTTGGGATGAGATTTTAGGAAATGTTGTAAGTCACTCATAAAAATATTGGCATATTGCAGGGCCACATGGGTACACATAGCAGTGCCGCTGACCTGGAAGTATAAATTATCCTCAAATCTGAAATGGTTGTGGGTAAACCAAAGTCACAAAGTTCAGCCACAAGGTGTGCTGTGGCATCATCTGGGATGGTTCTTCTAATACCTTGTAACCTATCCCTGCATGGAATGTTGATTTAAAGAGCTTTTACATCCACAGTGGGCAGGATGGTTTTCTCTGGAAGTTCACCAATAGACTGGATTTTCCTCAGGAATTCTGTGGTCTCTTGAAGATAGCTAGGAGTGTTGATAGCATAGGGAGGGAATCTACATAGCCAAATAATCCTTCTGTAAGAGTGCCAATGCCTGAGATGAAGGGGCACCATAGGTTCCCTTTTTTTCTGGATTTTTGGTAGTAGAAAGAATATCCCTGGTTGGGGTTCTGGTAGTGTCTTTCTTTATTATTTCCTGTGTTGTCCTGGGGAGTTTTTGAATAGGTGACTTAGCTCCTTTTGGTATTCTTCAGTGGAGTCAGAGAAAAGTGGTTTGTATAATGTTGTATTGGAGAGTTGTTTATAAGCCTCCTGATCATAATACAATTTATTCATGATGATGACAGCATCTCCTTTGCAACCTCTTTAATAATAATGTCAGTAGTTTCTGGGGGGGATATAGAAATTGATCTTAATTCTCCTCTCGCTCCCAGAACAGCAATTGGAGCAAGGTGAACATACTCATTCAGTGGCTTATTTTCCTGTGCAAGCATTATAGACCCCTGGTTAAGATGGGCTGGTCCCATGTTTAAGACATTAGCCTGTGCCTAGGAGATTGAGTTTCAATTTTTTGGTCACTGGAAACATCCTGTGTAACTTTGGGAAAATTTCTTAGTCTGCCCAGGCTTCAGTTCCCTTCTGCAAAATGGATGCAGTAAAGATAAATGATCAGGAAAACGGAAATTGGGAGACAAATTTGTGATTGTTGTACAGTCATTTTTCAAAACAAAGCTATACTTTGAGGCCTTATAAACTGTTCTTTCAACCAGTTAAAACATCTTTGCACTACATTTTAATTGTTGTTACCTTTCTTCTAAAGGAAAACACATATGAACTGCATATAGAAGCACATTTCATATCAAGGGGAAAATACAATATTTCCAGTAATAGACAAGTCCCTAATAAGAAGCTCATGATTTTGAAAGCTTCAGTGGGTATTACTGTGTTTTGTTTCTAGCTAAATTCTGATTAATTGCTGAAGGGGAGAAAAGTTTTGTTCTGCGATTACAATTACGCTATTTTTTTTAATAGCACAGGCAGAAAAAAAATGAAGATAAAGAACTGGGGAACTTATGTGACTGAATTGATGATTTATTATCATATTTTATTGTTCTTGATTCTGAATGAATACTAAATACATTTTAGCAGCTGTATTAATATGCATTTACATTTCTTTATTTAATATGTGTTTTATATTCCAGAATGTGACATTTAAGTTGATTATAGAAAGTTAAATTTAATATCTGTTTGGCTTATATAAATCTCTCTCTCTTTTATTTACTTATAGTGAAGATACCTTTACTATGGAGCAATTAGAACATTCTAGTTATGTTTTTCATCTTGATATTAATTTTCAAATTATTTTTCCAAAAAGCAAATCAGGAATTAAAATCTAAATAAAATTAAGATCCTCATATTATTAAACCTTTTGTAGCTTGGCACCAATATTTTTTCTAGAATGTTTGATTCAGACAGCTTCAGAGACTATGCCGTAAAATTTAGTTGTATTACAAACATGAATTTTAACCTTTAGAAGGAATTCTGACATTTATACCTTTAGGTATAAACTCTCTTTTGCAACATAATAATGTTGAGTAGTCAGAATTAATTACAGAGGGATAGCTTCTTCCATGCTTGCGCATGTAGATAAGGACCTTATGCTGCATCTAATCCCATCAGGCTACACTTATCTTTAGGCACAACACCTGGAGTAACCTGGGGAGACACTACAGTTCACAGAACTCTTAAACACAGTTCTTCCATCTTGATATGGGTGGTGAGGTCAAATTAGTAATTGGATGCTGAGCTATATAAGCAGCAAATTGCAATATCTAAAGTAAATTAATCTGTGTAGGCTAGCATTTCGGAGAGAGTTGAGGCTTTGACCATTTCACAGTGCTCTCCGGTACACACTCACTTTCTCCAGGTAGCCGAGAAAGCCAATGGATAATTCCTGTGTGGGTGCAAAGTCTAGATCCCAGGCTACATTTTATTAAATAAACCTTAGAACAGTAGATATTCAGCATTTATTTCTCCAGCTCTCCAGCATTGCATTTCCACCTGAAACATTGTCTCCAAATTCATTCTATTCCAAACCTTCACAATTATTACATTGATCTTCTTCCACCAGTTACACTTTAATGAGAATTTGTCAAGTACTTCTAAATTCTTTCTGTCTTTCTTCCTTTTTCCCCCTCATCATCTTCCAGACTACGCTTAGGACAGATTCACATTTGGCTAGTCTTGATTATTTGATGTGTTTGTTTTCCACCTTCTCAGAAGGCCTGTTACTCACCTTAGTTCCTGGGGCATCAGCTCTCCACTGCTGCATGCCCAAATTCATACTTAAAAGGTAGCAGAAGGTTTTACCCACCCTTAGGTACCCTATAGGTACCACATACCAGCACCACATGAAAATTCTGTTTCTTTGCTATGGGCATTAACCAAAGATCATTGACTTTAATAAGCTTTGGAGAGGGCTGTAAAACTATCTGTTTCCATTTGCTGTGGAACCTTCAAGGAAACTTTAGTTCCATTGTTCCTTCCCTCTTCAAGCATCATCAGAAATTCTCTCCTTAGCTTTGCATCATTAACTCTGTTTTATTTGAGGTCAATAAAGAAATTCTTAGTTCTGATTTCACTCAGCTTGTTATAAATCAAGAGTAACATTATGGCTTGACACTGTAAAAAAGAAGTGTGAGACCAGAAATGGATCCACTTCATTACTCCTTTAAATATTTGCATACCCTTCTAAGAAGACCTGAGCGAAAGGCTCTCTCAGACTTTACCCCAACAACCTTTAATAGTTAGCCTATAAATGAGGCTAATGTGCTAATTCTGAACCAGACACACCGTTCAAGTATTAGGGCTTCTGAAGCATACAACTATACTTTAATGATAGTACCTGGAGGAAACAAAAAAAACCCGCCAACTCAGATTGGCCCAGAGGGACCTATCTATGCATCTGCTAGGGTGTTGCACATGCAGATGATTCCCATTCTGTATGGAAATGGGAGTCTCAGGTGCTCTGATATTCCTGGCCCCTATCACTCAAGGATGCTTGGAGATCTGCCTTGTTTAGGAGCCAAGCCAATAATTCCATGGAAAGGCAAATCCTAACCCCAGTGGATTTCTCTGAAGAAATCTTTATGTAAATGCTTTTTACCAGTGGAATGGGTGATCCCAGCCTTAGTTCTGAATGGTTATGAAAATACATCAGAGGTCATTTGGAAGTGATTTCTGTAGCTATTTTTACCTTTCAATTTCCTGTTTTTATATGTCTAATACTTTTGAAAAGCAAGCAAGGAGTCCTATGGAATTTAAAGACTAACAAATGTATTTATCACATGAACTTTCATGGGAGAAAATAGCACTTTGTCAAATTTGTTAGTCTTTAAGTGCCACAGGACTACTTCCTTGGTTTGCTAATATACACTAACACAGCTACCTCTTTGGATTTTTGAAAAAAAAGATCTCCTTTGGGGCTGAACTTCCCAATATAGGTCTCAGATTGGAAAGGTGGTTTTGTTTCCTTTTTGATTAACTAGCAAGTTTAACAATCTAACTTTGAAAAATCAGAAGTATTCTGTAGAGAGGATTTATTCACTGGTTTCCTGTGTTGAAGCTTCTTTTCTCTGACAGTGATCCATGTCAGATACTTCAGAGAAAAGTGCAGAAAGTCCTGTAGTTGGAAGTGTATTTTTTCTACTCTTAACTCGCATGAATCAGTGTTTGGTCTTTTTTGTAAATCCTATCTAATGCAACTGAGAGTAGTTTAATCCATATATAGGTCTGATCCATTTTTAATTATACTCTAAGATCTTTGTATAATGCACATGCTATTAATACTGATATAAATATAGATAGTAAAAGTCTGTTTGTTTCACTTCCAGCAAAAAAGAACCTTTCAGACAGGAGTTTCTATACAAGTCACTATAAAATAGTACAATTATTTGATTTTTCATCCTCTATACTGTTTTTAAACATTTGATTTGGTTAGATGGGAGAAACCTATAAATCAAAAGTATCTCAGACATTCCATGTGATAAAAAAACATAATGTTTGTAACTAAGATCAGGGAGTCCAGGATGTCTTAAAATTTCTCTCTAATTAAATGTCTTCTTTTTCCATCTCATTTTGCTTACAACATATGTACCTATTTACACCTGTGGAATACACAAAGATAATACTATCATAATATATATTCCCCACCAACATTTAAATTACAATACCCAGTACTACATCTGATTTTTCTGTCCCACTGATGTAAATCAAAATCTATTGCAATCAACAAATTCAAGCCTGTGCATCACTTTACTTAGCAGGAGATCAGGCCCTCCTGTGCTTAATTATTTCTTTGTATCTGGTCTCTCTGCCTCTCTCAGATCTATCCAGGATTTTCATCAGGCACAAGTGGCAAGTTCTACCCCCTCTTTGAACTCATAAAAGATGATTAATTAGCAAATTAGGAGGATTATGCCCAAGATAAACAACTCATAAATAATCATCATTGAAAAATGAACCTGAACATATTTGTTTGGAACCATCCAAAACTTTCTAGAACTACTATTAAAAGACTTTAAAACAAAAGTGCTAGATGACAAATAGATGATACAGTCAGAAGGGAACCAAAAAGATGGAATCTCAGCCAACTGAAGGAAATGTAGCACACACCAAAATCAGGATGATGCCATTCATTTAATAAATTCTCTCCAGCAAAATTCCAGCCACTTTGAAGTTTCAACATCCTGGTTTTAGTGTGTGTGCATGTAACCTTTAGGTGGGCTAGAGTTTACCTCTAGTTCCTTTCTCCAATACCCAACAGAAATAAATCCTGACTCCTACAGTAAAGCACCTAGGGACCAAGATACAGTCCTAAAGGGACTCACATCAAAGACGCTTCAGAGTGAATGAAAACAACAGCAATGAACTTCATTAAACATTACCTTTATAAACCTTATGATGAAAGAAAATATGATAATTACTATACAGATCTATAACATGATGTGGCTATTTAATTAATCCACATGACTCTACTATGGTCACTAATCAAGTCCAAAGGCTTGTGTTGGAAGAAGGAGCTCCCTCTTCTTCAGCAGCAGAAATCCTCAGTCTAAATCCTTGGAGACCTTCCCTACTCTGCTGGGAGCACTGCTGTCCAGTCAGCTTACTTATTCAACACTCAGTTACACACACACATGCAAAAAAACTTGAAGCAAAATGCCTCAGAACTGGGGAAAACAGCCTGCTGTCTGCTTCTGGCTCAGCTTCCCCCCTAGCACAGAGTGCATGTGCTCTCCTCAATGCAACTGTGCTGGGCTGGCTTTTTGCTCTGAAGCATCTAACCATCACACTAGCAGCAAATCTTGCCAAGCTGCTCAAAGCTACACACCACTTGCTAGAAATTTCTGTCTCTAGGACGCTAAATCAGCCTGGCAACACTGACAAAGCAAGAGCAACCCAGACCCCAACAGATCTCCTAAAGAAGCACTCCGCCTTTAAGCACATGGGTTACATGTATATTTATTAAAGGGTTAAAATGTCTCATTCAACTTTGGAATCGATATATACTAAAGCAAAAGATTATTGTTCTCCTTTTTGTGCAGTCATCTAGAAGCAGCTATCTCTTTGCCTGCCTAATATGTGACCCAACTGCTGTAAAAAGAAGAAAGTCAGGTCTTCTGTGAAAGCTGGCTAGAGAAATATTGCCAGCAGACCTATCTCCCCAATGGAACGGACTTTCTAAAATTCAGGGAAAACCCCTCCTGTAGCTGGTAGATCTCCCAAAAATTAGTCAGACTCATCTGCTGGATACATATACATTTTTACCCAAGAACAGTACAATTTTTGGACAATATTCACTGATGGAACCCAGGCACTGGAATCTTAGTTGCAAAAGCTCTATCATAGGCTCCCTCTCTGGATGGTGGAGGACAAAAAATGTCAGAAGCAGCTTGATACTGCTAGCCCAAGAAAGGAAGCATATGATCCGGCACCTCTCCTGAACTCCTTTCACCCTCAGAGGCCCTTTAAAGTCCAAGAAGAACTATAAAGAAAGATTCTGTCACTAGGATCTCCAAGATCACAGAGTACACCTAGCTGTCAGGAATATGCTGTCACAGCAGTTGTGCTTGGCTACTGTACAGTGGTCTCAAAAATAAAATAAAATAATGCTTTATTATTTCCTTTTCCATGTGCATACATTAGCAATGCCCAGGTACAACCTAACCCTTGGTATAAATTAAGTAAATAATAGAGTAATTGGAATACTGGCCTGGAAGCAACACTCTGGATTGCACACTGCAACCACTTTGAAATAAAATGTTAACTGTCTTTTAATTCACCTCAAACTATTCCCCAAACCTGCACAAATCTTTCCCTTATTTATATCTGATTTTGTTTAATCTCCTGTGCAATTTTTTTCTTCTCTAAGGCATATGTATCAAGGAAGAAAAGAATGTAGAAATGTTTATTAGTTGCTATGAGGACCCCGATTTTGTCATAATTGATTTATTCACCAAACTAGACTTATTCCTTCATCCATTCCCCTAGGTCCTTTATTTCTATCTCCATCTTAGTATTTCTCTTATTCCCAGTTTCATTTGTCTTATTTCCCATTATTTTCTTTACTTTATATATATATAAAGCTTGTCCTAGGTATAATTTTTATACTTGTTATGAGTTTCTTTTGTACATAAGACTCGTAAACATAACTTGCTTTCTCAATGATTCTCGTGAATGTTTGTAAAGCATATATAAGCCTAACCTGGAATATTTTAAAAGTTAGTAGCAATTATTCACTGGCAGGTTAACAGATGAGTTCAAAGTTACTCTACATTTTCATGAGATCAGCCATCAAACAATGCTATTGTTAAAATTTTAGACCTTGGATAGGAAATCACAGAGATTTTGTTTCTTGATTGTCATTGTATTTCTCCTTATAGCTGTGTATGACATATCATGCCCTCTCTCTTAAAGTTATACAGTTTAGTATGCACACCTACAGCAACATTGGTAAGTAACAATAGAGACTCTGAACTTTTGATGTGAAAGTAAGTCCAAATTCAGGAATGATAATAAATGTGTTCAAAATATAATGTATGAATGGTTGAGTTTTTTATTTAACCCTAATTTTTGGTGCATGTAAGATGCTAAAACATCTAATAGAGTTGGCAGTTAGGAAATTAGGAGGAGATTTCCGAAGACACAAATAGAAGTTAGGTGACCCAGACACTTTCCCTTACTATCTTTGAAAATCTTTCCTGTTGTTCTTGTGCTCAAGTGAAAAGGAATTACACTCTTAGCATTGAAGGACCAGAATTGAAACCCATATCCCCAACAGAGTCAGATACATAAATGGTAAACAGTATGATAATTCAACCCAGACATTTGGGATGAGTTTCTCCAGGGGAACTATGTAAATCCATGTTAGTAAACTGATCAGTGTTACTCCTCTGTTGACTGGTCCATGTATGACAAGGGTCAGCAACCCTTGGCACTCATGCCAAAGTTGATATGTGTGCCTATTCACAGTGGCTGCAGGAAACCCAGCCCTCTAGTGCTGCAGCTGCTCCTCCTGCTAGTCCCAAACTGAATGGAGCCTGGGGCTGGAAGAGCCGTGCGTGCACCACAACTCTTGGCCCCTGCCAATCCTTAACCCCAGCTGAGGGGAGAAACCAGCAGGGAAAAGGAGCTGCTGTGAGTGTCCAGCTCCTGGCCCCTGCTGGCTCCTCCCCTGGTACCTGCAGATGGTTGGGAGGTAGGGCTGGCAAGGATTGCAGACCCCTGATATATGAGAATAAGCATCAAATTCTGGCATCAAGTGACAGAAATGTTTATTTAGCTCCACGGTTGGATACTGAAGCATTTAATACTAATGGTCAGGAGTTATTTTAATCTTAATTTACACTCCTTAACTCCAAGGCTAGTTTCCCCCCCCCGTGTGGAAAAATACAATGATGTATTTCCATACATTTATGTGTTTTAACTATATTCAATCAACAGTTGTGTTAAGGTAACATTTATGTTATATCATTAAAATCACAAAAACGTGGAGTCATTTCAAATGAAAGGTTCCAACTGCAAATTTAACTGAGCCACATTGCACATCTCGTTTTCTATGAATGTTTTATGTTTTAAATAATAATGTATCACAACTCATATAGAACAAAAGAAACAAGAGTAAACAGTGCCTCATACATTCAGCAGAGGTGTAACTGATATATCCACCATTAATACTGGAACCCTTACTTTTACATTTTTTGAACTTTTGTAATAATTTTCATCTTAACTTGCTTTAATGTTTTGACATTAATTTTAAAAGGGATAGCCGTGTTAATCTAGTCCAGTGAAAAAACAACAAGGAGTTGTGTGGCACTTTAAGACTAACAGATTTATTTTTTGCATGAGCTTTCGTGGGAGAAGATCCCACTTCCTCAGATGCTTCGAAGATGGGTGAACTTACAGAAAG
>ML681993.1:18989772-19031209 GCA_007922195.1 Podocnemis expansa | reverse complement strand
GTATGACCTGATCCTATGTTCTACACCCACTTGCATTTAGTTTCATTCCTTTCTGTAAATTCACCCATCTTCGAAGCATCTGAGGAAGTGGGATCTTCTCCCATGAAAGCTCATGCAAAAAATAAATCTGTTAGTCTTAAAGTGCCACACAACTCCTTGTTGTTTTTTAACATTAATTACCATCAGAGATAGATATAGATATATAATTATATGTTAGCCTTGCAAGTTGTATATGCGTATTTCTCCTTTAACTCTGAAGGACTCCATTTTACTCTGGATGGCTATGTCTACATGGCACTTTTATTTCGAAATAACACTCATTATTTCAAAATAAATGAAATTAGGTCTACATGATGTTTTCTTATTTCGAAAGGACGGATCCCATCCTTTCAAAATAAGAATCATCATTTCGAAAAAGTAAAAACTGCCCCCCCCATGGCCATTATTTCGGAAGGGATATTTCGAAATAAAGCTGTTTAGACCTGTTCTTTCGAAACAACACTGTGTAGACCTGTTGTTTCGAAAGAGCTGTTTTGAAACAACAGGTCTAAACGGCTTTAGTTTGAAATATCCCTTCTGAAATAACAGCCGTTTGGATTGCAGGCTTTCCTTTAATTCGAATTAACATTTTGTTAATTCGAATTAACTTATTTTGAAATAAGGATTTCATTTCGAAATAACTAATTTCGAAATCCTTATTTCAAAATAACAGTACATGTGTAGACATAGCCGATGTGGCAATCATTTCTTCTTCAACACCTATACAGCCTGATACAGTCAAGGCATTTAATGTGATGTCTCTTTTTTGGGGGTGGCACTATGATGACTGGTTATGTGTATTTTGAGATTAGCTAACATATTTTAGCTAATATGAATCTATCACCTTTTCAAACATAAATACAGGCTAATATCTTGTATTTTGATTTATATCTCATCAAGATCGAAATGAAGCTCTTCCATGTATTCAGTGTTGACTAAATTGAGGTAGGAGGTACTAACTTGCATCTGCAGTAAGAAAAAGATCACAGTTAGATCAGGTTTAGATAAAATATATTAACTAAGCTTCTTCTAACCTCATTCACTTCCCCTAGTCTAAAGCACCCAGTGGATACTCCCCCTCCTCTTTAAAACAGTTATTTAAACTGAAAGTATGTCGCTGCCTGGTACCATACACACAGATTTCGTAGGTTTGTTGATCTGTTTGTAAAGAACCCATGTTTTGGAAGGTTAGAGATCACAATTTAAATTTAATCTCTATCTTGTTGAGGAGATCTTTTAGTGTTGGAGTCAGTTCTCATGGGTGCCATTCTGTAAAGGAAAATTACTTCTTGCAAGCCAGGGTTAGCATGGAGATAGTTTCTGTGTATATTATAGAAAAAGGACATGATCCTTGCCAGCCCCTTACATACAGAGCTTGCACTGGTATCAGTGAAATTGCTTCCTATGTTGCGCAAAGACAACATACTGTAGTTAGATCGAAATGTGCAAGGTATAGTACAAGACAGCCGTAATTATACAAACCCTAAAATCAAGAGTCTACAATATTTTCTTTATCACATTTTTCTTCTGTCTTTGACATTAAAGCAATTTTGAGAGAAGATTTTTTTTCCAATGAGACATTTACAATGTTCCTTGTGCAAACTGTCCCAGAGCACCTCTTCCCTGTGCATCTCAGCCTTGGATAAGGAATGTGAAATGCTTCATAAAATTACTAAAAATCCTAGCAGATTGAACTGTGCATGTTCAGAAGTGATTTTTTCAGTTACCTATTACTTTGCCCACAAAACCATATAACACTCAAACTTTAGCATTTTTTCTGTAGCCTGTTAAAAAGAAAGAGAGAGGCTAGATATACGAAAAGCCCAGTATTTCACAAAGGGAAACTGTATTTTCCACACTTTCTCATAAATTAAAAAGTAAGCAGACTTTGCTCACATGAGAATAAAACCATATACAAGCACAGGACAAGGACAGTAAGTTTAAGATAATTGGCTGAATAGTTTGGAAACCTAAATACTGATGAACACAGGAGGTTATAATAAAATCTTTCTTTTGAACTTTCATTATTAAAATGCAAACAGAAACCTCAAAATTTTCTCTTTCAAGTTTAAATGTATAATTTATTGAATTTTAAAAATGATAGTTTGCCTTTTTAAGTGCTCAGCTATTAACCTGAAATTTTACTGAAGAACTTGAAAGAAGCAGTGAAGGCTAGGAAAAATCAATTCAACATGCTGAAGTAGCGATATGGAAAAACATCAACTAGAATTAATTTTCTGGCATCTAAAGTGAATCATTTTGTTTACCTCTCAATGCATTAAGAATACATTTCCTCACAGTGTGTTGCCATGATTATCCTCTTGGAGCATCAAAAAGAATATATAGTCAGAAGAGATTATTAGGTGCCTAAATTATATCAGATATCCACAAAATACATGATGGTGCAGATTACACATACTCTGTTAGAATATGAAACTTAATACAATATGTAATTAAAGATAAATAAATGTATGGATGTCTGGTATTATATGTCATCAGCTTAACAGAAATGATTAATGACTTCCCCCTAAAAATCTTGCACTCCTACCAGCAGAGGCCATCTTGGAGAAATGCTGAATCCTGATGTGGTTGGAATCCTCCACTTTGGACTGTGTTAGCTATCCAGCTCCACACTGTCCCGAATAGTGAGAGTGGCATGGTCCCTTACGCTCCAACTCATGACATATTTTTACATCAGGAGTCTGAGTTCTTCTGTCTGGCACTGTTGAAAACTCAAGAAGTGAATCAAGTCTCATGTAGAACAGGTAGGTAGAAGAGTGAAAGTAGAGAATGTAGAGAAATCACTTCACAATATAAGCCATTCTGCCACTGACAAAGAAAATCAACAGTAATAAAAAGTGAAAATATCTATCAATCAATCAATCGATCGATATGTATGTGTGTTTATGTAGAGAGAGTTTTAAACAGTTGCCTTTGTGAAAACTGTTTCATATATGCATATTTGATCAAATAACTCTAACAATGCTTACGTATCTTTGCATGCCAGTGAGGTGATTAAAATTAGGGGGAGGGAATGGAAACGTCTTCACTCATTCAAGAAGCTCTTAACTTTTCATTAAAACATATCAGTTTATTCCAGTTTCAAAAGAATTGCTACGCTAGACAAAATTCTATTTATTTTGATATTTAGCAGAAAATATCTCTGATGATATGACATTATAAAACTTTACAATTACATTAGGAGCCAATCCAGTAGGACATGTAAACTGAAAAGACCAATTTTACTTTCATTTAATTCAACCCACTCAAGTTTCTGCCATTCCTGTATCACCTGTGATTAAGTACAGCAATGATCCCTGTTTATCCAGTATCACCATTGTTTGAAATCAATGACAGTGGATTGCGAGAGAGCAGTTAATCACTTCCCTATTCGCATTGGCTTCTGTTTTCTTAGACTTCAGTTTTAAAATATTGTAAAGAAAACATGAGGTAATAATCCATCACTGAAATAGTAGTAGTCAAACAAATGTATTACCATGTTTCAGAGCTCAAGGATATCTACCCTATATGTTATATAAAGCATGTAACAACTTTGTTTTAATATTTCTGTGCAATGCTATCCATCACAAAAATATCAGAACATGACATGTGATCAGGACTGAGAAAAGCATATTGCTTTTTTTTTTTCCTTCCCTTTAGGAAGAATATTGCTTTACTGGGGGCTCAGTACTATCATTACCATTCTATTAAAAAGTCTATAATGTTTGCAAAATCAGATCTGGAGACCTACAGTACTGTACATCTATAGCCAGTTATTCAACAAAATTTGGTCATTTCATTTTTCATGTTGACAGTGAAAGAACATTGTATGTGTTTTGGGCTGGATGAATGATCTAGTTGCAGTTTAAAGTAAGTAAGGAAAGAAGTACTGATCCTGATCCTCAGCTCTAATAAAGGAGCTATCAGCATAACTCAGGATGGGGAATGTAAAAGTGGCTTTATGGCAACTATACATTTAGTTGGTCTTCTTTGTTCTGGATTGAACCTAATATGTACTCTTTGGTGACAACCCCAGGGGTCAGCTGGTCAAAGTTTAATCAAGGAAAATGAATGAAAAATAATTTACTTTGACGCTATTAAAACAATTTTTGCTAAAGACCAAGACACATAATTTTCAAGTACTATGTAATGGATATTTTACATCTCATCAATCACAGTAGTTCTGAATAAGAGTTAAAAATTGTTTATGATTATTTAAAAGCATGCTGTCTTATTACAAAACATTTCTTGTTTAAGAGCTCAGATTGCTGACTCATAAAGATATAATGAAATATTGCTTCACAGAGAGTAAATGAACATACTATTTCTGTTCTGTTCTTTCAAAATCGTATTTTGGGCTTATTTCAGTGTAGGGTTATGGAAGAAGATGGAGCTTCATGTAACTCTATGTGGTAGCATGCTGATTGATCTTTAAAAGCTTTAATTACAAAAGCCTGCCTACACTTAGAAGATTAGATTAACAGCAGCAGAATGAGATCATTACAAGAGTGTAATACAGATGGGGGAATTTGAATCCAAGGATACTTAAATAGAATAGAATAGAATCGAATCATAGGGTTGGAAGGGACCTCACGAGATCATCGAGCCTAATCCCCTTGGATGTGCTTTATTACTCAGCTTTATTTGCTCTACACCAAATGGCTTATATGTCACCATTAAGGACAATGACATCATGCTTTCACATAAGCAAGAAAGAGATTTAAAGCCCGGGATGGGTAAAAATCAGTCTGAATAATGCTTTAATATCAAGAAGCATGTGGTGAGGGAGTGGTGGGCTCAGGAAGCAGCAGTCAGTAGGTCAGAAAGGAAGTTATTCCTAAAATTCCTTGCTTGACTTTGTCTCAGGATGATTTGAGTACTGTGTCTCAAAGACTATGTCTGCACATGCATTGTTATTTCGAAATAAGGATTTCGAAATGAGTTATTTCGAAATAAAATCCTTATTTCAAAATAAGTTAATTCGAATTAACAAAATGTTAATTCGAATTAAGGGAAAGCCTGCAATCCAAATGGCTGTTATTTCAGAAGGGATATTTTGAAATAAAGCTGTTTGGACCTGTTCTTTCGAAACAGCTCTTTCGAAACAACAGGTCTACACAGTGTTGTTTCGAAAGAACAGCTTTATTTCAAACTATCCCTTCTGAAATAACAGCAATTTTGAGGGATGGAAGGTTTTACTTTTTCAAAATGACGATTCTTATTTCGAAAGGACGAGGTCCGTCCTTTCGAAATAAGAAAACGTCATGTAGACGTAATTTCTTTTATTTCGAAATAATGAGTGTTATTTTGAAATAAAAGTGCTGTGTAGACATGCCAAACTGTTCATTAACACTTTGGTGCCTCCTGTGACAAAGTTCTACACTATCACCTCATGTTGGATTTATCTTCAGTTTTGTTTTTATTGATTAAACTCATTAAATGTGCATGTCCCTGACTTTTATGAATCAATTACTTAGCACAGAATGAGCCATTCTGAACTCAAAACTATTTCTAGACCATCAATTTGTTTTTCTGAAGATAGATTTCAAATGACAGGCAGCTATGCAAAATGATGACCTTGTATTCTGATGGTCATAGAATGTTATTGAATGTACAGCATTACATACAGTGCAAGTCACATTGCAATGTTTTTTACTGTGGCAAGTTGCTAATAAAATTCCTGCTGTGCAGTAATGTTATATTCTAAGTACTGTAGGTCTTCTGATTTTCCAGTTCACTGACTTAATGTTTACTATCTTCCTCTGTGGTTAAATATATGGAAATATTGTTTATACACAGCCAGCATAAAGGTGTCATGAATTATGACACAAATTACTTTTTTTTCCATTGTGGAGGAATTCTAATTGTATATTGTAACTAAAAGAGTGTGGGATTATTTTTCGAGCTGGCAGGTGATCTGTTTCTGAAACATTAACTAGGCTTGGAGTGCTGAATTAGCTAATATCTAGTTTAAAATGTTTGTAAACATATGTAAATTATATTGCTCTGAGGTGAGTACATTTATTTTATGAACCAAAATCTAACTAACACTGGTCCCAAATTGTGTATAAGTGAAAAAGCAAAACAACCCTCTCCACTAAAGTTTACGCAGAAGATTGGGCCAAATTCTAAGTCCCACATACCTATAGATGGAAATGTGTAGTCTGTTGGAGCCAAAGCCACATGTCCTTCCTGTTATCCAAGCTCCAGTAGTCCCCATGATCAGGAAGATGGATATAGAAGTAATGCTATGGGTCCTTTCTTATGCATGAATGCAGCAAAATCTGCTGATAGAATCATTAATGTTCTAGTGAGGAGGGGTGGAAAAGTGGAAACCCCAGAAAAAACTGATATATTCCAAGGCCAAAAGGGAACACTGTGACCACCTAGTCCAATAGTCTCAAACTCATGGCCTAAGAGTTGTATGTGGCCCCTATAGTTATTTCCTGCAGCCAGCAATGGTACTATCACTATCAATATTTGTCATACCATTGTATGAAAAAGTTTCAGTTTGTGGCCCTTGGGCTACCTTACTAGTTTTCGTGCAGCTTTTGTGGTGATTTGTGTTTGAGACTCCTGAATTCTAGTCTGACTTCCTACGTTGCATAAACAAAAAACTTCCATGAATTAATTCCTGCCTTAATGACAAGATGGCTATGTCTACACTTATGTCTACACTTGATTGATTTAATTTAAATTGTTTTAACAATCTGATTGAGTCAAAATAAAAATCAATTTAACATGTCCCCACTAGAAACCTAAATGAAACTATCAGTCCATGGATTTAGGAGATTTAAGAGAGGGTCACCATGGAGGTGTGTCAAGATGTTTCCTGAGAAGGGCCATGTCCCCCACCCCCTGAATAGATAGAAAGACGAAGGCACCCAGGGAGGGAGAAGGGCAAAAAGTGTTAAAACAAAATTGAACTAATTTGGCTACACTGCATTATGTCAACATAATAATTGTGATTTAACTGTCATTTCAATATAAAGCAAGGTTTTATTATTTCAAAATGACCATTCCTTATTTTGAAATAAAGGAGCTCCTCATTTTGAAATAAGCAAAGCTAGTGTAGACATGCACTACTTTAAATTGAAATAATCATCATTATTTCAATTTAAAGTGTAAGTGTAGACATACCTGCTATGGTTTAGAAACACAACCTGTCTTGATTTAAATATTGCCAGCATTTTTTTATGAATTGGCAATTGGTCCAATAATAAATTGCTCTTATTGTTAAAATGTATGCCCTATTTTCAGTCTGAATTTGTCTAGCTTCTGATTTCATCTAGCTGTTCTCCAGTGTTTGAATCTTAACAACTGCTTGGAATTGCTGTTACAGTATGACCTCATTCTATGCCTTACACGTCCCTCCATTATTTCCTCCCATTCTGTAAGTTCCCCCATCTTCAAAGCATCTGACAAAGTGGGATTTTCTCCCATGAAAGTTCATGCAATAAATAATTTGTTAGTCTTTAAGTACCATAGGACTCCTTGTTTGTTTTGCTGAACTAGACTAACATGGCTGCCCCTTTGTAAATTTTAGCCAGTTACCCTTGTTACATTTTTGTTTGCTAGATTGAAAAGCACTCCTTGGTCTCCTCTGACTTGTGATCAGTTCAAGATTTATATATCTTCAGCCCATAGGGCAAAGATTCTCTGTTATTGCCTTTCACACATTTAAGCCTTTAAGATAATTCTCTGTTGCCTTCACACACTGGTGTGCTAGTTTCCACAAACTCTTCACTAAGTAAGTATGTCATTTGTTTCCATAGTCTTAGTAACTTGGAATTTATACTATAACACTGCATAATTTATGAAGTAGTAGAGAATGGGACAAAGGGTCTCTTCCATGGATAGTTCACAATTTAATAATAATTCAAACACAAATTATATCTGTATCTTACATCAAATGATTGTATTGCTTTGAAAGACTATGGGCTTGACTGTCCATTGCCTTGAACTTTCACCAGCAGAAGTTGGTGCAAATAAGGACATTACAACACCCATCTTGTGTCTTGAGTTTTATATAGTCATTTTCACCTGTGCTAATATAACCCACTGGTGAAGGTGTGGTCCAGGTTCCCCTGTGCCCATTCAAAAGATTACATGACTCCTCTACAATCCCAACTAGAACACATTAGTTTAACATATGGCAGATCAGATTTTGAGCTCTGCAGATCCCTAGTTCTATCACTGGTGCATTGGCCAAGAAGGTGGTTGTCACAAAGTATGTGCAAACTACTACTAAGTAATAAGTTTCCACTTATTCACATGGAAAATAGTGTTTTATACCTAATCTTCATGAATATATATGACTACACAATATGCAAGCCACTAAAGTCTGACCCAATGCTTTCTGTTAAATAGAACTGGAGAATATGAATCAGGAATACTGGGTTATTTTCCAGGTTCTTATTTTAACTAACTGTGACTCTGAGCAAATCACTTAACCTTTTCTGTGCCTCAGTCTAGTCATCCATTAAACTGAGTCTAATTATATTCCCCTACTTACTAATATTTTTGAGACACTTACATAAGATTTATAAAATATTTTGTCATATGGTACTATCTATGTAATGTTCCTAACTGAAGAGAATTCTAATTCTGTTAGTCAGAGCCTACTTTATTTGGGAACAAGCAGCTCCAGCCCTTAGAGTCATTCATTTTCACATGTTATTTAAATAAGTCACATACTGTAATTAGTTCATTTTACATGAGAGTTTCAGTGAAGGGTGACGATGGAATCCAAATAAAGCAGCAGGGCAGTTTCAGACATACCCTATGAACCAGGAATTAAAGACGGAAGGCAGAAAAGCTTTGTGACAATCTTAATCTTTTAGGTTTCTCCCTCAGAACTGCATAATTCTGACCTTCAATCTCATTTCTACTTAAATATATATATAAATATATATATACACCACACTAGACAGGATCCAAGGTGCAGACTGTGCAGAGAGGCCTCAGAGACAGTCCAACACATAGTGGCAGGATGTAAGATGCAGGCAGGAACAGCATACACTGAACGGCACAACCAAGTAGCTGGCATTGTGTACAGGAACATCTGCACGGTGTATGGGTTAGACCCTCCCAAGACCAGATGGGAAATCCCACAGAAGGTCGTAGAGAATAACAGGGCTAAGATTCTGTGGGACTTCCAGATCCAGACGGACATGCAGGTACTGGCCAATCAACCAGACATCGTGGTAATAGACAAGGACCAGAAGACAGCGGTGGTGATAGATGTAGCAGTACCAAGTGACAGCAACATCAGGAAGAAGGAGTATGAGAAGCTGGAGAAGTACCAGGGCCTGAAAGAGGAACTAGAACGGATGTGGAAAGTGAAGGCCAAAGTGGTCCCAGTGGTGGTAGGAGCACTCAGGGCTATGACTCCTAAGCTGGGAGAGTGCCTTCAACAGATCCCAGGAACAACATCAGAGCTCTCTGTCCAGAAGAGTGCAGTGCTAGGAACAGCTAAGATACTGTGCAGAACCCTCAAACTCCCAGGCCTCTGGTAGAGGACCCGAGGTTGAGGATGACACATACCACCCATAGGGGTGAGAGGGGAATTTTATATATATATATATATATATATATATATATATTTTTTTCCTAAGTCAAGAAATCACACAAAGAATGGAGCTTAGGCACTTTTCCCTCCCAAAGTTCATATTCATTTACTGCTAAATTCCCAGAATTTGGCAGGCATGTTTTAAGAGCTTTAAATGAATCAAGCAATGAAGTAATGGCAAAGAAAAATTATCTTGTAGAAAAAGGTCAGTGTTTATTAAAGGGGTTTACATTAAACACTCTATGAAATGCAGTGTTGCTATGTGCAACCTATCTCCCATTCTTCCCACCTCTTAAACAGGGAACATCATCTTAGACGCTCCTTACAAGAGCATTAACTAAAGAATTGGCATGTTTATCCAAGATATAAAATCTCTCTACAGCAACTCATGTACCCTTTGTTTCTGACAACTGCACTGTTCTAAAGAAAGGGTTTGTTCATAATTCTTACCCGCAACATGACTGGTAAACCCCAGGCTTTGGTTGGTACTGCCTTAGTGAGTGAAAGCATGCCCACAGTTGGACCTCTTTAACATCTGTAGCATTCCTCCACCTGTGGGCACATCTGTGATTGAATAAAGTGGCAGGGCTGTGGCTCAACCACCTTTGGTCCCATTAGGATGCTCTTTGCCCAACAGTGCCTGATCTGTCCCTTTTTTCTGTTAGGACTATGTGGATATTTATTGCTTTCTAGGACGTAATCCTCGTAATAAGATTATTAATTAGCTGTTCCTGCAGCTAATTAAGGCAGTCAGTTATTTAGCGCAAGTATTAAAGGTTTATGTTTCTAGCATTGTAAGGTCTGGGTTCAAACCTTAATATCAGCCTCATCAAAGGTTTGCTTGTTTGAATTTAATTGAGATTGTCAAATAACAGGCTCACATAGAATTTTTTTAACCAACAGATATTAGTGCAGCACAATATAGAACATACAAAGAATATATTCAAATACCACCTTTGGCTGTAAGATAAAAAACTGGCCTCTGTGTCTTTCTTCTCTGTAACTGATGGGAGGATGGCAATTTTCATGTCCTGGTCCAGGTGTCATAGCTTTTTCTTTTATAGAGTGTGAGACAAAGAAATCCCCTTTTGTTGAGGAAAAATACTCATCCATGATCAGTTTCACCATGTGTTATGATTTAATAATTAATTTATATAATTGTTTACTTTTGGAATTTTCTTATATGGTATCTTTATAGTAAATAATTGATAAATTAAAACAAATTTATAATCCCATTTTTATTATTAGTGGTTGTAAAAACTAACAGTTAGAAATGAGTTTAAAACATAGGTTGATGGAACATCTATTGCAGCAAACACCTGCCATCATAAATATCTATTATAAATCACCCGCCTTTTTTTATACCATATTCAGATAGAAAGTTTAAATTGTTTGGCAGTGGGTAAGTTGTCTTTTCCCTAAATGCCTCAGTTCCCACAAACCTGGAATTGCCAGCCATGATAGATTATAGTCCAATAATCATACACAATTCCTGAATATAGATCACTCCCAGGTTACAGACCAACACTATGGTCTTCCTATTGCAATACTTTCTTTGCTGATACAAAAAGAAAAGATAAGAGGAGAGCAGTTAATATGTACATTAAATTAATATACTAAATGGGGTAGTATTTTCTAACTGGTACCAACTGGAGTCAGTTACAAAAATGGCCCAGCTGTGGCATGTGAAGTCTGACAGACTTGAGATAACTTGTCAAACTGGAGTCAGATACACAAGAAAATCATTTTGATTTCAAAAAAGAATTGTGATGCTAAGGTTATTTCTGGTTACTCCCCAGGCCATAATTCATCTGAGAATCTGAGCTGCAAGTCATTTGATCCTTCTCTGACAGTGCAAATATGATTTTTTTTTCTTTTCTGGGGAGGATTGCCAAAGTCCATGTCTGAACCCCCTACAGCTGCATATGGAATTAATGGAAGTCTTTTAATATGGAAGCCTGAAATCTGATATTTTAAACTGAAATTAACCTGAAATCTTTAGATCCAGTGCAACAAAATACAACCCTATAATGCTCTATGCTCTGAGTACCATCCTATGTAAGGGATGGGAACATAAGGCATTTCTTTTCACCCACTCCCCTTAATTGCTAGCTCTAAGGAAGTACATGATCTCAACCCATCAAAAACATTTTAAGCAAGACTATCTCCTTCATTTCCTCTAGAAAAGAAAGCATCCCTTTCTGATATAGGAGGATGTCTTTCTTATACACAATAATAAATAATTACAATAAACCAGAGGCAGAGGACTTTATAGTTTTCCAAGGCAACTGAAGATGTTATCAGCAAATTAACTCTAGTTTCAGTTAAGAGTAATGGCCATCCCTCCATATCTTCCTTTGTCCTGAGGAACATATTCTGAGGTGTTTAAACCACCGGAGTCAAAACTGTGGCATTGTTATATTCCCTAATAAAAAATACATAGTGTGCTGAAGGAGATGGATGAAAAAATATCTTCTGCATTGATTGTTGAAAATCCCATTAGCTTTAATTCAAAACAAGTTATGCTGTACACATGATCCAATGTCTGACTTTTAAAATAAGTGTTAATATAAAAATTAGAAGTATCTGGATTATCAGACATACCTTTTAATATGTGGTTATGGTCAGAAGAATGATTGTGCAATTGATTTATTCTTACTCAGCATGCCATCTCATATCTACTTATTTATTTTTCTGAGGAAAATCAAGTGTTAGTCTTTTTTACATTTACTTGCACCACAAAACTAATGTAATTATGGGTGAATGATCTTCATTGCTTTATGAATCATAACTCTTCTGAATAATATATAAATTAAAGAAATAAAACATTGAATTAATAACATATTTAATTTTTGCGAGTGGTGGTCCAGAAAAAAATGCAGCTTTTGAATGGCAGATGGAAATAGAAGCTCCCAAAGTTCAGAGGTGGAACTCCTCTTTCAGGACCAGGACATATCCGATATCAAGTTAAAAATTCCCAGTAACCTTAATCAATTATCTGAATAGAATTTACTAATGCAGAATCAGGTCTTTACTAATAACATTTTTTTTAAGTAGAACGCCACCTTCATATTCTACTGATATTCTTCATATGATCTTCACCCTTTCACCTGATTCTGTGGCAAGTTCACATATTTGGGAAGCAAACTTAAGCCTGTGATATCACAACAATATGCAGATAAAAAAAGACCCAGTATTGCTATGTCTCCCAGACAAATCATAACTGCTAATATTTCTTTTAAGACTAATTGAAGGTGAAAAAAAATTCTTTGTTATTTCTTACTATTTAATTGATAGCTCACTGCTAATTCCTCTTCAGACATGTTACATGAAGTACCAGTGTAATTCTCCAGTATTAAATGCACTTTGTCTATATAAAGTCGTCTTGCAAGGATTGTAATCTTTTCAAATCACATTTTAGCTGCCTTAATCTTTGCAATATGGTTAACATAGGTCATAAAAAAGTTTGACCAATATAATGTATACTGTACTAGTAAATCAAAATAAAACATTTACATTAGGAGGTATAAATGGGATAGTTATTCAATATGAGGAAATTATCCACTGTTAATCTTGAATGTCCACAAATAAACCTTTCAGTCTCTATTAATGTAATTAGTCAGAGATCTTGCTGCTTCATTCATTTATCAACATTGTGTATTTTTAAGGGTATGCCTACATTGAGAAGTTATTTCAAAACAAGGAGGCTTATTTCAAAATAACTTTTTTTCCTGTCTATGCAGGCATTTTGTTATTTTGAAACAAGCATTTCCTTATTCTGAAATAACAAAGCACTATTTTGAAATAATAAAACTTCCTTTTAGTTTGAAATAGCTCTTATATAAAAAATATATATTACTTCAAAATAAGCCATCTAAGCTGTGGATTAGGCTAATTTTGAAATAATGGCCTTATTTTTTTGCCTACATTCCTGTATTTTGAAATAGAGAGTCTAGCAAAGTCCTTTACTCCAATAAATTACCCCCCCCAACACACACACAGAAACTTCCCTCCACTTCCTCATAGACTTTAAGGTCAAAAGGGACCAATATAATCATCTAGTCTGACCTACTGCACAGTGCAGGCTGCAAAACCTCACCCACCCACTCCTACAATGAACCACAAACCCATAACTGAGCTATTAAGGTCCTCAAATCATGATTTAAAGGCTTTAATACAGAGAATCAACCAGCAAGTGAGCCATGCCCAATGCTACAGAGGAAGGCAAAAAAAAAAACCCCAGCGCCCAAGCCAATTTGCCATGGGGGAAAATTCCTTCCCGACCCCAAATATGGCGATCAGTTAAACCCTGAGCATGACTGCAAGTCCACAACAGCCAGTCGAGAAGAACTTCTCTGTAATAACTCAGAATCCACTCGATCAAATGCCCCTTCCCAGGTCACTATCATACCCATCACCAATAGTAAAAGACAGACAATGGTCAAGCTACACTGTCCATCGTATCATTCCCTCCGTAAACTTATCAAGCTCTGTTCTGAAGGCACCTAAGGTTTTTGCCCCCACCACTTCCCTTGGTAGACTATTCCAGAACTTTACTCCTTTGATGGTTAGGAATCTACATCTAATTTCAAGCCTAAATTTTCTAAAGGACAGTTTGTATCCATTTGTTCTTGTGTCCACACTGGCGCTGTATTCAAATAATTCCTCTCCCTCCCTTGTATTTATCCCTCTAATGTATTTATAAAGAGCAATCATATCTCCTCTCAGCCTTCTTTTGAGAAGACTAAACAAACCAAGCTCTTTAAGTCATCTCTCAAAGGGAAGATTTTCCATTCCACAAAACATCCTTGGAGCCCTTCTTTGCACGTGTTCTAGTTTGACTTCATCTTTCTTAAACATGGGTGACCAGAACTGTACACAATACTCCAAGGAAGGTCGCACCAGTGCCTTGTATAATGGTACTAACACCTCCCTATCTCTACTGGAAATACCGCTTCTGATGCACCCCAGGACTGCAGGAGCTTTTTTCACTGCCACATCGCAATGGCTACTCATTGTCATTCTGTGATCAATCAGTATGCCCAGGTCCTTCTCCTCCCCTGTCACTTTCAGCTGATGTATTCACAACTTATAAGAAAAATTCCTGTTATTTGTCCCTAAGTGCATGACCTTGCACTTCCCATTGTTGAATTCCATCCTATTTCAAATGCTCCACTTAACAAGGTCATCCAAATCATTCTGTATGCTATCCCGATCCTCCTCCATATTGGCAATACCTCCCAGCTTGGTGTCATCTGGAAACTTAATTAGCACATTCCCACTTTTTGTGCCAAGGTCAGTAACAAAAAGGTTGACTAAGATGGGTCCCAGGACTGATCCTTGGGGAACTCCAATAGTAACCTCCTTCCAGCTAGACAGTTCACCTTTCACTATGAACCTCTGTAGTCTCCCCTGTAACCAGTTCTTTATCCACCTTTCTATTTTCATATTAATCTCCATCTTCCCCAATTTAACTAATAATTCACTATGTGGAACTGTATCAAAGGCTTGCTGAAATCTAAATAAATTAGGTCCACCACATTCCCTTTATCAAAAAAATCTTGAAAAAGGAGATCACATTGGCCAGGTATGTTCTACCTTTTGTAAAGCTGTGTTGTATTTTATCATGGTTACCATTTTCCTCAATATCCTTAAGTACTTTCTCCTTCAAAATTTTCTCCACGAGCTTGCATAATGCTGAGGTCAAACTAACAGGCCTATAGTTACCTGGATCACTTTTACTCCCTTGAAAATAGGGACTACTTTAGCAATTCTCCAGTCATAAGGTACAACCCTTGTGTTCATCGATACTTTAAAAATCCTTGCTAAAGGGCTGGCAATTTCATGTGCAAGTTCCTTCAATATTCAAGATGAAGATTATCTGGACTCCCTGATTTAGTTCCATCAAGCAGCTGAAGCTTGGCTTCCACCTCAGATATGGTATTTTCCACTTCTACATTCTCATTCCCATTAGCTACCCTCCCTCTGTCCCCAATCTCACTATCACCCTCATTAAAGACAGAGGCAAAGTACTTATTTAGATATTCAGCCATGCCTAGATTATCTCTGATCTCTACCCCATCTTCAGTGTATAGTGGTCCAATCTCCTCCTTCTATGTTTTCTTTCTATTTAAATGGTTGAAGAACCTTTTACTATTGGTTTTGATTCCCTTTGCAAGGTTTAACTCTGCTTGTCTTTTGGCTTTCCTCCATTGATCCCTACATGCTCTGACCTCTAACAGGTAGTCCTCCTTTCCTATCCCTCCCAACTTCCACTCCTTGTAGGCTTTGTGTTTCCTCCTAATCATCTATTTAAGATGCACATTCATCCAGCTTGGTTTAGAACCCATGCCTGAAAACTTTTTCCTCTTCTTTGGAAGGCATGCTTCGGATAGTTCCTGCAGCTTTGTCTTGAAGCAGTTTGAAGCATCCTCAATGTTCATATCCATGAATTCTTTGGTCCAGTCCACTTCCCTAGCTAATTCCCTTAATTTTTTGATGTTAGCCCTTTTGAAGTCAAAAACTCTGGTCACAGATTTATTTTTGTTTACCTTTCCATTCAGTTTAATTTGGATTAGCTCATGATCACTAGAACCTAGGTTGTCCTCTACAACTAATTCCTCTATGAGGTCCCCACTACTGACTAATACCAAATCTAAAATCATGTCTCCTCTCATTGGTTTGGAAATCGCTTGATGGAGAAATTCATTTGCTATCACCTCCAAGAAAATCTGGGCCCTTTCATTGCTGCTAGCACATATCCTCCAGGCTATATCTGGAAGTTAAAATCTCCCATAATCACACAGTTCCCAGTAGTATTTACTTCCTTAAAGAGTTCTCTATCCATGTCCAAATCAGATCCCGGGTCTGTAACACACCCCAAGCACCAATCCAGGAGAAACTCTAGTAGCCTTCTTCTCCAATGTGATTTTGAGCCAGATAGACTCTGTCCTGCTAATTTTATCACTCTGAATTTCTTTGCATTCTATTGCATCATTGATATACAATGCAACACCGCCAACTTTGCCATTCCATCTGTCTTTCCTAAAGACCACAAAGCCTTTAATACCTGTACACCAGTCATGACAACTATTCCACCATGTTTCTGTTATCCCTATAATATCTGGTCTCAATTCCTTTACCAGTAGTTCCAGTTCCTCCATTTTATTACCTAGGCTTCTCGCATTGATATATAAAAAACATTTTAGCTTTTGCTGTTCCGTTTTGCTCACATTCTGTACCTGACATGGCCTTCTTTTACTACGGCCACCATCGCCCATCAGACCAGCATTTGTGCTTCCCTCCTTTCTAGCATCTATACTGTCTTTTCTGAATTCAGTTTCCTGCCTTTCAATGCTAGTATCAGGTGTAAAGATTGTCCGAGCATCTCCCAACCATCTCCCCACACTCCTTAGTTTAAAGCTCTCTTAATCAGTTGAGCTAGCCTCCCTCCCAGAAGTCTGTTTCCCTCCCTACTCAGGTGAAATCCATCCTTAGCAAACAATCTTCTCTCCATGAATGCCTCCCAGTGCCCATACATCCCAAAGCCTTCCTTGTAACACCACTGCCTGAGCCATCTGTTAACTGCCAGAATCTTCTCACAACTGTGTTGTCCTCCTCTAGGGACAGGCAGAATTCCACTAGAGATTACTTGAGCCTCCAGCTCCTTGAGAGTCCTCCTCAGCCTGGCATAGTATCCTTTGATACGTTTCAGTGATAATCTAGCTATATCATTCATACCCAAATGAAGGATAATCAGAGGATTCATTCTTGCTCCTATTAGGATCCTCTTCAGCCTCAGATCCACATCGTGTATCTTAGCTCCAGGCAAGCAGCACACCCTCCTGTTCTCAGGGTCACTTCTAGTTATAGGCCTGTCTGTCCTCCTCAGCAGAGTATCCCCAATCACATAGGGTATGTCCACACAGGCTTCTTATTTCAAAACAACAGAGGTTTGTTTGAAATAAGACGTGGCATGTCCACATGATGCACCGTTATTTCGAAACCATTAAACCTTGTATCTAATCGAAATAGCTGTTGTTTCAAAACAGTTGTTTTGAAACAACGGCATTCGGACACATTGTTGCAAAACACCACCATTGTTTCAAAACAACTGTTTCAAAGCAACATGTCTGAATGGCCTTGTTTCAAGATAACCATTTTGAAACAACAGCTATTTTGAAAGCAGTCTTTCCCTTAATTTGAATTAACAAACTGTTAATTCAAATTAAATTATTTCTAAATAAGGACTTTATTTTAAAATAATTCATTTCAAAATGGGTTATTTCGAAATAATGATGTATCTGTGGACATAGCCATACACGTGCTTTTTCCTGGAAACAGTGTGCTTCTCCAGTCTATCCCCAGTTCTCTGTCCAGGAGTCATGATGTCTACAGTTGCTGTTCGCAATCCTCTGCATCGGCTCTTGAATGCTCCCTGGTCTCTTATTTATCTCCAGAGGCTCAACTCCCCTTTGAATGGGACTAGCTGCCCTCTTCTTCTTCCTGACACTCCCACCTTCAGTGTTCCCCTGCTGGACTCCTTCATTTTCTAATTCAGCAAACCTGTTTTTGAGTTCTATTTCACTTTCACTAGCTGGTCTTTTTCTCTGTCACCTTCTCACAGTCACGTGTTTCCACTGCTCACTTTCCTCACCTAGCAGTCTCCTCTCAGAATTGGTTGCTCCTGTTTCCATCTGCAGGTCTGAGTTTTTGTCTCCAGCCTCTCTAGTCCTCTGCTCCATCAACTGTTCAAACCCCCTTCTAAACTCAACCATAGTTGCCACCTGCATCTCCAACCCTTGGATTTTCTCCTCCAACAGCTCTATGAGGTAGCACATCATGCAAACAAAATTCTTTGGGGTTACACCCTCCAAGATGATGTACTTCCCACAGCTTCCACATCCTCTCATTTTCATTGTCCCTTTCCTTATTGATGTGATTTCTGTTGCTACCTCAATCTCTGTCATAAGTCTGTCTTTCTCCCTCCAAACAACTCCCTCTCAAACTCCCCTGTTAACAGCCCTGGTACTGTAACTTGCTTGAGTAGCTGCCTTTATAGCTCCCCCAGTAGGAAAGCTCCACTCCTAATTGGGGTCACCTGATCCCCACTGCCACTCACCCTCTGCAAACTGAGAAAAAAAAGACAAGACAAGACAAGACAAGAAAAAAAAGCCAAACCAGAAAACAAACGCAAAACAGAAAAGCAAACACACACAGCGCTCTCAACTCCACAGAACTCCTCTACAGTCCCTAACTCCCTCTCAAACTCCCCTGTTAACAGCCCTGTTGCCTGCTCCTGCTTTGTTTTTTTATAATATATTTTAACCAATCATTTAAAATAATAATAATATTAGAAGCTGATTCTTTAACCAGTCATAACATATTATAACCTAATTCTTTAACCAATCATATCTCACCTTCTTAAATGATTACAATTATGAGACAGATAGAAACAATCAAAGAACCAGACAGAAGTTATCAGAAATGTGGGTACCATTGGGGCCAAACAATAAGAAGAGTGGATTTTAAAACCACAACTGTTGATATGTAATTCTTTTGCCAGATGAGGTGCTTATAAAATCAAGTTTCCTTTAAATATCCTATGATCCTGCCTTCATTTGGAGCTGCTAGGCTGGATCACCTACTTTACAGCTTTTATATTATATTGGAATGCATATATTTGACTTCATGTTTCCAAGTTTATGCTGCCACTTCTGCCTCTGAGCCAGAATGCAAGGCACCAGATTGTCACTGTGAGAGAAGGCCTCTGGTTTTGAGTCTTTGCTTTGATACCTTTGTAACTAGCAAAGTAACAAGAACATATTTAAAAAACACAGGATCATAAGCCTTTTATAGGTAGGACTAAATATTTATATTTTAACTCCCCTCCCCCCAAAAAAAGATCTGAATCTAGTTTGGGGAAGATTAAAACAATTCATGAACTCAGGACGAGTTCAGTGAATCATTTTTTGCTTAATAAAATTTTAAAAAATGTCAAAAGTTCATTTTGACATTTTCATATAAATTGTTTCATTTTGAAAGCATTGACACAAATTGACTTATGTGCTGCCCTCCGCCCCTCTCCCCCCCAGTGATAAAAGAAAAATGGTATTTGTTTGAAACAAACTACTTTTTTTCCCTCAGGTTGGTTGGGTGGGTGGGTGGGTGGTTCAGCTATCAAACCAGAAGGAAAAAAAAATATGTATTATTTGTTCAGCTCTATTTTCTAGTGGATATTATAAACAGCACCTTTTCTGACCAAGTTTTGCCCTGATACTGCTAGGGTTAATTTTAATCCAGTCTTCATTAAAGTTCCTTATGTGAATATTTAGGGAATCACCAGTTTTAATCTGTACTAAAAAGAGTCATACAATGTAATACTCAAGATAAATATAGTGACAGACAAAGAACAAATGCAGTATGTTAACACAGTTAATTGAAAAATGAACGATAGATTTCAAGGGACACCAGGTAGCCATCTTGTTAAAACTCCACAATCAATTTGAAGGGAAAGTTGAAAGGGTTTGTCTTTTTGGAGCGGACATCTATCTGAATGTACTTAAGTAAGCTCTGCCATAGACTATCCCTTAGGATTCATAGAAACATTTCTGAAATTGGCCTTTTTTTTTTTTTTTTTTTTTTTTTAATTCTTGGAATGGACAAATTTGCACACAATGGAAAGTATTTCCAAAACTTTTCCCAGGGGAAAAAATCAATCATCGATAGCTGGGCTAATATGATATGTTGTTTCTCTTTTGGGCTAGAGGACTGAATTTTAGATATCATATTTTTGTCTTAAAAGATTTTTCCCCCTTATTTTTCACACCAGCATACCTGAAATTAGGCTCGTAGATAGCTAAATAGGTATGGATTTAAGTCACCCGAAAATAAGAACTGTTTGGAACATTATTTTCACTGTGTTCCATGGGAATTTTGAGTGCCAAAAAATGGATTTAAGTGTCTACATATGTAACCCTTCTGCCAGGGCAGGCTGGCAGAACAAGGGCTGGATTCTATACCTAGGGGATTCCCAATAATATAACAACACCAACCAGCTCAAGCCCCCACCCAGATTTCTGGGAATCCTGCACTGTTTCCTTGGCACCCCAAAGGAGTAGGGCTTTTCCACTCGCAAGCACAAAACTGAGTGTAGCAAACAGAACTTTTAACAGTAGCAAAACAGAGTGTAAAAGGCCAAATAACAGAAATCAGTGCTGATCTAGCTAATCAGTACAGAACAAAGTTCCCAACAACCCACACCACATAACAGAACATGCAAGACTTAACGGCACAACCGGCACCGATCTGGAGAATCAGTGCTAACTAGTCTCCCAACCACCCCTAGGGTTTGTAGGAAGTGTCTTTCATGCCAGCTGTCCAACGACACCACCTACTGGCCACTCACTCCATCCAATAGCACCATCCACTGGCTCTGCCCACCAGTTTCTTGCACCGCCTAACTCACAACTGGCTCCACCCACTGCCCACCGACTTTGCCTACCAGTCTCTCACACCATCCACCTTGCCACTGGCCACTCTTACCATCCGTTGTCTCCACCAACTGGTCTCTCACGCCGCCCAGCTTGCTACTCTCACTGTCCACTAGTCACTCCATCTGCTGCTCCTCTTCAGTAATTTCAGCTCAGAGAGAGGATGTTCTCTCTCCCTAGTAATCTCAGCTTAGAGAATTTGCCTCTCTAGTGATATCAGCTCTTAAACTAGGTAGCTGCAAACACCTTAACATAACAAAAGGGGGCCTCAAAGAAGCCTAGCCACATCTGGCATTTGACAGGGGTGGGAGGTGGGGGGGTGGGCTGGAGTGAGACAGGAATGCCTCCAGCATTTTGCTCCAAAAGGAGCTAATGCAAAACCCCAGCCCTCTTCCTTTTTGCAGCCTGAAATAGTCAGCGGCCTTTCTTACATGCTTTTTTTAAACTAAGGGTTGCTTTTAGTCTTTAACTAACCCAGACAGATTTGGAGCAAGCAGCGAATAGCATATCACAACAGACAGTATTTTATATTTCTTTTCAGTTGAATTACAGATATTGACAGAAAAAGCAAGGAGTCTTGTGGCACTTAAAGACCAACAGATTTATTTATCACATGAGCTTTCATAGGAGAATATCCCACTTCATCAGACACTTTGACAAAGTGGGATATTCTCCCATGAAAGCTCATGCCATAAATAAATCTGTTAGTCTTTAAGTGCCACAAGACTCCTTCCTTTTTTTGCTTTACTAGACTAACATGGCTGCCCCTTTGGAACTTGGCTAGGTATTGGCTATGTCCACACCTGAATGCTTATTTTGAAATAAGGTAAATTTGAAATAAGCAAATTTGAAATAAAACCCTTAATTTTATTTAACTTAAATTGAATTAAGGAAAAATAACAAATTGAAATAGCAAGTCCAGACAAGACTTGCTATTTTGATTGCGGAGAGGGGACCCTGGGAGGTGTGGCAACATGGCCCCCTGGCGGGGGCCAATTCCCTGCCTGGCTTTCACCTGGAGAGCCAGGCAGGGGAAAAAGCAACCAGGCAGGGATTGAGGGGGCAGGTCACCAGCTGGCTTGCCAGGAGCCTGGGGGTGCTTCAGCTCCCCAAGCTGCTTGTCCAGCCACAGGGGTGGCAGGGCAAGTGTGGAGACAGGGGGGCTGCAGCTCCCCTGCCCGCACTTGTAGCGGGAGCTACAAGCCAGGAGCCTGGGAGTACTGTGCCTCCCCCAGGCTCCTGCCTTTCAGCTCTCACTGCAAGCATGGGCATGGGGGCCAAGGTCCCCCCTTTCTCCCCATATTACCCACCACCTCCGTGAGGGGACAAGCGGCTTGGGGAGCAGTGGCACCCGCTTGCAGCTCCTGATGCAAAAGCCATCTGGGAGCTGCAATCCCCCCTGACTGCCCCACCGCCTCACCAGGAGCAGTCAGGGGAGCCCTGCTCCCAGCTCTGCCCTGTGGCCAGCTCCGGGGGGCTGCAGCCCCCACTGCATGGCCAGAGCTGCCATGGCTCACCCCACAGCCAGTTCTGGGGGGCTGGCAACCCTATGGGGTGGCCAGAACCATGGCAGCTCAGCCTGCAGTAGCTCTGGCCAAGCTGTGGGAGCTGCAGCCCCCGGAGTTGGCCACGGCATGAGCTACCATGGCTCCAGCCACCCTGCAGGGCCTGCAGCCCCCCAGAGCTGGCCACGGGGTGAGCCACAGAAGCTCTGGCCACACCAGGGGGGCTGCCTGATGCCAGGCATATAGATATAACAGAGCCAGACAGGTTATTTAGAAACCACAGTTTCAAAATAACCGGTCATTTCAGTGTATAGATAGGTTTTGTTATATTGAAATTACTTTCCTTATTTTGAAATAAGAAAGCTCCTTATTTCAAGATAAGAAAACATTGTCTGGACCTGGCAAGTTTTATTTCAAAACAATGGCTGTTGATTCAAAATAAAACTCTCGTGTGGACGCACCCATTGACAGATTTGTGATCAGGTTAATGCCAAATACCATTACCCACTATGTCCTGCACCCAGTACGCAAATACCTAATTGTGCTTTTGTGTTCATGCTAGTACAGGACCAATGCAGATTGGTTGCTCCCCTTCAGCAGCTGTTAGGCACAGCTCCTAAGCCTGCCTTACACATAATAATCATTATTGACAGATATCCATTAAATGATAGATAAAATGAAAAATTCCCAGGGATAGATTATTTATCATCATTAATTTATACTGCTGTGATACCTAAGGACCACAGCAGTTCTAGCTGCTGTTAAAACTGACAGAAAATAAACCAAAACCTGAAGCAAAGTCAAAGACAGGATTATTAGCCAATTGTCAGGATCAAAGTAAAAGGCCAGAAGTGAAATAGTGACTAGGACAAGGCACAGATAAAAAGCAATAGGCATCAGGAAGAGAGATAAATCAGAATCTCAGGATGCAAGCAAGAGCAGGGTTAACTGTAGCAGCAATACAAAGTCTGCACAGTTGCTCTGACAGCCCTCTTAAGCAGTCAGTAAGAGTCAATCAGGTAACCCCAGGACTTTGGCACTCTGAGAGAACTCCCCATGGTTTCTGAGTGAATGGCTGCTTCTCCCATCACTTTTAGGAAGATCAGGGAACCACAGCCTGGGTTCTAGACCTAAACCTTGGATCCATGCATAAATCGGTGTGTTTGATTGCTTTTACCCATAATCTATTCTCATCCTTCTGTAGTATTGTCATTTATATGAAACTGAATAAATGTTACGTTACACAGAAGTCCCATTGTAGCATAATGCTGAGCCAAGAAACTTTCAATTACAATCCAGAACTGGGACCCATATCCTGGGAAAGGGGGGAGGTAACAGTTGATGGTGGCACAGTTCCTGTGATAGTTCTGCTACTAGAAATTCCTAGACCTTGAACGAGGTAGATGCCACTGGAATCACACAGATGATCCTGGATTTGACGCTGGATCTTTAGGCTCTGTCTCTTAGGAGATCACACCAAAGATATCTTTCATTAGCATGAAAGATAATGGCTCAGAACAGTGTCAAAGCTGAAGGGAGATTAGCATCCAATTTTTCCTGTTGCTAGGATGAAATGCTTCAGACATCTGTACTTTTATATCTATATACAGGGTGCATTTAGCTAAAGCAATAGGCATGCTGCATCCACAGTCATTGCTTTGCATGGCTACACACAAGAAAAGGCTTTGGCTGTTGGGAGGCAACAGGACAAAGATCTAGCATTTCCCTGGAACTTTCTCCACTGCCTCATCCTGGCTAGAGTCTTTTCTCATTGCCAGAGTCTTTCACAGTGTTGGAGAAAAGCTCCATTGACACGGAGGCAATAAGATACTAAACTGCAAAAAATAGTAATGTAGGCATGGGAGGCACAGGTTAGGCAAACAGAGGGCTATGTGAGGTAAGTACCTATAGTTTATGCATATAAGGCAGTCTACTGTACTTGCCCAAGAAATTCTTGACTGTCTACAGTGCTATTTATACCCGTGTTATCTGGACATGCAATATGTGTACTCTACATGCTGCTGTAAGGGTAGAGTTAGCCCTAATTTCTGTGTGCACATGATACTATTACACATACAATAAATTAGTAATACATTAAATTTTTGCTGTGAAGTAATGGCGTGTCTACACATATAATGACAGTTCATTAAAACATGGGAATGGAAAGTTAAGCCACCTCGTGGAATATGTTCTCAACCCTTCCATCCATCCTCATACATATGTTATCATTACCATAAGTACTGTGTATCACGGGCTAATCCAAGCCATCTTAAATTGACTCCCCTCCTTTCAACACACTCCTTTATCAAACTACTCACTACTAACACTACTAGTAGTGGATAGAATGTAGTAGTGTTTGATGGAAATGGATCACTTGATGCTATGAAGACATGGCATTGACCACAGTCAGAAGAAAGGATACTAGACTAGATGGACTATGGGTCTGAATGGCCATTCTTTTGTTCTTATAGGTAGTTTGTTAAAAGTAGTGATGAAAAGTTGACATCTGTATGTGGCATGTTCTGTAGTGTATGACAATTTAATGATAATGTGTGCAAGTCATAAAAACTTTTCTGGTTGGCAGCCACTGATAAGTAAATTTTCTTTTATGATGAATAATGTCTAAACATTACCAGAAATTCTTTGTAAGCTACATGTTACAATAGAACTCCTTGGGATCTGCCTCAATACCAAATTTGAAATATTTATTTATTTATTTATTTATTTATTTATTTATTTATTTATGTATGTATTTATTTATTTAATAGATACCAACATTCCCACTAAAATAATTCAGTCAGAACTCAGTTTCAAAATCTTCCTTTTAAAACATATTAAGAGAATCCAGACAAATTTCAAAGGGCATATAATCTAACATTGTATAAAATTTCAAACAAGTTGGCTCCTCACCAAAAAAATGGTGGTGCTTTTTCTGCATTTTAAGTCGTTTTAAAAATCTTCTTGCCCTGTTTTGGATACTTTGTGTAGCTATAGATTTAAAATCAATCAATCAATCAAACAAACAAACAAACAAAAAAACATAATCAAACCACTCTCCTATGACTGTCTGGCTATAACTTTGTTCCTCTTTCCAGTCACAACTTCATAACAGTGGATATGAAAGTACTCTGCTCTGCAGTTCATAATTTTAAACAGTCTTCTTGTACCTTCTTGTTCAACAGTTTATCTCATTTCACGTATCCTTTGCATTTCCATGACAACATCTATTTAAGGTCTGTGTTCCTCTGTCATTTATTAACTCTGTGAAGTATTTTTGGACAACGTTTTCCACAAAAGTCTCTATAAAGGTGTAAATTATTATTTTTCAAATTATTTATGTCCACTATGGTTAACTTCTGCTAACTGAATTGCACAGTTATAGATTTTGGTAACAATGCAAGACAGTGTCAGGTTCCAGTGGGGTAACTGTATTAGTCTAGTTCAGCAAAATGAGCAAGGAGTCTTGTGGCACTTAAAGACTAAGAAATTTATTCATTGTGTGAGCTTTCGTGGGAAAAACAAATCCCACTTTGTCATATGTTTTGAATATGGGAGAATTTACAGAATAGGAAGAAAATAAATGCAGGGGAGTGTAAGTCTTGGGATCAGGTCATATTGTAACAGCAAATCAATGCAGTTATTAAGATTCAAGCACTGGCAAATGGCATATAGAGGAAAGGGAGGTCAAATCACCTGTTGTAATGGGAAAGGAATCCATAGTCATGATTTAATCCCGCTTTTGCATAATCATATCTGCATATCAATTCGAATTCTTCAGTTTCAGTAGTAACAGAGGACAGAATAAGGAGCAATGGTTTCATGTTGCAGCTAGGGAGGTCGAGGCTGGATATTAGGAAAAACTTTCTTACTAGGCGAGTGGTGGAGCACTGGAATGGGCTACTGTAGGGTTTAGATCGTTCAGGATTAACTCCAGCCCCCCCCCCCAGGATAAAGTTTCTTTCTTTCTTTTGTCTTCCCTGGAGGCCAGAAAAACCTGGGCTTCCTGTTAACATGATCCATTGTCTGGCTAGGTATGTGTCCCATATCAGCAGCTCTAAGTCGGGGGGGGGGGGCAGATCTTCTGACTCCAATCAGTCTAGTAAATTTCAGCAAACCACACACTAGCTCGCTTTGTAATTTCCAAATTCCCACTCATGGCCAATTTTAAGTCTGGACTCTGTCTGTCTGAGAGTTATACCAAACATTTCAGCTAGCATCTCACAGACAGGGTTCTGATGTTCCGTTCCAAAAGTTTAATTCCACATGGCCCCAGTTGTACCTGAACCCATAAAGAGACTGCACAATTCTTTCAAAGTGCTTGGGGTAAAAAGCTGGTCTGCTTCCCCTTCCATGTCCAAGAGATCATCTGCACAGTTGCCCTGCTTTGTAGCTATAGCTGCCCAATTATCTACTCAATCCTGAGGCAGTATTTATTCACTCTCAGAGTTAGTCTCATGGACACAGTCAGGTTTTAACATCACTGTCTCTCCCAAACACTGACCAAGTGCAGTCACTTGGTTACAGGGCTGTTTAAGTTTTCCATCAAGTTTTCCATCTGGAACTTTTTCCAAGGCATCCACACTAGATCTTTCAAAAACCATGTCAGCAAATCCATCTACAGGTAAAACACTTTGACAGTCAGAATCTTCCACAAATCTCTCAGCACACAGACTGCTAGGTCCTGTTACAGGAAGGGACCAGAGTTAATCACATTAGTTTACTTCTACACCCTCCTGCTGCAAACTGTTCACAAAAGCCAGCAGGAGACCCTACTCCTTATGAGGCAGCCCCAAACAACAAATTCTTTCCCACAGAAATTTTGCCCTTTCCCTGACTAGATAAGGGTTTCTGCAAGGCAATGCTTCCTTGAACTCCAACAGATTTTTGCTGGGCTTCATCTAAGTTCAGATTTAACTCTGAGACAACTGGCATGACCTCAGTCAACAAAGACTGAGGGGCATCTTTTGTCTGTTCCTCAGACAAAATACTGGAGACAGAATCTCTCTCAACAGGTAAACTGCTATTCTTAATATCCAAACAGCTTGAAATCCCCTTCTGATTTTCCCGGCACCCATGACTGTTTCCAGACAAATTTTTGGAGGCTGGGGTAACTTCCCCCATAGGCAAGTCATTACCCCCATCATAACCAGACTCAAGAAAATTTCCTCCCTGAGTCTCAGTTGAAACCAGAACCACCTCTGGTACAACAGACAAATCCTGAGAGACAAACTCTCTACCATCAGATACACTGCTGCTTCTGTAAGATAAACCTTTTAAAGTTCTCTGCTCCTTGTCCCTGCCCTTCTGGCTGTTTGTGGACGTACACTGGGAGAGACAGATGTCCTTCTTAATAGGCACAGTATTTTTACCAACAGGCCCTTTCTGGTTAAACAAAGAGAGCTTAGAATCATACACTCCCATTTCAGCACATTTCCTGTTGATTTCAGGTATCATAGAAAATGTTCGTTCATTTTTTACCCACGGCTGGGTTTTGGCATCAGTACTATCATTCACCCACACAATATTATTTCCAACCAGAATGTCTGCTGGGAGCTTCTCCTAGACACCCACCACCATGTCACCCCTAAAATCTTCCCATTCCCAAATGGATCTTAGCCAAAGGAACCTTTGTCACATATTCAGAAAGTGCCACTAGCGTCACACATTGACCTGGCAGGTAGTCCTTCTCCTGGACCAATTCCTTTTTAACCAGGGTGATTTCTGATGCAGAATCCTTCCACCAGTACACACAGTCCCATTGACTTTGGTCCCTTTCACAAATTCCTGATTGCCCCTCCAGGTCTCAATCTCCATACCACTGGTGAGGCTCTGTTTCCCCCTCTAGGGAATACTAAAGTGGTTGCATTGATGTATGCAACAGGCATAACTTGAGAGTCTGATGCAGTGACAGCATTCCCTACCCCGTCTAGAGTGACAACATTCAAATGGGTATTGTTCTTGGGGGATGCTGACCTTGAAGCATTCTGGTCCCCACGGCTGGGGCAATTAGGTTGTATATAGCCCACAAAGGTAGCAGGTTTTCTGCCAGGGGAAGAAGTTTTTGATTCTGGATTTGTAAAAGACTTCCTAGCCAAGCTTGGGCTAGTCTTATTTCTGGACCCATCTCTCTTAGCTTGTCCTGAGTAGGGGTAGGTCTTCCCCTGAGGCTTATACCTTTCATGATCCCTATTCTGTATGTAAGCATCAGCAATTTTTGCTGCCTCCAAAATGGTATCAGGCTCTCTATCAAGCACAGCTGCCTTGATATAGTGGGGTGCTATTTCCAGAAGCTGCTCCTTGGCAATTAAATCAACAAGCTTGGTCATAACTATCCTGAGCCCTTGCCCCCACAATCCACTTCTTTAGATACCCAAGCAGTTTGTGAGCAGTTTCAGTATAGGTAACGTTATCAGATCACTTATAATCTCTAAATTTCAGCCAGTAAGAATCAGGAGTAATTTAAAACCTTTGCAATACACTTTCCTTAAACTTTACATAATTTAATGCATCATTTAATTCCATATCATTAAATACCTCTCTGGCCCTCTCAGACAATCTGCTGAGGACAACAGCCATCCTTTTCCCATCAGGAATCTTATGGACCTCACATTATCTTTCAAAAGTACATAAAAAGTCCTTCAATATCCTCATGATCTTTGTAAGGTGGACAGATCCTTTCCCATTCTTTGATGAAGGAAGTCAAGGAATTTTAAGTTGAAGGAGGGTCTTTTTTCTGTTCTTGGATCTGGAGCTGAATCTTGGCCAGCTCCAATTGTCTTTGATCTTTCTCCAATTGTCTTCAATGAGACCTCTTCTCTGTCTCTTCCTTCAGCTGTAACTCCTCTATCCATATCTCCTGCATTTTTCATTGTTCCATTAAGCAAAGCTCCATCAGGCCTTTTTCCTTCTGCAGATGCTGGTCATCATCTGGGTCTAGCTGCTTATTTTCCTTGGCACCAGCCATTCCAGAGTCAGAATCAGGCAGAGCTCCTGTCCTCCAATCATTGTCCATAAGCAGACCTCTCATTCTTTGTTCTGAGACATTCCCCTTCAGGGTTATTTTTCTTTCCTTACACCGCTGTTGAAGGTTTCTTGTACTCATAGCTTTATATGACTGCTACTGTTCACTCATTATGATCACTTTAACTTATAACACTCTCAATATCAAATATAAAAATTTAGGAATAGCATGGGGTCCTGATCCAATACCCAAATGTTCTGGTTGTGTGGATCCTGCCAAGACTATGCTAATATGACCCAGGCCTCCTGGGATAGCGACCTGAATATGCAAAGATCAGGGCAAGCTGCAAAAAAGAGAGCAGATTCTTCCAGAACTGGTGGGTTACCTGGAGATAAACTCTCCCAACCAGTCACAAACAATGCTTCTGATCCCCCACAATGGATATCAAGAAGCCACAATATAAGATACCCAGCTTCCTTTACTGCATTCTAGTCACTGGTCCCCAGTACAGCTGCTAGGTCTGTTAAGAAAGGTTTTCCTGACCCCAAAGGGTCAGCCACAGTACACAGAACAATATAGGCTTGAATCTTACCCAAAATACCTCGCTGCCAGCCAATCCTTTAGTAACTACAACTAAAGATTTAATATAAACAAGAAAACAAAACATTAGAGATGTTAAAGGATCAAAGTGAATCACATATATACAAATAATTTAGGGTCTATAGGAGATAAATCCTTGTTTCACAGCTTCAGTTGTTGGAAATCCAGTTTTAAGGAATAGAGACCAAATAATCCAAGTGTAGAATTTGTTCTAATTTTCCCCATGAGGATTAGCAGGGCAGTCTCCAGGCCAGTGCTGGCTGGGATCTCAATCTTGTGGCCCAAGCTTTCCCTGAGAAGCTTGGACACATGTGAGATAAAGGAATTCTGTTTCTGATGTCCTTTTATACTTGTAGCTAGCAGGGTGCTCATTTGGAGGTCAATTCTTCATGTTGGCTTTGATGACAGTTCCTAGGTACTTTCTTAAGTGGAGCATAGCAATGCATATAGTCCTTTGAAGGAAAACCTTCACCTCCTGGGCACCCCGAGTAATTAACTGCATTAGCACCATTCACAGACAGTGTACATTGGTGCATCATAGGTCCATTTAGATGTTAATATTCCCTTTTGACTCCTTCCAATAAAACAATGGTAACAGATAGGGAAGCACTGCATTCACCTTGCTAACTTCTAACAGGATACATGTAAAATATCATCAAGACACCATTAATGATACAAATGCACGTCAAAGCCCTAGCCTATTAAATATGATTGCATTTCCCTATAACATGTCTTCAAAGGTTAGATTTAGGTCATGTATTTTGCAATGATGGCTTGGCCTTTTCAGGCCTAGCATGACAGGCTACATTAGGCTTTGCCTGGTTCAAACTAAGGCTATGTCCACACACAAGCCCTTGTTTCAAAACAAGCTGTTTCGAAACAAGCCATTTTGAAATAATGCCTTATTCTGAAACGCCTTATTTCAAAATAACAAAAAAGCTATTTTGAAATAAGAAATAAAGTGGGAATTGAAATAGCATGTCCACACAGTGGACATGCTCTTTCGAGATAGGGAAGGGGAGGAGCAGGGAGACTTGTGCTGGGCTGCCATGCCCCACCCCCAAGATTCCCCTGCCCCCCTGCCGCTTCTGCCATGGGCAGGGTGCTTCCTCTGCCCCCCCCGCTCCTGCCACGGAAAGGGGGGCTTCCCCTGCCCCCTGCCGCTTCTGCCGTGGGTGGGGGGGCTTCCCTGGCACCTCCCCTCTGCTTCTGCCGCAGGTGGGGATGGGGCTGCCTCCCGCCTGGGGTTCCCTGGTGCCCCCCCACCTGCTCCTGCCAGCAGGAGTGGAGGGCGGGCACTGGGGAACCCCGGGAGTGGGGCGCCCCGGGGTTGGGGGCAGCCCCAGCAGCGGGGTGAGCCACCCCTGGAGCGGCCACCGTGGGGGTGCCCCAGCTGGTTTCCCCCTGCTTCCCCTTGCCAGGAGGAGGGGGGGAAGCTGGCTGGGGCACCCTCGGACCCCCTGCACTCCACTCAGCACCCTGGCTAGGGTGCTGATCCCTGTCCAGGGTGCTGGGGGCGTGTTTGAGACGATCCCCCCAGGGTGCTATGCACCCTGGGAGGAAGGTCCTTGTTATTTCAAAACAATCTTTGTTTCGAAATAACATACTGAAACGGCATTATTTTGAAACAACTGGTTTCAAAATAACCCTCCTTTTGAAAGCAAAGTGGTTTAAGCTGTTTTGAAAGGAGGGGTCTTGTTTTGAAACAAGGAGTTCCGTCCTTTTGAAACAAGAAAACATTGTGTGGACATAGGGACTTTTATTTTGAAACAACCAGTGTTGTTTCGAAATAAAAGCCCTGTGTGGACATACCCCTAGTTCCTTCAGTCTCCCTTCATAGGTCTTGTGCTCTAGCCCCTTGATAATTTTTGTTGCTCTCCACTTGACTCTTTCTAATTTGTCCACATCCTTTTGGGTAGTGGGGTGTCCAAAACTGGACACAGTATTCCAGATGCAGCCTCTCCAGTGCCAAATAAAGGGTAATAATCACATCCCTCGATCTGCTGCCAACACCTCTACTGATGCAACAAGAGCACACTGTTGACTCATATTCAGCTTCCCATCCACCATAACCTCCAGGTTGTTTTCTACAGTGCTACTACTTAGCTGATCACTGCCCAGCCTATAGTAGTGCACAGGGTTTTTCCATCCAAAATGCAGGACTTTGCACTTGTCCTTGTTGAACCTCATGACATTTCTATTGGCCCACTGCTCTAATTTGTCTAGGTCTCTCTGAATCCTGTCCCTTCCCTCCAGTGTTTCTACCATTCCCCCCACAACTTGCTGTCATCCACAAACTTACTGAGTGTGCAATCTATTCCATCATCCAGATCATTAATGAAAACATTGAACAGAACCAGCCCCAGAACTGACCCCTGGGGCACTCCACTCATTATTGGTTGACTAGACCAACTAGACATTGAACCATTGATTCCTACTTGCTGAAACTGTTGATCTAGCCAGTTTTCTATCCACCTTACAGTCCAAACATCCAGCCCATACTTCCTTTACTTGCCTACAAGAATGTTGTGGGAAAATGTATCAAAAGTCTTGCTAAAGTCGAGGTATATCACATCAGTGACTCTTCCCACATCCACAAATCCAGTCATCTCATTATATAAGGCAATGAGGTTGGTCAGGCATGATTTGCCCTTGGTGAATCCATGCTGACTGTTCCTGATCACTCTCTTTTTCACCAAGTGTTTCAGGTTGAATTCTTTGAGAACCTGCTCCATGATTTATTTGTTTTTTTTCTAATCCTCTGGCATTTCCACAATTCACCATGAATTTTCAAAGATAATGTCCATTGGTTCTGCTATTTCATCGGCCAACTCTCTCAGTGCCCTTGGATGCAGTTCATCCAGCCCCGTAGGCTTGTGGACATATAACTGCTTTAAGTGGTCCCTAACCTGATCTTCCACAACCAAGAGACTCTCTTCTTCTCTCCAATCTGCCATATCCAGTGTAGTGGGCTGGGAGCTGGCCCTGCCTGTGAAGACAGAAGTAAGAAAAGCATTGAACACTTCAGCCTTTTCTGCATCTCCACCATGAGGATACCCACCCCATTCTCAGTAAGGGACCCTGATCCTCTTCTTTTTATTGACATACTTGTAGAACCTCCTCCTGTTATCCTTCACATCCTTGCTAGCTGCAACTCCAATCGTCCTTTGTCCTTTCTGATTTTATCTCTGTAGTCCCCAGCAATCTCTTTGTATGCCTCCCTAGTCATATGTCCAAGCTTCCATTTCTTGTAAGCTTCCTTTTTATGTTTCAGCTCACCTCAGAGTTCTCTGTTAAGCCACACTGGGTGTCTTCCACATTTGCTGTTCTTTATGCTCAACTAAAATGGATGATTAGTTTGAACTAATAAGTTCCCAGTTATTTCAACTTATAAAGTCCAAACTAAGTTTGGCTAATGTAGGCATAGCCAAGATGTCTCCACCTCCAAGTACAGAAAACTATTAATTTGATAAGAAACAGAAATGCAGCATGAATGACATACTGCTTATTAAAAAAAACAAAACAAAACAAAACTAGATACACCATTCTTCAGGAAGATTAAAAGAGGACGGGAAATTGCATCTGCATAATATTGTATATACAGCCAACAAGGGAAATAATAATTACCAAAAAAAAAACCCATAATGAATATTTTCATTGTTCTAGGGATGAAATTTACCCCATTATAGAGCACCCACAGAGCATCCTATGCACTATTTACATATGCACACCTACACATAAATGAACATATCTGAGCAAGGCGTTTTAAGCTCAGATTCAGCAAAATGTTTCACAATTAGAGAAAAGCAAACAGAAAGAAAAAAATGATGAATGTAACAACTAATCACACCATAAACTCCCTATACTGGCCAGAACCTTCCAACATTCACTTCTGTTTCTGCACCTGCAATCTGCAAATGCCAATTTAGGGTGTACATCTATGCATGAAACTGGCAAAAATGTAGAGGGCTAGTAAAAAACAGCTATCTTCTGATTTTCTTGGGTACTGAGTACACATTGGAGCTGACTAAAATGTCTTGATGGAAGAAAGTTTTATTCTTAGAAAATGGGATAGCCATGTAAATTCTAAAGAAACAAGTGACATGACGCTTTGTTTTTCCTAGAAAATGTTGATTCATTAGTAATGAAATATGTTAAAACTTTCAACAGAAAGAGGGCAGGCTGGCTTCCTGGCTGACAAGCCAGCTTGACAGTTGGTCAGCATAATTGTTGGCAAAGTCCTTGGTTCCTAAACACTTTGCTGGCTGCTGATCTGAGAAGTAGCCTGTGAAATTGACTAGGCTCAAGCACTTGGCTGTCTCCACCATGGCAGAAACTCTGCCACTAGGGACACAGCCCAGTGAGCCTGGTCAATTTCACAGGCTACTTGGAGTAGCTTGTAAAATTGACCAGGCTACTCAGCCACCCGCTGGCAGTGGGAAGCATTTTGCAGCCAGATCAGGCTCCAAGCCTTGTACCATTGCTAGCAAATGGTTCAGGGCACAACAGCTTCATGCACCTTGCCATGTTCATGCACCATACCTCCTGAGGCAAGGGAGCTGGATCCCTCTCCTAAACACTTGCAAGTGCTGGCTGGGGCTGGATCAGTCGGCTGGAGCCAGATCGGGTTCTGGAAGCTCGATTGGGTATAGGACAGGGAAGGGTGTTTGGTCCAAGCCTGGGCCCAAGGGAAGTCTACATTGTGCCCAGTGCAGACATACCCTAAAGTCAACTTGACAAGGTCAACTTAAAGTTAACCTTGTTAAGTCAACTTCAAAGCCCAGCCCCCCCCCCCAGTGTAGACATAGCCCCTGTGAGTAACAAACCAGGAGAAGATCGACATACAACCTGTCACATCCATGGAGCCTAATCTGGAGGTGTGCTCAGATGCTGCTTGCCATGTCACATCCCATTTGGAATCTGTCCACTGGAGAACCTGAAGGTACAATTTTTAGTCCATTGTTTAGAGCGCTCATGTGGGAGACCAAAGTTCAATTCTTTTCCTATACCTGAAAGGGAAATATGATTTGGTCAGAAGTCTCCCACCTTGGATGGTGAAGTCATTGTTGAACAAATGCATGTCTTGATAACATGCTTCCTTGGTTTCTGTTGTTGAAACAATTCCACAGCACATAAATAATTGATGTGCCATTAGCAAACATGAACTGGTTGTGAGTATGATTACCTATCTCTAATGGGGATGCCTAAACTATTAGGCTACTGAGTCATTCTTATTCCCTGTCATAAGGACACTTTAAGTATTTATTCCATATTTTGACTGTCCCACATTTACTGCAGTTGTACATGCAAAATTATTAAATCTGTGTGTGAATAGTTAAATATTTTGGAAATTTTTGTTTTGTTTTCTCACTCATGAAAATGTTTGACTTTTCATGGAAAAACTAAATCTTTTTGCTTTTATCCAAAGACTGAATACTTTTGCTTGTTTGTTTTTGACAAAAAAGTTGGAAAAAAATAATTCGGCAGATAACAGATTTTTTGGGGGGGGGGGTGGAGACAGTAAGTTGAGAGCCTACTTATGAAGGAGTGTACAAGCTTCTTTATTTGCCAGGATAGTTTTAAAGATCTGTTGTGGACTCAATCAACCCTGAACCATACAATATGTTTGTTGTGAAGGAAAGGATTAGAAAGATAGAACGTACTTCACACAGAGCTTCTGCAAAATACCACAGACATCTCATTTGGTAAAAAGCCTGACTGATGCCAGAACCAGACTGCCACTTTCTAGACTCCAGAGTTTCTCTGAGGGAAGGTAGGCCTGCACAGGACTATTGTACTGCCTATGCTACTGTCGATCAGAATGTTGTTGATGAGCTGCAGATGGTGCCCAGCATGACAGGGAAAGAATGTGAAACACAACTTTCTAGTCTGTTGCACCTGAACGGCAACTGAGCAGTTGTCTATCTTGAGCTCAGAGGTGACCCTGCCATACTATATTCTGTGAAACAGTCTCAACATAATTTTTGACCAACCTTTCTAGTTAAGCCAATAATTTTAATCAATGCCTGCTTTTACTCAATATGCTAGAATATTTTATAAGCATCTCAGTCTTCATTCTTGAATGCTTGGTATTAAAATATCATAAATGGTATAATTTTCAACATTTTACCTGTGAATATTATCTTATAAATATTTTGAAAATTTTGATTATTTGTCCCAAAAGATCTTTGAAATGCTAAGATCTAGAAACACAAAATTTTACATGCATACTACTGATTTCTGAACTTAAGTAACTGGATTGGTTAGATCTCAAAAATGGTTCCCCCAGTGCCCCAATTGGGCGCACTGATCATAAATTTTTAGTAGTGCCTGATCATAAGCATATGAAGGACACTTCTATTAAGCATTTCACATACTAATACGAAGAGGTACTAATGCCAAGAATATCAATAGCTATGTCAACATTAGCTGATTAGTCTGTGACTATACTAGGCTTTGCCTAGTTTGAACTCAGAAATTTCTTAGTCTGAACTAAGCAAAGTTTAGTCTGACCTAATAAGTTAGTCTGGACTAAGCACTTAGTTCAAACTTTAAGTTCAAACTAGCATGATGTAGACATGGAATAATGGCTTAGTTCAAACTTTTTTAGTTCAAACTAAGCCATTAGTTCAAACTAACTGCACTTACTAGTTAAAACTACCTTTCTAGTTTGAACTAGTAAGCTCAGGTAGTTTGAAATAAAAAGTTGCAGTTAGTCAGCTTAGTTTGAATTAACCAGGAACTGATACACAGTCAAAGGCTATGTCTACATTGGGGGGGGGGGGATTCAACTTAACAAGGTCAACTTTAAGGCGACCTTGTTAAGTCGACTTTAGGGTATGTCTGTGTGGACAGGAAACAGGCATACCCAGGGTGCCTCTCCTCCTACCTTGCCCCCAGTCAGGATTGGGTACTCTGAGCCCAATTGGCTCCATGGAACAATCGAGACTAGAGGCCCAATTTGGCTTCTGCCCTCTAGGGAGGAGATGGGAACTGGGTCCTGCTCCCAGCACCTCTCTGTCAGTGGTGGGGCCAGCAAAGAGGGGCTAGGAGCCTGACCTGGCTCCCACCCCTTCTTTGTGGGTGGTGGGAGCTTGGAGCCTGCTCCTGACAGCCCTGGCAAGTGAGCTGGGGGAATTTGGCCCCCTGGTCACTTATCAGGGCTGGAAGCTCCACAGCCTGGTCAAGTTCACAGGAATGAAATTGAGCAGGCTACGGAATGGCTGGACTCTGCATCCTGGTCAATTTTACTTCTGTGAAATTGACCAGGCTTCCCAGCATCCTGTCAGCTGTGATAAGTGACCTGGCACCCAATTTGGCACTGGGTTACATGTCATAGCTGGCAGGAGCCAGCTCCAAGTCCCTGCCACCCATGGAGAAGGGCTGGGAGTGATTGCACCCCCCCAGTTCTTTTCCACAGGTGGCAGGAGGGCAGACAGGAACTAGGAGACTGACCCAGCTCCAAGTCCCTCTCCATTGCCAGGGGCCAACATGCTGGCATCTCCCATGGCCGCTTGCAAGCTGTCAGGGGTGAGGGAGGTGGCTCCTCTTACCTCTGGCTGCTTGCAAGCCAGGCCTGGCCAACTGCAGAGAGGGGCTAGGAGCCAGGTGGGGCTTTCAGCCCCTCTCTGTAGGCTGCAGGGGCTAGAAGACTGCTGGGAGCACATCTGGCTCCCAGAGGTTTGCTGCAGGGGACCAAGCAGCTCGGAGCCTGGTCAATTTCACAGATGACTAGCCTGTGAAATTGACCAGGAGCTGGTCAGTTTCACAGGCTAGGCATCTGTGAAATTGACCAGACTCAGAGCTGCTGGCTCTACAGTGCAAGCTTCTGGGAGCCAGATGGGCTCCCAGCATATTACTAGCCCCTGCAGCCTACAGAGAGGGGCTGAGAGCCCCATATGACTCTCAGCCCCTCTCTTCAGGCTGCAGGAACTGGCTGCCAGCCCCTGCCCCTGTGGCCCCAGCTCCTCACCATAGGGCTGGAACCAGATCAGGCCCCCCAGCCTGATCAGGCCCGAGCCTAATCACACCTAGGGGTGGGGAAGGTGACAGGTCCTGCCCTGTAAAGTCAGCTTAAAAGCTTAAGCCAATTTACAGGGGCAGGAGTTATTAAGTTGATTTAAGCACTTGCTTAAGCTCACTTAATGATTTCTAAATATAGACAGGGCTTTACTTAAGTCAACTTAAGGGCCCTTAAGTTGATTTAAAGCCACAGTGTAGTCATTGCTAATGATACCTAAAGATACGCCATTCTAATTCTAAAGATTATAGTTCCCCTTCAGGCTAGCATTTGCCATGTCTATTAACAAGTCACAAGAACAAATATTCAAAGTTGCTAGAGGGGAACTGAGGTTCGACTGCTTCAGTCATGGGCAGAGATACCTTGCTACTTCAAGAGTTAGAATGGGAAAAAAATTGTATGTTCTTGCTCAAGGAAGACAAACACAAATATTGTTTATTATCAGGCCTTCACGCTAGGCGTGAGAAGGCCAAGCCGTCTTGTAAAATAGTTGACCCAGTTCTAACTTTAAACACATATTATAGGAGAATATATAAGTAGGCTAGTGCTTTGATATGCATATGTATCATTAGTGGTTTCTCGATAATGTTTACATATATCCTGTTAGAGGTTAACAAGATAAATGAACTACTTCCCTGTGACTATTGTTCTACTGGAAGGGGTCAAAAGGGAAATGAACAGCTAACTGGACCTTTGATGTACCAACACAAACTGTCCATTAATGGGACTAATGCAGCTAATTACCTGTAGTGCCCAGGAGCTGAAGGTTTTACTTCAAATGACATTATAAATTACTATTCTTCACTTAAGAAAGTACCTGGGAACTGTCATCAAAACCCACATAAAGAAATGACCTCCAAATGCCCATCTTGCTACAGCTATAAAAGGAGGTTGGGAACATAATCCCTTTATTTCACATCTGTCCAAGCTTCTCAGGGAGTGTTTGGGCCTCAGGACTGAGATCCCAGCCAGCACTGGCCTCATGGGAGAGTTAGAACAAACTCTACACTTGGACTATTTGATTTATATTCCTTTCAACTGAATTTCTAAGAACTGAAGCTGTGAAACAAGGACTTATCTAGATAATCCATCTACATATTGGTTGTATGCCTAAAACTTGCAAACTCCAAATTCTGCTGGAAACCTGAAGTATTAGACTTTCAAATCAGTGTATGTATGTGGTGACTTTAACCCTTTAACAGCACTCTCATAGGGAATGTCTACACTTAAAAGTTATTTTGAAATAAGGAGTCATATTTCAAAATAACTCTTTTCCCATCTGTGCATGCATTTTGTTATTTTGAAATAAGCATTCAATTATTATAAAATAACAAAGCACTATTTTGAAATAATAAAATCTGCATTTATACCAAAATAGTAATTATTTCAAAATTATTGTTTCAAAACAAGCCATTACAAGCCATGGAATTGGTTTGTTTCAAAATAATGGCCCTATACTTTTCCCTGCTTTCTCTATTTTGAAATAGAGAATCTAGTGAAGACTCTCTATTTTGAAATAATGAGTCCTACCTTTTTTCAAAATAGAGTCTTCACTAGACTCCTATTTCAAACTCATTCTAATTTGAAATAATTATTTTGAATTAAAATTGAAATAGATATTTTAAAATAACTATTTCAAAATAACTTTGACAGTGTAGACATAGCCATAATCTTTCTTTCCTTTTATAATAAATCTTTAGTATTAGTTACTAAAGGATCAGCAGGCAGTGCAATATTTTGGGTAAGAGCCAAAGCTTATACTGTTCTGTGTAATGTGGTCAGGAGAAACCTTCCTGGGTAAAGAACTTGGAATTTTAGGCAAGTTTTCTCTTTAGCAGATCCAATGGCTGTGTTCGGGACCAGTGACTGAAATGCAGTAAAGGGGCTGAGTATATTTTAGGGTGGCTTCTTTATATCCAGTGTGGGAGATCAGAAGCATTTTTTGTGACTGGTTGGGGAGTTTATCTCTAGGTAACCCACCAGTCCTGGGAGAATCTGCTCTTCTTTGCATATTCAGGTGGTTATCCTAGGAGCCCCAGGTCACACAGGCAATAAGTTAAATGTGATTGTGTTTTGTAAGCACAGCACTAGCTGTATTAATTTCTGAATGCAATATGATAAAAGAAAAAGTATTTCCAATAAAACATATTATGTTGAAGTAATTTAATTATTTCATTCACCACACCATTTGTTATCAAGAAAAGAGTTCAATGCCCATGCTTTTTGTAAGCACATCACTAGCCATATTAATTCTTAAAGTAATATATAAGAGAAGAATATTTCCAATAAAAAATGCTATGCTAATGTAATTGATGTAGTTCATTCATTGGGCCTTTAATTATATTTTCCGAGGGGGGAGATATATATTTCTGCTAGTTTTATAATATTGCAGCTCTCTGTGATGGTATTTTTCCTCCTACCTAGCCTCACAATGGCTCTGACTGCTCACTGGGTATACTATCTGAAACTCTTTTCTCCAGTAATGGGTATGCTGATTTCTTCTTACTAGAGAGGTAATTTTTAACCTGATACATCCCTTCGGTTGCCACTGGAAATAAGCTCCTCCACTGTTTGTTTGTTTGTTTGTTTGTTTGCTTGCTTGCTTTCCTGCTGGACACAAATCTTAATTAAAACCCCAGTTCCAATCACAGCTACTTGCCGCTATTATGTGATAAAACTATTCCTGTCTCTGAATAGCCCCACAAGTAAAGAGGTTCTGACCTTCAAATAAATATTATAGTTGCTCAATATAGTGAAAAAAAAAATCAAATCCACTTTTTAAACTGAGGTTTAGGCAAAGAAATATAATTAGCTTTAAGAAGCTACTGTAAGTTAAATATGACATGAATTTAATTTAAAACAAAGTAGCTATTTTGTGAAAGTTGTTTGATTTCTGGTTAAAAACAGTTTTGGTTTTGGTTTGGGGCAGATGGGCCTCTCCTCCACCCCCCCCCCTTTTAAAGCAAAAATGAAAGGTTTCAAGATCTTTCTGGAGCATGGACTGGAACCCAGTTTTCCCCCACCCAGGTGACTACATACAGGGTATTCTGTGAAGGAAATGTCTGCTGTGGAAGCTATTTTACTCTATAAAGTATTTAAATAGTCATATGGCAACAATAAGATTACTAATCTTAGGCTGTGTTCACACAGCACTTTTGTTTCGAAACAACCTCGTTGTTTCGAAACAAAAAAAAACATGTTCACACGACGCACAGTTGTTTCGAAACAAGGGGAAGCCCTTGTTTCGAA
>ML681993.1:18961672-18983595 GCA_007922195.1 Podocnemis expansa | reverse complement strand
ATCATTGACATTTCTATTTTTCAGTGGCAGACGTAGATACAGAAATGTTTCCCTTTTATATTCTCCTAACTTTCAGTGCTGATAAATGCAAAGAGCCATTGGTGGCATACAGAGGCCAACTGTTCCATTAGCAGTAATTTATGCATTCTCAACATTCAGTATCCATAGAACCTGCCCAGCAGGGAAGATGCCCTGAAAGAAAGGGAGTACTGTTTTGAAAATGGATATTACTTGATCAATACCTCACATTGACCCACTCCAATCCCCGGCAGAGAAGTAACTGGCATTCCTGCCTCTTGACTGTGAATATGCTATTTCTATGCACATTAGACTGTTTCTGATAGTTCATGAGCAAATTCTAGTATTAAAAACAAAACAAAATAAAACACAACAGTTCACTAGAAAAATTGTTAACTTGATGGTTTTGGAATGACATCCCTGTATATATGCAATGTAATTGATTATGACCTATGCTAGTTATACATTAACTTCATTTTAATTAGCTTTTCTACTGGATACTTTGCATATTATTTATAGTTTTGATTTTTTTATGACTTGAGGTATGTATGCGGTTGCAACACTTGCCTAGCAATTTATTCAGAAAGACTAACTGAATATAAAACTTCAAGTTAGATGGGGTTAAAAACAAACTTGATATTCAAAACCCAGGTAGGATAGTTTAAGCATTTTGGATTAGCATATACAAGGCATAAAGTAGATCAATCATATATAGAAACCAGCAGGAAACTCCTAAAATGTTAACTTACAACTAACAAATTATGACCTACATATATGCTCACGTGTAAGCTGAGATTTTTGTGCCTGACTATTGGCTTCAAAACAGGCAATCGGCTTATGTATGGGTGAATATGGTAGACAGCCCCAGCCCAGCAGTTTCACTGACCATGCTGCAGGCTGGAGCCCCAGTGTGGCTTGGCAGGGGAAGGCATATTAGGCAGTCTGCCTGGGCTGGGGCTAAAGTAAGGAGGGGACCCTGGCATCTGGAGCAGCCAGGTAAGGAGACCCTGGGGGGATCAGCCTGGGCATGGTGGTGGTCAGGGAGGCCAGGGAATTAGTGGCAGGGCCCGGGATTGGGGGGGGGGGGTGCCTGGGAGGCCAGGAAAAGTGGCCGCAGAGGTTGGGGGGTTACGGGGAAAGAGTGTTGGGGATGTCTGAGTTAAACTGACACCTTTTAAGCCCAACCTTCAATTTTAATTTTCTTTTGCACTAGATTTGTAGTTGTGGATATGTTCATTTAGTAATCAGTATTTTCATCTTTATCTCAAGATATTTTGGAATATTTTGTCTCAGAGTTCCTACTGAATGCTCAGCACATCTGAATCAGTCCAATTATTGATATATTTAAATATGAATTTTGGTGCTAAACTTTAGTTACCAACCTGAAACTTTTAGTCTCTTAATTAGCTTCTCTGATGATCACATTAAAACTCTCCAGTCCATGCAAAACACAGACTGTTGTTTTTACCTATGGCTCTGACCATGTCATTACACTTCAGATCTTCTCCTTAGCTTCCCCATTTTCAGTGTGTCATATTTAACATCTTATCCTCCCCTTGAAAGCTTTCAGCATGTCACTTTTGGCTCACTATAGTTCCCTAAAACAAACAAAAAAAAAAAAAAAGAGAGAGAGAGAGAGAAATCTAATTTTCCACACTCTTTGGGCAATATCTTAGAGTGAACATTACAGTGCCTAACTCTTCAGCCCTTGCCATGCAGTGGAATCCACATATCCATGTTAACCAACTGTACATTATACAAAGAGAGTTCGGCACCCAAGAACAGGGTTAAAAAAAAATATAAACTAAGGGATGATCCATTTAAAAATTGCACTAGGAAAAGAAAAGGAAATGTAGGGCCCCAAGAGATACCCAGGGGTTAAAGTAAGCCAAAATGTGGTGGAATGCCATTCCAGTGCCCACTATTTTTAGGGGCTCAGCATTCCAGGCCCCCTAAAAATAGGAAATGACGCTGGAACACTGTGTTCTGGGGCCCACCATTTAAAAAGAGTAGGCCCCAGAACGCAACATTCTGGGTCCATTTTCTATTTTTAGGGGCCCAAATTCTGGGCCCCTAAAAATAGCAGGCTTCAGAACAGCATTCTGCCTTGTGGCGGGCGGGGAGGGTGGCTGAGTGGAGGGTCTTTCTTGGCCAGCCTGTATATGCACAGGCTGTTCTTGGCATCAGAAGCCTCCAAGCAAAGCCTGAAGGCAGCATACCATATATGTGCATGTATAAACCGAGATTTTTGTGCCCCCAAATGTGCTTCACAACAGGTACTCGGCTTATACATGGGTCAATACTGTAGACAGCCCTAGCCCAGGAGTTTCACTGAGCATGCTCTAGGCTGGAGCCCCACTGTGGCTGTGGCAGCCATCTTGGGCAGTCGGCCTGGGCTGGGGCAGAGTAAGGAGGGGACCCTGGTATCTGGAGTGGCCAGGTAAGGGGGCCCTGCGGGAGGGTCATCCTGGATGTTGGGGTGTGGTTCAGGGAGGCCAGAGAATCAGCAGTAGGGGTTGGTGGGTGATGGGGAAGAGGGTGGAAGAGGTGTTGGGGAACACCAATGGGGAGCGGAGAAGGCAGTAGCGAGAAGAAGAACAGCAGGAGGAATGGACAGAGCAGGGGGACAGCAACAGAGAGTGGATGGAGTGGTGGAGGACAGGAAAAACAGTGACAGGGGGTTGGGGGTAGGTAATGGGGGCTGGGGGTGGATTTCAGGGACAGGGGAATGGATATTGGTGCAGGAGCTGGGGTGGGCAGCTGGCATGTGAGGGTGTGGGGGGCCCACCCATGCCGGAGGGGGTCCCCCTGCTGGAGGGTTCTGAGGCCCACCAAATTATACTTTAACTCCTTGATTTACCCATCAAACATAATCAATTTACAAACATGTAGAAGATAATAAAGAGATAAGTAAAAGTCAGCATGGATTTGTTGAGGACAAATCATGTCAAACCAGCCTAATATCTTTCTTTGTCAGAGTAACAAACCTTGTGGATACAGGGGAATCGGTAGATGTGGAATTCAGAAAGGCTTTTGATACTGTTTCAGGCAAATATCTCATAAACAAACTATGGATATAAAGCCCAGATGAAGTGTGTGTGATCATGTATGTGTACATGATTGGTTGGAAAGCCATTCCCAGAGAACTTATCAGTTGCTCACAGTCAAACCTGAAGGGCATACTACATGATGTCTCACAGAGATGGATTTTAGGTCTGATTTTGTTCAATATCTTCATAAATAGTTTACATAATGAAACAGAGAGGACATTTATAAAGTTTGTATATGGAACCAAGCTGGGAGGGGTTGTAAGTGCTTTGGAGGACAGAATTAAAGTTCAGAATGATTTGGCCAAACAGGAGAAATGGTTTGATATAAATACAATGAAATTCAATAATGACAAATACAAAGTGTTCCTTACTGGCTATGTCTACATTGCCCTGCAATTTCAAAAAAATCTTTTTTGGTGCTAAGTATTTTGAAAGAATTATCTCAAAAAAAACCAAACAAACAAAAACCTTTTATTTTCAAAAATGCTATTTCGGGACAACAGTCAGGAGACCACTCATTCTCCAGAAATATTTGTGGTGTTTTTTATTTTTGAAAAAATAGTCTGCACCAAAGAAAAGGAAGTCTACACCAAAAAAAGCAAGGTAATGGAAGAGATAGGGAGGCTTTTTTTTAAAAAAAAAAAAAAAGGCCTTTGACATGTCCAGGGAAGGCTTTTTTTTTTTTTTCAAAATATAATGAGGTTTAGTGATCGTGAAAAAGAGCTCTGGTATTTCGAGATACCGGAACACTTTTTCAAAAAAGTGAAACCTGCCAGCTTTTTCAAAATAAAAAGCCTTTTCTGAGGTAGTTTTTTTCAGAAAAAAAAAAGCCATCCCCAGACATGGCAAAGGCTTTTATTCGAAAAAAGCCCCCCTATCTCTTCCATTGCCTTGTTTTTTTTCCAAAAAAGAAAGTCCAATGTGGACTTTCTTTTCTGGAAGAAAAAAAAAAGTCACAGTATTTTGAGAGAACAGACTGTTGTCCCGAAATAGCATTTTTGGGGAAAAAAAAAAAAAGTTTTTTTTTTTTTTTTGGTTTTTTTTTGAGGTAAATAAGTTGAAATACTTATCCCAAAAAATAAATAAATAAATAAAAATGCTGGCCAATGTAGATGTTCCCATTAAGTTGAATAATTGACTGAAGACCTAAAAATGGAAAATGACTGCTTAGGAAGAAGTACCACAGAAAGGAATCAGTGGATCACAAGCAAAAAAATTAGTCAGCAGTGTAACACAGTTGTGGAAAAGCAAATATTATTCTGTGACGTATTTGCAAAAGCATTGCAATTAAGACATGAAAAATAATCCTTCCACTCTCCTCTGCACTGACATGGTCTCAGACATTTCAGTATTATATCCAGTTTCAAGTGTCACATTTCAGGAAATTTATGGACAAATTGGAGCAAGTCCGTATGACAACAACAAAATGATTGACTGTCTAGAAAAAATGACCCCCAAGGTAATAAATAAATAAATAAATAAATAAATAAATAAATAGAAAAAAAAACTTGGGTGGGGGGATAAAAGTTTTTGGGTACATAAAAGGTTTTACAAGGAGGAGGAAGGAAAAAAAAATTCTTCTTAACCTCTGATATTAGGAAAGGAAGCAATGAGCTTAGACTTCAGTAAGGGAGCTTTAGATTCGACATTAGGAAAAAACAAACTTCTTAACTGTAAGGGTGTTTAAACACAGCAATAAATTGCTTACAGAAGTTGTGGAATCTCTGTCACAGGTGGCTTTTAAGAATGGGTTAGATAAATACCAGTCAGGAATGGTCTTATTACATAATCTTTGAGTGCAGGGAACTATAGTAGATGACCTACAGCAGTCCTTTAATTCTGATACTTCTGTGAATTTGATTTTTGCAGTGGATTAACTGGGAGTAGGGCATAATTTTCCTGTAAAAAAAATCTCTCCCTTCTCTATTATAATGCACCCTTATAATAAAGGCCCTGCTGTCTGTGTTCAACTCATTGAAGAAGATATTTTGCTGGCATAAATCAGCATGGTTCCACCGACTTAGTGTATCCCAGATGAGGATCTGGCCCATTATTTTCCAAACTTTTGCAAAAGCTGAATCAATAATGAAGTCAGTCTTAGGTAGTAATTCTAATAAACTGACATTGTATGGTCTGTCAAGTTCATGAATGAATTCCATAAGACATTCTCATTGTCTCAAACATTCTAGTAGTGAAAAAATAGTACTACTGTTTTAAGTTTTGTGTACAGTACCATACTGCAGTATGTATCCCCATTTCCATTGTGAATCTATATGATGACACAGTTGCATGGTTCTGCAATAGAAGAACAAAACTTTGTTTGTACAGTATACTTATATAAAGCCCATGGTCTATGAACTATCTTTTCCATTTCAAGGAAATAGCAGCATTGATTAAAAGGTAAGTTGTGAAAGCTGCTGGTTAAACCAGTGGAAATCTATGTTAATGAATAGATGTTCAGTCTCCACATAACAGCTTCTGATGCAACCCTTGAAGTATGAAATTCAGATTGACATCCATGCTGAGAAGCCATGCTGAAATATGCAAGAGTCACTACTAAATAGGTTACATTTGTGAAACACCTGCAATTAAGTACAGCTACTTAGATATTTCTCTGCCTTTCTCTGTGGCAAGCAATCTAATAATAAGCTTTTAATAACTGTGTAAAATATTATAGTATATTGTTAGTTCAGTTTTCATGCCATCATTTGGACTATATAGAGGTCATTAAACACATCATGTGCTTCTTTGAGGTTCTGCCCTAATCAAAATCTGGTACATTATGGGGTAAAAGATATGTGAAGCACAAGTATTTCATATAACCCAGGGAGCTTGTTATAGATTTTCTTAATAACCATTTGCATCCTGCTTTTATTGGATTAAAGTCAAAGATGATTGTCACAAAGCTTGCAATATACGTATTGCCATGTCAGACCAAGCATAATAGATAGAAAAGGTGTGAGAAAATATCAGTAATTGAACCCATTTCTGTTGGTGAGAGAGACAAGCTTTTGAACAACACTGAAGTTGTCTCTTTCACCAACAGAAGTTTGTTTAATAAATGATACCTCACCTCTTCCAAACATCTGTGAGGGATGTTTTAGGGTATCTGGTCCTGCCATGAGTACAGGGGACTGGACTCAATCACCTCTTATGGTTCCTTCCAGTTTCTATGGCTGTGTTCACACACATGGGGTTATTTCGATACGGTTGTTTTGAAACAACTTGTATCGAAATAACACCTTATTTCGAAATAACTTAATTCGAATTAACAGTTTGTTAATTTGAATTAAGGAAAAAAGCTCAAAGCAAAATAGCAGGTTAAGAAAACAGTTATTTTGAAACAAGTCACCGTTGTTTCAAAACAACATGTTCGCACAGCGTTGTTTTGAAACAAGCATTTCGAAACAACGTTGTTTCGGCCCCGCAACCTCTGTTGTTTCGAAATAAGAGGGCTGTGTGAACACAGCTTATGATTCTATCTTGTCTTTCTAATAAAGTTAGTAGACATTCAGAGCATTTAAGAGTTGGGAGACTAGTTGAGAAAACAAAACAGAACTTCATAGACTCTAAGGTCAGAAGGAAGCAATATAATTATATAATATGACCTATACAATGCAGGCCACAAAACCTCACCCATGCACTCCCGTAAGAAACCTCTAACTGTGACTGAGTTATAAAATCTTCAAATCATCATTTAAAGACTTTAAGATACAGAGGATCCACCCGGAAGTGAGCTGTGCTCCACGATACAGAGGAAGGTGGAAAAAACAAAACAAAACAAAAAACAACAACAACAACAACAACAACAAACAAAAACAAAAACCAAAAAAACAGAGCCTGAGTATGCTAGTAAGAATTACGAAGCAGACACCAAAGAAATTATCCATAGTAACTCAGAATCCACCCCATAAGATGTCCCATCTCAGGCAGCTCTCATATCTACCACATCAAAGATCAGTAATCATTCAGTTGCCAAATTAGGCTATCATACTATCTGCTCCATAAATTTATCAAGCTCTGTTTTGAAGTCAGGTAGGTTTTTCTCCCCACACAACATCCCTTACAAGGCTATTCCAGAACTTCACTCCAGTGATTGTTAGAAGCATGCACCTAGTTTCAAGTTTAAGATTCCTGATAGCCTGTTATTCCGCTCCCTCCCTGGTATTTGTCCCTCTGACAAATTTATACGGTGCAGTCATATCTCCCCTCAAAAGTCATTTGGTTAGTCTAAACAATCCAAGGTCTCTAATTCTCCTATCATAAGGCAAGGTTTCCATTCAACAGATCATTCTTGTAGTCCCTCTTTGCACCTGCCTCAGTTTGAATTATTTATTCCAGTTGGTATTTTCAACCATTTGGAGATGTTTCATTTGAATGGTGTACAAATTATTCTCATTCTTCACAAAAAAGAATGTGGGGTCAGAATATTGCCCCTAGAACATCAGTTTTTGTTTTTTTTTAAATGAGGCTGTTTACTATTGTCGATGCTTTGTCAAGTTCAGTTTTTTTTAGGTTTTTTTTTTTTCTTAATACCATCAATGTTACAGACATCAGATCTGAGTTAGCTGAAATCACCATCAGCCTCAACTGGGTGTTGCTCAGTAAGGGTATGTCTACAATGAAGACTTAAGTCGCTTTAAGCTATTCCCTGGCCACAACTGGAGTTCATTAAGTCGACTTAACAAAATGTGGCCATTAAAGTCAACTTAATAAAGTTGACATAAGGCAGCAGAGCAATTTAAGTCAGTGTTATAAAGTCAGCTAAAGCCAGGAGAACCATGTAAAGTTGACTTTATTAAATTGACTTAACTGAACCCTCAAGACACAGTCTCAGAGTCTACACCCTGCTCAAAATCTGGAAGAACTTGGGTTTTACTCTGGTTAATTTTCTGGGTGACCTTTTTTTGTAGTCTCTTTTTTTGTTTGCTGGTTTTTGTTTGCTTTTGTTTTTTTCTTTTTTTTTTTTTTTAATGTTAATGGATCTAGAGCAGATATGTCACAATCCTATTGTCTTACTCAGCTATTATTTACACATTCATTGGAGATGGAGTGGGGGAAACTCCTATTAACTTCAAGGAAATATCTGTTTGAAGAAGATTTGGATATGGACATCTTGTTTTGACTCTGCATGCCTTCTGTTAAATACAAGAAATGTATGTTAACATAATTTTCTTTGATGTTTATTTTAACTGGATGTGAAGTCCTCTCTATATTAAATGTGAATTGGAAATTTAATCTGAGGTTTCAAATTGGACTAACTCTTCTGTGTTGTGAAAAGAAATGGTGTCCTGCTTCAGCAAAGTTCTTAGATTTAAAGAAGTAGCCCCACTGCTTACAATTAGACACTTGCTTAAGTGCTTTTCAGGGTTAAGGCCTTTGTTATGTCCTTTGTTCCACTGTAAGAATACTTTATAAATCTGATGCTGAGTAATCCTGGAACCAATTTACTGTTTTGGGTTTTTTTTTAGATTTTATTTTTCATTTAGTCAATATAGTATCCTGTTGAGCACCAAAGTAGTTAGAGACTCCAAGCATTTCCACTATTACACATTTTCAAGTGTTTTTTAAAAGGGTGATGTGAAGATCCCTCTCAGACTGAAACTTGGCACACAATATTTCAATCACAGAAAGACTTTTTTCTCCCATTAGTATTATTATTTTTATTTATCCAACATCTCAAAAATAATCAGACTGGGAATTTGTGTAACAGAAGGATGCCATCTATTACCCTGCTTCTCATGGTAAAACCTGAAAGAAAAAGGATCTTGAAGATCTTCTGCTAGTGTAAATCAGTATAGCTCCATCACCTCAATATAGCAACACTAATTAAAATCACCTAAACAATAGCCACTTATGTTCAGATTTTGTAGCTCTGTATTCCAAGAATTGATTCCTTTTTAAATTGATATTTTCCAGACTACTCTTCATTATTGAAAACAACCTGTTTTCTATTTTCTCTTCAATCCACTGCTCTCAAAAGACTCCAGCTTGTCTAAGCTTCACTTGGCAGAGGAAAAAGGGGTAGGGATGAGGAGAATATATTTATAACAGCTTTGTGAAAAGCCTTTGCATGGAGCATCTACTAAAGTGGACTTGCGGGCCATCACATTCAACAAGAATAACTAAGGTACAGCCATCTCCTCTTCCCTTGGACATAAACCATTGACATCTCCTTTATGATATATATGGGGGAAGTGGCAAAGGTCTGGTTATACCAGCTGTATAACATTCTGGAAAAGTGATACATTAGGAATTTTCTTTTGTGGGAAGTTATGATGCCTTAATTTGGGTGTGTTCACGCAGCAGTCTTATTTCGAAACAACAGAGGTTGTTTCAAAATAAGAAAGGCCATGTTCACACGACACACCGTCTCTTTGAGCTTTTTTCCTTAATTCGAATTAACATTTTCTTAATTTGAGTTAATTTATTTTGAAATAAGGTGTTATTTTGATACAACTTGTGTCGAAACAGCTTGTATCGAAATAACCCCCTGTGTGTGAACATAGCCAATGACTCTCATAGGTCACAGTAGTAGGATCAGGTACTAGAGGGTTACAAAATAGAATCAAGTTTTATTTATTTATATTGTGGTACTGCCCAGAGACCTGAGTTAGGATTAAGGCCCCATTGTCCAGCCTCTGTATCAACAAATAGCACAAGATGGTCTTTATTCTGAAGAACATCCGTTACGGAAGTATTTAAGCCCTGCCCCATTAGCACCTTAAATGTCTTCTACAAAGGCCAAGGCTATACAGAAGAAGACTCTGGACAAGAAGGAATAGAAAGGGTTCTGCTTCTGGATTAACATTACATATGAAATATTCTGGCAGATTATATTGATTAAAGAAGGGAAAATGGTTATCCCTTTGTGTGGGGGTGAATGAAGAATCTCCATGTCAGCTCAAAGATAGAAAGACAGCACAAGAACTATGATAGGACAATGAAAGCTGGAGTGGCTCAGTTAACAGACCTAATTATGCATCTTCCTTGCTTTATGTTTGTGGGGGTTTCTTTTGTTTTTGTTTTTTTTTACAGGCAACCACCACACTTACGATCCTCCAACAATCCCTAGGTAGGAAAAAAGCTTCATAAATGTTTACATATGAAAGTACTGAATGGTATAAAACCTGAAATTTTCAGTATTTAATTTCTCATTATCTTAAGCTCTATATCTGACATTTCTTTATAAGCATTGTTAGATGCTTACAAGTTCATGTGGAAGCATTTTCCTTACCATTCAGTCTGCTTATCATTCCTGACTTATTCAGTCCTGCTGTAAGCCAACATCAATTTTTCAAAATAGAATAAATTGGGATGCTACAAACAAGAAAATGTCCATGCTGTAGGAGTCATTGGTATCATTGTGCAGATCATATCAACTGTGTTTACTCAGGTATGTATTAATTAAGCTACCAATGCTTCTCAAAAACAATTTACTTGTAAGAAAAGGTGAGAAGGCAGAAATGAATATAGTATTAGATGTGGCCAGTTCAGTTTGTGTTAGTCAATAAGGGGGTCAGAGTCATATTTTCAAAAGTATTCATATTCTTCAAGTTGAACATAGGTGTCTTGTGAGAGTTTCAAAAGCACTGAGCCATCTAACTCTCGATTTAGATATTTAAATGCTTTTGAAAATCCGATCCCAAGTTTTAAGCTTTTGAATATGCATGAGGAACTTGAAGCATCTCAGTAGTCTGACTGAGGTTAATGGAATTACCAACATATAGTTAAGCATACTCTTAATGGGCACTACACAACTAGTTTATTTCAAAATAACACACGTTATTTCAAAATAAAAAAAAATTAGGTCTACATGACGTTTCCCTATTTTGAAAGGACAGACCTTGTCCTTTCGAAATAAGGATTGTCATGTCGAAAAAGTAAAACCTGCCCCCCCTCGAAACAGCCGTTATTTTGGAAGGGGCTATTTCGAAGGAACGCCATTAGACCTATTGTTCCAAAACAACACCGTTGTTTTGAAACAACTGTTCGAAACAGGGGTCCAACTGGCATTATTTTGAAATATCCCTTTTGAAATAGCCGTTGTGATTCCGCGGTTTTCCTTATTTTGAAACGGACCCTTTTGAAATAAGGGTTTTATTTCAAAATAAGCCCTTTCAAAAGGACTGATTTTGAAATAAAATCGTGCATGTAGACATGCCCAATAGATTTGCTGGATCTGGGGCCTGTATTAAGTATTTATTACTCTAATGATTGTAAGTTGCATAGCAACCAATATACTACACTACACTGTGGATAGTTTGTAAGTTTATTTCCAAGTTGTGATGGTAATACCAAGGGGAAAATTTCTTTTTAAAAAGCAAACAAAACTTGACTTTTGGCAGTCAGCAGCCATGGATATTTCTGAAACATGTCATCTAAACTTCATTGTGATTTACAACGTACAATCACATACATGTTAGTAAGATCACAAATTATCACAGAATTAAGCTCTGGGTACTTCAGTGAATATTTTTTTAAAACTTTCAATAAGTAGAGTAGTGGATATTACAAGAATAAATTACTACCTGTGTGTTTCAAGTCCAGAACAACAAATTTCAAAATCTCTGACACACATAGCTGAGAGTTATATTTTATGAGCATTTTAATATTCTGTGCATTCCCCTTTGGAATCCTTCTACTGGTTCCCTCTTCTTTAGTTCATCAGGTACTAGCTTCTTCTAATCTTTAAGGCTTCTGATATTATTTCCACTTCCAATTTATACAATCTTGTATTTTATCATGTTCCCCTCTCCAGGCAATATCCCTTCAGCTCTGCCAATTATGCCAGACTTCATTACTCATTTCTCTGCTTCTCCCATGTGTGAAAGGATCTTCAGACTTCTTCTATGCCTATCATCTTTGTGCAGAAAGACCGCCTGAAATTAATATGCAAAGCAGAAAAATGTATCTATATGGCTATGTTCACACAGGGCAGGCTTGTTTCAAAACAAGATGTCTCGAAACAAGCTGTTTTGAAATAACATGTTATTTCAAAACTCTTTATTTCGCAGGACAAAATCTATGTCTGCAAAATAAGGGAGCGAAATAGCAGGCCCACAGTGTGGACCTGCTATTTCGCTTTGGGAGGGGAGTGCAGGCACTCGCAAGGTGCAGTGCAGAGGGGCGCTGCACCCCACAGGTGACTGCAGAGGGCTGCAGGCACCGGCGGACTCAAGCACGGGGCTGCGCCTCACTCCACCGGTGCCTGCAGGGGACTGCAGGCACTGTGCCTCACCTGGAGGGTGCCTGCAGTCCCCTGCAGGCACCCGCCAGGAGAGGCGCGGTGGGGCGCCTCACCCTAGGGGCTTTAAAGCCCCAGCTGCCCCCAAACCTGAGGGCGTGGCGCCGGAGCATGGCTGGAGACCGCTGCTGCCGGGGCCAGAGTGAGTGCCAGCCCGGAATCCCCAGCACCGATGCTCCGGCCGGGAGTGGGGCTGAGGTATCCCCCTCGGCCCCACCCCTGGGATCCCTGGCGTCACTGCTCCTGCCAGGGGTGGGGCTGGGGCATCCCCCACTGCCCCGCCCCCGGGATCCCCAGCATCACTGCTCCTGCCGGGGGTGGGGCTGGGGCATCGCTTGTGGCCCCACCCCCGGAATCCCCCGCGGCGACGCCCCGGAACCCCCGGCAGCCCTGCCCCAGAATCCCCCATGGCGCCGCTCCTGCTGGGGCCTGCAGGCACGCGCCAGGTGAGGCGCGGGGCTGCGCCGCACTCCGCCGGTGCCTGCAGTCCCCTTCAGGCACCAGCGGGGTGTGGCGCAGCCCCACGTCCCCCCCCGCGGACACCCCTCAGCACCCTCGCCAGGGTGCTGAGGGGGGCTGCCCTTCCTCCCAGGGTGCTTAGCACCCTGGGAGGAAGGTCACATGTTGTTTCGGAACACTTTGTTCCAAAACAACATGTCCGAACAGGGCTGTTTCAAAACCTCTGGTTTCGAAACAGCCCTGTTTTGAAACCAAAGCAGGTTTAAGTTGTTTCGGAAGAACCACGGCCATTTCAAAGCAAGCTGTTTGCTTGTTTCAAAATGGCCATGCGTCGTGTGGCCATGGCACTTCTTATTTCGAAACAACCTCTGTTGTTTCGAAAGAAGAAGTGTGTGTGGCCATACCCTATGTGTATCCTTCTACTTTTATTACCCATATACTACAATATCTGCCATGGTCTCTCTTCCTTTCTTGCCAGAAGGAAGCCTGAAGGTTTAGAGGTGATGTTGATTGTTTTTAAAGGTATCTGTAAGAATGAAACCAACATTGTGGGAAAACCTAGACACAAAAGTGAGTTTAGAATTTGAAGGATAGTACTATGCTTTCTCAAGACACCACTGCCTTCTACAGATAAACCTACAGTAAATTGTCAGTTAACAGTACCTTGTCAAATGACTGGCAGAGCTATGTTATTCATAGCATTAATATCTCTTGTTTATTTATATCTTTAAAAAATTGCCTCAAAATTGCAATTGGGCTTGTAGTTTGTGTGCATAATGACTTCCTGCCATTCTGTTTTTTTCATTCCCTCCTTCCCCTACTGTTGCTCAAACTTGTAACTTATCTCAAAATAGATTGTCAATTTGTTTAGTCAGGATCTGTCTCTTAGTATATATTTCTATAGGACTCTAAATAAAATGGAGGTAGTGCTGCTGTAACAGATAAATTGTCAGCATAATTATAAATAACAATGTCTATTAAAATTACACTTTCATTTTCTGTCATTAAAACTGTATAAACTAGAACTTGAAAATAGGTTTAGACCAGGCCCAGGCTTCAGGGTCAAAAGATGATTCAAGGATAATCCTCAGTTTGTGACTGGTTGGTATAAAGAGTTGAGGCATGTTTGTGACAAACCTTCAGCTCTAAATTGCAGGAATGTTCTGTAGTACGGTGTGATGAGACCTCTGCCATCTTGAATTGGACGAAAAAAATCTCAAAATCATTTCCTTCTGTTGAGATTTCCCTCATCAGGAGCTGAACTCTACAAGACAGTATTCCTACAGGGTTTTAGTTGTAGCAATTGAAGAACTATGCCTCTTCCATATTTTGATGGCTGTCTGGAGATCCTGACACTTGAATCCAAATCCTTTGCTCTCAGAATTGTAGTAGCATGCACTGAACTTCCAGGTTTGGGCCATATCTGTTAAACCATTAACAAACTATGCAAATTTACATTTTAATATTGCTTCTTACTAAACTGTAGAGATCGCTGGGTCTAGTTCAAAGCTAACTGAAGAGCTTCAATTGCCTTAAAGGGGTTTGGGGGTAAGGCCTCTTCACTCTCAGATCAGTTTCCCCTGATTACTGTATTATCAGTTGACGTCTCTATGTAAAACTACATATTAATTTTTCTTCCTTGAATGATGATAAATTGCCATAAGCTTTTTTTTTTTCCCTTGTGAGGGGGAAAAAATGCACTGAAGCAAAACTGTTTGTTTAGTCAGTCCCAATTCATATAAACAGTAATTTAGATTGCTTAGTAACTTCAACTCATGCCAAATCTGTATGAGTAGAAAGTGTTGAAGGATGGTGATTGCCAGCCGGGAAAATCTTTCAGCACATGGAAAACATCCAGGTCAAAGTTCACAAAGCTTTGTCTTTCTGGCAGTTTTACCTTTCTTTGCTAAGAATTACAAAGGTCACTCTGACTGGCCTGGTAGCATCGTAAGATTAATGTCTTCAATACTATTCTGCTTTTGTTTACATTTTAATGCTTCATTTTGTACATCTGTTTTAAGGAATTTAATAGATTGCTCTCCTTTTCTTTTAGTGAATGATGATATACTATACTATGAACATCTTTAAAACATCAGTCATATAATTTATTATTTTTCATGCAATTACATTAGGTGTGGTGAACCCTGTATTCTAAGGACTAATGCTGAAATCATTACTACTTATGAGAGTTACCCTTGCTCACATAAAAATTTCCTTTATCTTCAGTGGTTCTACTTAGCTGAGAAAATGTGCAAGATAAGCCGCTACATTTTTTGTCACTTAATATACTTTGAGAAGGCATTTACCGAGAATAACAAGGGAGCTTGAAGACTTCAATGCACCTGTCTTTTAAAGACCATTGGCTTTCTAAATCACTTAGATTCCATTTCTGCAAACCTTTTTTTTTCCCCCCCCCACTATTTCAGGTGTGTGTGGGGGGGGTATTTTTTTAAACTCCTTCCTCTTAATCCTTCCCCCAGGGTCAAATTCTTTGGTTCCACTGCTAAATTAGAAATATTTTTCTTTAAGATAGCTATTGGCATATTGACATATCACTGGTCACAAATCCATACGGGAGGAATGTTAAAACACCTGTGTAAGTGTTTTGCACAATTGGGGCACCAGGCACTTTGGAAAATCCAACTCCTTGATATTAATGTTGTATATCTGAAGATTAATTCTTCCATTTTTTATCAAAATTTAGGAACATAATACTTCAAAGGTATTCCTTCAGTTTAGATAATTATTTAGTGAATAATAAAAGTAGAATTGAAAAATCTACTGAAAGCAGAAATATTAGTGTAGCATAAATTCTTATGGCATGAAAAGAAGAAGCTAAGAGATTTCCCTCTTTCATTCAAAAACAGAGCAGAAAGCAATCACCAAAGACTGCATATCCCCTTTGCAAAAACCGGGAGGAAAGGAAAATTTTCTTAACAATTTCCACAGATTTGTCAGGCCAAATCCTCCACTTCTTTTTCCTCCTTAGAAGAGTGGTCGGTGTTGATGAATGGACATAGGCAGTGAATGAAACCGCCACCATGATGAAATCTACAGGAAAACAGAAGACTTTTTGGCATTCTGTTTCAGCATGATTTCCTTCACCTCCTAACTCACTCCAAATTCTTCTCTTCATCTCTTGAGTGATTTTGTCTTATTTGTGCTGTGTTGCTGTTGACTGGTTATTTGCCAGGTCTTCCCATCTGCTCTGTGGTCATTTGAAAGAACGCAATAAGAGTTATGCTTGGGATTTGCAATCTATAGATGGTGGCTGTGCAGGCAATTTTATACATAAATACTTTTGCTATGCTTGCATGTTTCCAATCTATCAATTTTTCTCCTTTCCTCTGTGTTTCTCTGTGCGGCAAAAGTGAGCAACTGAGATCTGCTTCGATACTTGTTTATTAAAGACAGGTGAAATGGATTATTCTAGAATGCTATTGTCAAATGATTTTTGTTTCCTAAATCAGCAGTATCTGGAAGTAGACCTCAGATGTTTACGATTAGCAATCATTATCTGAGGGGTGTTTAAAAGGAGAACATCTGAATTATGCATTCTTCCATTTGTAAAAGAAGAGTTGAACTAATGGAAGGGGAGGACATTCAAAAATAGAATCCCAAGAGTAAACATCACATCTAAGGCCCTATCTATTCTAAACCTGAAAAGGTTTCACTGTACATTTTGCAAAGAAGTGGGATTTGCTCCCACAAAAGTTCATGCAATAAATAAATCTGTTAGTCTTTAAGTGCCACAGGACTCCTTGCTATTTCGCTAAACTAGACTAACATGGCTACCCCTTTGGAACTTTGCAAAGAATGTATCACTAAAATAAAGTGTCCCAGAGTTTATATGTGGGCCACTTTGTCAATGCATTTTGTATTGTAAGTGACAGCTTTAAGTTTCCATTAAAATATCATATTTCATTTTTAAAGTATTTGACGAAGCTAATAAGATGCACTGGAAAGAGGGAAGGATATGAAGCACATGATGCCTGTTCAGTTATGGGACACTTGACTAATGATGACAAACATCACAGACAGTGTCACATTAATAAGAAAAGATGTCTCTATCTTCAGCTGTAATAAAGATCCCCCCCCCAAAGTGTTTTGAATGGCTTTTATGAGATCATCAGATAATGAAGATTTTGACCAATTAAGAGAAAGAACTATTTACTTTTGTGTTCCTTATTTAACAGGAAACTACAAAGTGTGCCTAGAGCAAAGATCACACTGAGAATCATAGAAGATTAAGGATGAAGAGAACTCAAGAGGTCATGTAGTCTGACCTATTGCTCAGAGGAAAACTAACCCCACATAATTCCTGCCAGCTGAGATTTTTTTCAATCTAAGCCATAGAAACCTCTAAGGATGGAGATCATGTCATTCTAGTGCTTCACTGTCCTTCAAATAATTTTTCTCTTGTATATAACCTTGATATCCCCCCTCTTTCCCTTATATATATCCTAGACATCCCCCAATTTGAGACCATTGCTCCTTTTTCTGTCTTCTGCCATTATTAAGAACAACCTAACTCCATCCTCTTTTGAAAATTCCTTTAGGTAGTTAAAGGTTACTATCAAATCCCCACTTACTCTTACCTTCTGTAGATTAAATAATCTCAGTTTCTTCAGGTTTCCTTATGAATCATGTGCACCTAGCCTTCTAATAATTTTTGCTACCTGTTGATAGCACATGCAGGAGATTTGGGGGAGGCAGTTGTCCTCTGTTCTCTACCCCTCCCCTCTTCTCTTAAAAAAAAAAATCCTCGCTGTTTCTGTGCCAAAGAAACAACAGACAATTACAGTGCTTCATGCAGAGAGAGGAATTAATTGAAAACTTCCTTGGACTTGGAGTGGGATGGAGCTATGTTGTCATAATTAAGGGGATGGGAAAAAAACAGTAGAGCTACTGTCTGGGTACACAGACCTAAATTTTAATTGTATAGTTTCACTTCAGTGCTACTCCACTAGCAGATTGAATTACACCCCCCCCCCTTTCTTTCCCCCAAATATACTGCTCTAACAATGGAGACCCAGGCTTCAGAAGGTTGAGGAAAGCAGAATTATGTTGTTTCACTGTCAGTGTAGACCAGGGCTTAGTGCTCTCCACAGTTTTCCTTGGGTGCAATCTGCTCTATGTCCAGATTACTAATGAAGGTATTGAACAAAACTGGCCAATGAGAATGAGTATCCCTCAGATTAAAATTAATTTAAACCTGACTGTTAATGCTGCATGAAAATCACAATTTTGATTGTGCAGGAAATTAGAGTAATATAAAATTTGTTTTCTTTTTGCATTTTCACATAAACTTGAAATATCAGAATTTTGCATAAAACAGAGTATTAAAAAATAAAAAAAAGAAAGAAAAAAAAAGTTACAGCATTCCTGAAATACAATGATTCATTGTGGTTTGTGAAACCAAATCAAACTATTAGTTTTGTTTCTTTTTAGAATGGAACTTTGTCTGACTGTTCTGGACTGGTGCTTTATAGGACCTGCAGTTCTCAAGCTTCAATTCTTTTTTATTGGCTAGTAACCCGAACCAGGCTTTCCTCCCTGAAATGGCATGGTCATGGGTTTCCCATAATGCATTATGGCAGTTCAGCCAGAGGGGAGATGGCAGTGCATTTGAGCAAAGTAGCCCAGTTGGAGAGCCAAGCCCACAGCTGAGAATTAAAAGTCTCATAAGGAAATAATGACAACTCACATGAATGTGGTTTAATGATCCATTCATCCAAAAATAAACCCTTTGATTCCATATGACACAAAAAGAAATGTTTCAATTTGGGCAACCTAAGAAAATGAAATATTTTGTCTTCCAGTTTTCTCAATGAAAAACTGAAAGTTTGCCTTAAAAAATCACTTTTGATGAAATTGCATTTTATTTGGGGGGGGGGGGAATAGCTAGACAATTCCTAACCAGCTTTATCTGCAATACACTGAACTGCACTAGAAACTGGAGATAAAATGTCATACATCTTTTCACTGCTCAACTGTCTGAAATATCTCCAACTTCTGAAGTCATCCTCTGCACCATCTTCTTTATGGCCTTAAAAAAAAAAAAATCCCTTCCCTTCCTCTGCTCCTGCATCACACTTTCCAAAGTGGCTAAAAACACATCCCTTCTATTCAATCTGCAGGAAGTCCTCTTCTGCCCACTTGTTTCTGGATTGCTGTCTTCCTTCTCCTACTATACTCACTCCAACTTTGACTCATTCCTACTTTTCTCCTTTGACTCTCAGGCCCTGTCTACATAACTACCCTTCCAGGTGATGTTGGCAGAAGCAAGTTTAATGTCTAAAGGGGTTATTTTTAGAAAAAGAAAACAGAACTGTTTTGTGCCACCACCTATTAATCTAGGACAGTTATACATTCCCCTGTGCACTTCTAATAAGTGATACTTCCCCTCATATAAGCAGCATGGGACCCAACAAAATAAATGTTTTATTAAAAGAGAAAAGGGGAAACATGGGAAGGCACCACAACCATAAACCAAAATTCCCGTAAGGGAACCCAACTCCACAATGTGTTTATCGGTGTCATTTGCCTCTGTTTCTCCCCTTGCAGTGCAAAAGTCTAACAAAGGGCCCTTTATACACCACTCCTTTTTCCCTGTACTAACTTTGGGACAATGAAGAGAGGCTACAGAAATTTTGGATCAGAAATGCTGCATTTTTGAGTCGATAAGCTGAGCTTATTTCAGACCTCCATCATAGGCACATGAGACAAAGAGTTGCACAAACAATGGAGCACTGAGTGACAATCACACTCTGCAAACTTTTAGTTCAGGATTATTACCTGTCAGTGGGAATTAACTCTGGAGTGGAACAGACACAGTGGGCATCACTACCATGAAAATGTGTAGGACCACTATCAGCCATCTGCTATAAAAAACAATGATTCAACAATATGCAGGACATAGTGGATATTTTTACAGAAAGTGAGGCTCAGGTACTTCAGTAGGGTGACAGATGGCATATACATCCTTATTTTGGAACCAGACCCCTTTACTTACATTCAGAATACTTCACCATAAAGACCTAATTTTCTATGGCAAAGGAATTATTGATGGATTACTACGGAATCTTCACTAATATCAGTGTTTGCGGTGTAGGGAAGGTATGCATGACGTTTACTTCTTTAAGAAGTCAAGCCTGTTCAGAAAGCTGTAAGCAGGGGTATTCCAACCAGTGGATTACCATTGGTAACACTGAAATGTCAGTAGTGGTTCTAGGGATGCAGCCTCTCCCTGGCTCACACTAGCCATCTCAACAGTAGCAAGAAAAAAATCAACCATTGACTCAGCAAGAGCAGAATGATAAATGATAAATGTGTTTTGGGTAGATTGAAGGAATTCTAGTAGTGTTTACTTACTATATTGGCTCTCAGAAAGGAATAAATCCCAATAGCTATAGCTGCTTGTTCTGGCTTGCACAATATCTGTGAGACAAGGGGGGGAAGGTAACATCCAGGTGGAGGGAAGAAGGTGAAACATCTGACTTCTCTCTCAAATAGTGAGGCGCAAGGTCTATTACAAGAGCACAATGTGAAGCTATACAGTTGAGGGAGGCTTTAAAAAAATCACTTTAATGATCAAACAAATGTTCTCTGGGCCGGGAACTTTGAGTTTAGTGTATTGCTTACTATGTATCTACAACTCTAATGAGGGAAGTGGGGGACAATGCAAAAAATCTGTGTCAAATAACCCCGTCACAAAAAAAAATATGGATTTTTAACATAGTGGAATGGTGTGAAAATTTAAAATTATAAAAGAAGTAAATGTTTATGCCTTTTATGAATGAGCAAATATAGTCTATTGTGGTTACACATACACTGAACAGTGTGCACTATGACTGGTTTAAGTGAAGCTTGAATGCATCACAGGGTGCATGTTGGAGAGTGTAGGGAGTGTCAGCCAGAGAGTCTTCCAAGGACTGAAAAGAACGAAGAGTACATAAGTTTGGTACCTGTATATCAAATGGAGTTTCCTGCTTAAGAGACCCCGTTATATCCTAGTGTATTTCTCTTTCCTTATTTTTCTGGGAGTCCTGTGCCTGTCTTTTGCCCTTTGTCTTTTACCATGCTGTCAGTAATATTGACCCTCCAGGTCCTTTGTTCAGTCTGATGCTGAATTTGTGTGCAAGATCTCACAGAATATGTTCTCCCTAGTTGTTCTTTCCATTCCTCATCAGGGTCAGGCATTCAGCAGGCATGAAGGGGACACCACTCAGGGACACCAGTGAAGGCCACCATGACAGAAGCTGATGATAAAAAAAGACATTTTTTCCTTTTGTAATAGTATCTCTGTTTAAAAAATTCCTTTCCTTATTACCAAAAACATTTTAATACAATGTTTATGGACATTTCAGCTTTGGAGTGCCTCTGCATAGCACTGTTCTCCAACCCTAGCCAGTGTGAGCATGACCTGATATGGACAAGTTAGGAAGCATCTTCTGTTTCATGAAACTATAGAAGTTCAGTCCCTGTTCCATGCTTCCAGATGTAGAGAGATGTCATGGAAAATTAGCACTAATTTGCACAAACAGGTGACTTCTCACTTTTGATTCTCACACAGGCACAGAAAACACAGCTGCTACTGGATTTCTAAGCCACCTGGACTTATATGATACTAACCTAGTTAATGCAATGGCATGACTCAGAATCATCTTGGAATGTGTAACAAGGTATTGTGGCCTTCTTCTGTTCCTGGACCCGAGGAAGGGCCAGAATGCCCTTCCTGGAAAGAGCCAAGCATTATAGGACTCAGACCCTGAGAGGGAGGGCGAAGGCAGGAAAGGGAAGTATAAAAGGCCAGCCCAGAAGCAGAAGGATGCTTCCTCTGCTAGGCTGTGGTTGGGGCTGGACCTGGGTCCTGCTGCCAGACTGCCTTCACCCTAATTTGATGGGAATCCCAAAGGCCTGCCAAGCCTACTTAGGCTGTGTTCAGACAGACATGATTATTTCGAAACAAGTTGTTTCGAAACAACTTGTTTCGAAATAACGCCTTATTTCAAAATGACTTACTTCGAATTAGCAAAAAAGTCATTTCAAAATAAGAAAAAAGGGGGGAACGAAATAGCAGGTTCACACTGTGAACCTGCTATTTCGCTTCCTCCGGGGCTGCAGGCACCGGTGGGCTGCAGCGCTGC
>ML681993.1:18944699-18961272 GCA_007922195.1 Podocnemis expansa | reverse complement strand
AAAAAAAAAAAAAAGTTCTGTCCAAATGATGTTTTGTTATTTTGAAATGACGAGCCCCCATCATTTTGAAATAATGATCATTATTTTGAAACAATAAAACCTAGGGTGAAATTGAATTAGCGGTTATTTTGAAATGGTTGTTTCGAAATGATGCCATTTGGATGTGTTATTTTGAAATAACCATTATTTTGATTTAACACTTTTGCCCTTCCCAGGGTGCCTTCCTTTTCCTATATATTGGGTGGTGGCATGGCCCAGCAAGGAGGCCATGTTGCAACATCTCCCATGCTGCCCCTCTCCTGATTCAAAATAGCAAGTCCTGTAACTGGACTTGCTATTTCATTTTCAAGTTTTTGCTTATTTTGATTTAAGTTAATTCTAAATAATGATTTTATTTCAAATTAACTTATTTTGAAATAAGCTTTCATGTGTGAACACAGCCATTGAAAATCTCTGGAATCCACAAAGTGAGTTAGAAATCTAAGCTGCTTTTATAATGCATAGGTAGAAAGAGGTACCTGACAATGAAATCCTTAAAATGCTGGAGGAGCAGCCTAAACTAGGCAATAGGATGGGAGTCTTCTGTGTCCTAAATCCTGTTAATCTCATGGAGTTTTCACATAAGTTTATGTTTACACTACAGCAGCACAACTACAATGGATGGGTACAACGTTCATCTGCTGTGCCACAGTTGTACAAGCTTTTTCTCTGTAAACATGGTGGGGTTTTGTTTTGGTTTGGAGGGTTTTTGTTTGTTTGTTTGTTCTTTTCCCTCCTGGCAAATGCAAGCCATCTACTTACCTTGGGCAAGACACCCAATTTAATTTTCCACCTCTCCTACATGAGGAGAAAAAAATTGTACAGGGGTCTGCACCTTGCAGCTGACTGCCCTAACCACTGACCTATGGGATGTTCTGAGGTGGGACTCCTTCTGTCTCTTGTTGAAACCACATTAGCTTAAATTAAATAATTAGCTATTAATTGGGCCAGACACAAAGTGAGAATGACACTATAGTCTAGTGGATAGGTCCTCACTTCGGAGGAGGGAATCACTTTTTTCCAAATCCGTTGTCCTCGAAAAGGGAGGGGGAAATTTTATTGTAGCTTCCTACATCTCAGGGGACTACCCTAATCACTGGACTAAAGATTGTAAGGGACCAGTCACTACCTCCTCCGGGCTGGAACCCATGAGACTGAAAACTAAGTGCAAGAGACAAACTAATGATAGCGATGGAATCAGGAAGAACTTGAGAAGGGCCAGGGCGAAAAATCTGGGTGGAAGATGTTATTGTGTATGTGTCTGTTTCCATTCGTCCTTTAACTTTGGAAGGGTGATGGTGATGATTTTTTGTGTGTGTGTGTGTGTGTGTGATTTAGCCCTTTAGTTATGTCACTGACACATCACTAAATTCTGGATGACAGCCAGGGGAAGTACTGTATCTCTCAGCTGTGAGGAAACTGAGGCGGTATGATCCCAAAGCCAAACTGGGTATGCCTGCGCTATAGGAAGTATTATGAAGATGACAAGTTAAAAAGTGTCCATGTGCGTGTGCACGTGCATGTGCAGCAAGAAATGTAGTGTCTATTTTTGTTGGTTAGAGGTGAAATTCAGCTTTATGTAATAGAACTGTGCATTCAAATACAGTCAACAATGCATAGATTCAGAGGTTTATTTTCTTATTTTCTTAGAGGGCAGGACATCCGATGAGGGCACTCTATCCCCAACCCTTTTCCCTGCCATGTTCAGAGTACATGGGCTCCCCTTCCCCATGCCGTCTCCCAAATCCCTTCTCTTGCTGTGCAGCTCCCAGACACCTTCCCTTTCCACTTTCGCAACCACGTTGTGGCAGGCAATCAGTCTCAGTCTCAGTCACAGAGGCTGGGCTTCTGTCTCCCCTCATCTCAGCTCATTCAATGCCAGTCATTTACCATTCTGTCCTTGGGTTGTGTTCAGTCCCAGATGACGTTTGATTAGCTTCTTCCCATGTGGGCCCCAGCCTCTTTTTCCTTTATTATCTGTGATTTGTGCAATGTGCTGTCAATCAATTAGCACGCTGATGGACTGAGAGTGGGGGATGGTGTTGTGGCTCCCTGGGAGCCCAGCTGAGGTTTCTGTGATTAAGACTCTGATTGGTTGGCAGGCCACAGCACAGCTGAGCTTGGATTGACAGAAGCACTTCCTTTATTCCCCTGTGCTGTGACTTCGATCATGTGAGTTAGCGAGTCAGAGCATGTGTGTCAGTGCCTTTGAGCATCCCAGCCCTCCTCAGCTCTGCCAGCAGCCAACAGGAGTTTGCTGCTCTGGTGCAGAGAGCTCCCAGGAAGTTCTACGGGCTGGATTAGCACCCATGCCAGGCCAGATCTGGCTTGCGGGCCATATGTTTGACACCTCGGCATAGATGTTTTGCTATGAATTTTAGCACAGTCAAAATATCAGGATAGTATCCTATCTATCTGACAGAGGATCTCTGTTTTCACTTCATAAATCCTTCTAGAAGTTGGCAGGAAAAAGCTATCTACAACATCTTAGAAATGTGTTTGCATCTCTTACATATGACACTGACACAATTGGGCTTTTTTACAAAAGCTACCTTTGTTGTTAGATCCTTTGGTTTTTTGGCAACCGAGGAAATCTGAACTAAACAGATCAGTTTAATAAAATAAAATAAAATCTTCACACAACACTGGCTATGTGCATCCCCCCCCCATAGCTTTTTTCCCCCCAACTATAGTATCTATCCTTTAGCTGTTTTAGATTGTTTAAATGTGATGATTTTACAGTAAGTAGGTGGCTGTTGCTGAGATGCGGTAAGTAACACTATTTGGAGCAACAATACAGGAGAGTATTTTAAGGAGGGGATACTACCTGCAGGGAATGCAAGGCATAGCTCATATGGACTAATCAAGCTATAATACAAATCTACTGTTATGATATGGCTCTGTCTCCCACTGTTTGAGCACTTCAGCTGATAGCAAGCATCTAATTCTCTTTGCAACTCCTGTGGAGTTCAGCTCCATGGGCTAGAAGTAGAATGCTACAAGTTCAATAGTCTTCACTAGAACTATTTCTTTCCGACAATTTTCCTTTCCTTGGCTTAAACTGTAATATTGTCTCAGTGTAAATGAGTGACTAATCAAAAACACTTGGCAATCTATTGATAAAAGAGCAGGGTTTTTATATTTATATTGCCTTTTCTTGTGTAGATTATATAATTTGACAGACTAGTGATGCACATTGCATAGTCTTCTGTCATATTTCATTCTAACCATTGCATAGGTGCACATGGCAAGAAACTTCTAGTGAGACCCATCGCAACATCCCTCCCCTGCATTTTCACTTGCTCCTCAGACATATGCCCGTGCATACTGGCAGTGCATTTGGCAAACGTGTTCAGGAATTAAGCTAATTTAAGCTAGCCCTCTGATGGTGTTCTGATTTGAGAGTTTTATCCACTTTTTTATAAAATCGAATAGATGTCTCAGGTGCTGTTTGAATGTTTCAAATTTTAGAATTCTAATATATTTCATCTGTTTAAGTTATAAGTAATTTAAATAAATAATAGATGACACAAGTTTAGGGAGAAGAAATATAAACACATGGCTTAATATAAACCACTTTCACAATAGAGTTTATCAAAACCATGCAAAAAGAATTGTAGCATACATTGAAATTTTGTCTTACTAACAGTGCCATTTAAAACAATGCTTGGAGTTTACTACAGGAATAGAGTTGGTAAAATATTTTCAAAGCGAACTTTCTAAAAAAAAATAAATATCCTGAAATCAAAGCATTCTCAGATACTTTGGAAAGCAGAAGGAAATAGCAAATTGTTTCAATTTCTCATGGAATGGAAATCCCAATTTTTGATCATATCTAGAGATATAAAGTTAGCTTGTTGCATCTGATGAAGTGGGATTTTCTCCCACGAAAGTTCATGCGAAAAATAAATCTGTTAGGCTTAAAGTGCCACATGACTCCTTGTTTTTTGTTTTTGTTTTTTGTTGTTGTTGTTGTTGTTGTTGTTTTTGTTGTTGTTTTTGTTTTTGTTTTTTTTCTGGACTAGACTAACACGGCTATCCCTTTGGAAACTGGAGATTAGACCTTAGGAAATTTTCAGAGAGGCTGAAGATGCTGCACTTCTAAATGATTGCCTAAAAGGATTCCAGGCAAAACACTATTGTTACAAGATAAGAAAATTAAATTGGGTAATTCTTCTGATATATGCCAATTTCCAGGTCTAGTCCATCTGGGAATAATGTAAAAATAGTCTCTGGCAGTTTAGCATTACTGTCAGAAGGGAGTGTAATACATATCACAGTATGAGGGACAAAATTCTTTCCATTAGGCAATTTCACTATTTTTAACTTTTCCCTGTCTTGGGGGTAAAGTAAACACTTCTAATTTTTTTCATCTATGAAATGGAAATGAAAAATAAAGGTATAATATTAAGATATCATAGTTTAATATAAAATGAAACCAAAATTGTATGAAACAAGTTCAAACAATTTTTCAAAACTATACAAGCAAAAGAGACAAAGTTGACATTAGTAATTTTTATCATTTTTCATCAAATGTAGTAATTGATATGCTGCTGTAAAATATCTTGATTTTGATTAAATTATTTTTCAGTTGTTAATTTAGATCTTAGGCTTTCTAGTTTAGTAGAGCAGTATACTACTGCACTTCTTACTAAAACAATAGCTTAAAATAGTTTGTAAGAGAGGAAATTCATAACTGTTGCTAAGAATGGACAAGCCTGCTATTGCAGGCCCACTTCCAGTGTTGAGGGAGTTAAAAACCCAGTGGAGAAGGGTAGCCAACGGGAGTGGGCAGCTGAAGGGCCAGTCAGGGCTCAGGAGCCCAGCATATCAGAGGGCTACATCCACTACTCTGGGAACTGGTCAGTTGGCCTGTGGAGAGGGAAGGAACTGTTGGCTTGACTGCAGTCCTAAAGACACTGCACCATGGACTGCCACTGCTGGGGGCTTATATATACCAGATCCAGATGAAAGTGTGAAGGTTCATGGGAAGATGTGGATATGAGCCTCAGGACCTGCCAGTCTGTGGAAGGACTGAGTTAGGGGCAGAGGTGCAGCTCACTGGGGGCACATAGTGTCCCTGGGATTAATCCTGGAGAAGTGGGTTGGCCACATCCCACCTGCCTTCCCCCAGGTGGCCTGTAGCTGATGCCAGGACTAGTGGTAGCCTCTGTGTGTCCGCCTGGGACTAGACTGTACCATGGAAGGGGGAAACCTGAATTGTTGATCTGAGGGGCTGAGGTCCAACAAGAAGACTTGGGAATGGAGACTGGTGAAGACTACATGTAGACCACTGGATGAGGTGACCACCCGAGTCAATTCCCCTATATCATCATCAGGACGTGGCTATCTGGTGGATCACAATGATGCAGATTGTCTACATCTGGCAATGCCAACAGCTGGAAATAGTTAATTTAACTTCACATTAATTTAGTTTTCCTTTATTATGTCATTTTTCTCCCCATTTCTTTCCAGTAACATATTTTTCCTCTATATTCTTTTGTTTCTTTTGTCATTTTTTTAAAATGTGGAATATACATGACCATCTTTCTTCAAGAAACTTTACCACTTTTATTTTTAATATATTCAATTTTCTTTCAATCCATTTGTTTCTTTCTGTATTCTCTGGCTCATTTGTAAATTTTTTCCTATCATGTGTAGCCCCTCTTCCCCAATCCTTGGGGGACTAATCCATCCTCTCTGAGAATGCTCAGTCTATGGAATGACACATAAAAGGGATAAATTTGGCTCTCGACTGAATAATTAGGTTTCATTCATGCTACTGCTTTAAATATTACAAACAGAACTACTTTGTAACCTGTTGTGTCAAAACAAGATGTTGCTGGAATCAGAATACACAATGCAGGCTCAGCTGATAATTTCTATAAAACCTTATTTTAAAACCTGTCCATAATGACACCCTTCATATTAAGGACTCTACTTGATGACACAGAGATACATTGGCTCCTTGGACACTGAGTTAATTTGTTTCCCTTGTAGTGTACTTTTTGGAAAGCTCAGTTAATTCTTTCTTATTTTGCAAATTATGTCACTACAAAGATACATAAACATCACAATAATGAAGTTGTAAAAGGTCATGTAACGATTTGGAACTATTGTCAGAGAAGGCAGTCAATACCTAGTTTAATACAAGCAATAGCAAGCCCAGTAATTGTTTGGATCTTACCGTAGACAACTGGCATATGAATCTAGTAGAAGTACAGGAAAAGTAGGAAGAAAATGGAAGGAGAAGAAGAATGCTAAATAACTAATCTTTTTTATTAATTTGATTAATTATTGCTCAGAGAAGTAATAAAATAAACTCAGGGGTTTTGGTTTTTTTTTTGATTTTCCAGTGACATATGTCAAAATAAATATAGAACAGTTGTGATGACTGTGGTGGAGTTGCAAAGAATAATATTAGCTTGAGGAGAATCAGCTGTATTAAATAACAAAACTAAACAAAAAAATAACACAAACAAAAAATCTACTATTTAATTTGTAATATGAACAGAGAGAGGAAATATGTCCCTAGGACACTGCTGTGATCCTGAAAACCCAAGTTAACAATTAGAGGAATATATATTATCACTTTTTTAGACATGGTATTGGTTTAAGGACTTGTTGACCGTAGTTCCAGAGACAAGATTGGTGAGATGATAACTTTCACTGGTCCATATCTGGCTTCTCAGAGACCTGAATTTTTTAGGTTACTGAGCTCTTCTTCAGATGCATTCCCCACAGCTGAACGAGAGCTCTGTGTAAGCATGAAATCTTGTGTCTTTCATGAGCAAAGCCTGGTACAAAAGAAGTTGTCACCTCACCCACCATTTTTCTTCAATATTTTGGGACCAACACCGTTACACCAACATGACAATAGTTAGTCACTCTTAATGATTTATTAGGTTTTGGGCCTGCTTTAGGCTTTTTGTGCACAGAAAATGTATGTGTTCAGAAATGTTTAATCAGATCCACAACTCTCTTTAGAATAATGTTTTCACAATAATTTTATGAATTTATACTTTGTATTAAACTCCATTTCACTTCTCTTGCTCTGGAAAGTGTCTGCAAAATCATGTCAAATGATAACCAAAGTCACTTTCAGGTTTATTGATTTACTCTTAGTGAGGAATTAGTTGTACCTTCTTAACTAATACATATGACACAGTAGCTGTAGCATAAAAGGCATTCATTACCCCCCCCCGCAAGGAGTTGCTTCTGCATATTATTTTAAAATGGGGAGGTATTTTAAAATAATGGAGACATATTCTGGCAAATGAAAGATACTGTACAACACCTGCTCATTTCACAAAGCTATTTCTGGAGACCAAGTACAGTGAAAACTGTTTTAGGTATAGCTGGATCATTACCCCCAATATCTAAGGCCAAGAAGCAAAACTGCAGTTACCAGTGCTTTTTATTCTCAGTACCTTTAAATTCTGAGAACACAAGTGAAGAAGATAACTATTGCTATAAAGGGAAAACCTGAGGAGCTGGTGCTACACTGTAGACACACTGTGACAAACTGTACCTCCTGTAATTCTCACACTGTACTCTTCAATGTTCTATTATTGATATGTTTTTTATAAAATATTTCTTGTCCTTGAGAGGTATAATTTCAGAATTCATAACCTAGTGAACATTTATATCCTGTTGAAGTTTATGCACCTTCATTGCATACAAAGTAATATTTGCTAAAACTTTGTTACTCAGACATATTGTGAATGTGAGGATGCCCGCCATCATTAGCTCCTCAGACATAACAAACAGGAGGCCAACAGTGAGCAAGAAGTTAAGAGGCTATCTCTGGTTATTTTCTAACAGTTGAGTTGTAAACAAAGACTGTTGCTCAAGCATATTCATTATGGGCGCTACCTCTCCCATGCCACAGAAAAGGATTTTCCAGCACCTGACAAAAAGCATAAATTTGGGACAGTAAACTCATCACTTTGCCACCTTACCTGGGATGTGGGAGATTAAAGTGAGTACCTTAGACATGAGACTATTGGCTACTGTGGCAGTGAGCAAATGTTTTGGCCAGTGGGCCGCACTGGGGTCTAGGCAGACCAGAGAGAAGCAGAGAAAAGAACAGAGCTGGGTGGGAGGAGAGGTTGCTGTATTTCACCAAGGTGCCACCTAATGTTCCTTCTAAGGGCCCTATGCAGCTGAGCAACATATTTTGCTCACTGTGCCCCCTTGCAGACCTGATCCTGCCCCCGTGGCCCGATCCTGCCTCCTCCACTCAAGCTCTGCTGCCTGCCTGGCCTCCTGGTGGTGGTGGGGGGGGCGGAGCACCAGCCCAGGTTTCCCCCAGCCGGCCGTGCCTCCTGGAGAACAGAGAGGGCCAGCACTGAGCTCTGGCATGTGGGGTCGGTGCTCTGGAGCAGCCCGCTCCTGAAGAGTTTGGGCTGCTTTGTCCCTCTGGCCTGAATGGGCTTGATCCATGGCCTGGGGGCCCAGGGGGTGAAGTGGCCCAAACTCTTTGGAAGTGGGCTGCTCCCGAGCCCCAACCCCACACTCCAGAGCTCAAAAACAGCCTCCTCTGCCTCCAGGGAAGCACAGCTGGCTGGCGGTAGCCTGAACTGGCTGCTCCGCCCTGCTGCAATGAGGCTGGGTGGGCAGCCGGGCGGAGCAGCCTCTGGCCCTGATGGCCCACGGCCCCCTTCCTCCCCCTCTTGGGAATTGGAAGGGGGGTGGTTAGGGCCCCCTTACCTGGCTGCTGGAGCAGCGCAGCCTTGCACCCGGCCACTCCTCTGTCCAGAGGATCTCTCACTGAGTATGCGCAGAGAGTCTGTGCATGCTCAGTGAGAGTTTACTTTGAGTGGGAGTTTTAAAAACTCCCAGCTCAGAGGAGCTCCCCAAATAGGGACTGCAGCTGCCGGCCATGTGCAGCTGGCAGCGTTCCCTTTACCAGGTAGTGCTGGGGACTGCATGGTTGTGTGGCCATGCAGCTTAGAGGGAACGTTGATGCCACCATTGGATGAAGTGGAGTAAGGGGAGTGGGGGCTCTGAGAATACAGAGTGCCAAGGCACCACTGGGCTCACATGGTGAGAGAGGAATGGGGAAGTGGCCAGCTGATTTGTGAGCCAGATGAAAGGCTCCCATGGGCTGTAGTTTGTCGTCTCAATGGTACGGAGCAGAGGGGAAAGCAAGGTTGGTTTTGATATAGACTAGGAAAACATTTGAAAGTTTGTAGAGGATAGGAAAAATGGGGGGTTTTCTTCATTTGTTTGTTTCTTGTCCGCTTAGCTGAATTAAAATTTAGGTCTCTAGAACTCAGTCCAGATCCTTATGAACTGCTTCATACCATTTCTTGATGGAAGTTGGTCTGGAAGATGGTGAATGTAGGTACAGCGTGATAGAACATGAGAAGGAGAAAGAGCGGTGAATATAAAAGGAGAGATGCCCTTTTCATATAGTACATTGACTAACACTGACACTTAGTGTAAACTTTCTAAGGGTTTCAGCTTCTCCTTAGTCTGCTTTCAATTATTTCAGTTCCTGGACTGTTTCCTCTAAAACAGTCCATCAGACCTTCAAATTGAGGCCTTTGCATTTTCCAGCTGCAGTCTTAGCCAAAGCCTGGTGGCTGACAGTCTGCCTTTCTTATTTTCTGCTTCATTTTGCTTCTCTGTGATCTCCTGGTATAACAAGTCTTGTTTTCTCTATTTGTAGCAGCGGTGGGCACCTTCTTCCAAGACCGGCAGTTCTAGAGTTACATGTGGATGTGATCAAGCTGTTTGATTACAAACAAGACATGTTCTCCTTTCCCCTTTCTCCTGTGCTCAGCATGAGGTCTGTAAACCCCATTACAGACATCTAATACTAAATCATTCCATTTAGAAAACTGTGGGAAACACAGCTAGAACTTTTTTAGGACTTGCAGTATGTAGAAGTAACCGAATATGTTGTTTTGTTGCACCTGTAGCAGTCAGGTAAATTAAGCTGAGTGGTGTTGTGATAAGGAAACTGGGTAAAACTGTCAAAGTCATTTAACTACCTCAGTTCTTTGTCCCAAAATATATCACAAAGCATTGCAGTATTAGATGGAAGAAAGTTTCATAAAATATTTTTGAGAAATATTTCTGCCAGGGAGTGTCCCTCATGATTTCTCTTGTTATTGTCTTCTTGGGGCATTTCTAGGACGTGTTAGAAGGACCCACTTCTCTAAGTTGGCAGTAGGAGGCACAGGTGATTCTCTAAAAATGGTGCGGGAAAGTTTACTGCACACCATTTCTATTTACTAGATTATGTTTTAATGTGTATTCTGTCCCTGCAATCCACTCAGTGACAGTAGCGGCTTGTTTTCCTTAATCGATTAAGAACCATTCAGCCATGTGCATAGTAGAATTCCAGCACAACAAAGGTAATTATTGTCATTGTTGCTCAACAGCAAATCAGACTCTTTATTAAACTCTCAGGAGAGCTCTTTATGTATTATGCCTGCTCTGCTGTTCTTTCAAGAGATGGTAAAGTAGCCCAAGCAAAAAGAAAACATTAAACAATAACATTTAACATTAATCAGCAAACAAATAATAAAGAGGGAATCCCATTTGTGCACACTAGAAAAAAAATTGGTCTCATTGTGCAGTTTTGGGATTTAGTAAATTACAGAATGGAAGCTTTTTTATACTTCCCTCTCCTCTCGTTCTCTCCCCCCCCCCATGTTTGCTCCCAATAGGGTAACCATTGACTCATGATATTAGTATTTATATAGGAGTATGTTTATGGATAAATGGCTGGCTATTTAGTAAAGCATCCCATAGGAGGACAGCTCTTAGGCACAAATTGTTTTTTTGTTTTGTTTTGTTTTGTTTTGTTTTGTTTTTGTTTTTTTGTTTTTTTAAGTATTCCACTGAAGTCAATGTTCTTAAGTACATACCTAAAAAAAAATTAAGCAACTGCTTATATGTCATCTGGAATAATGGTGGATTTAACTGGTTTATATACTTTTCAAATTCAGACCAAATTAATATTTGTACAGAGATTGAAGAGAAAGCCTAAAAAATTTAATTTCTTATATCAAAATATTTGAAGAAAAGCAGTCCCTAATATCTCCTTAGTTCAGGTAGGATATCCTCATAATGAAAAAGCTCATAGATAGTTTGAGACAAAGGAACAGGACATTTTTACAGCTCTGACTTAATATTCCAGTGTAAATCCAATATTCTAGTAATATGTGGAATTAACATGATGTTAAATTTCTCAGCTCTTACTCCAAAAGCTGCCTAATTGTTCTGTTGTAATTTTGAAATGTAAAAATCTGTTCTTCGATTCTGTTTTGAAGTGTCCAAAATATTATATTATAGTACATTATATTATTTTATTTATATTAAAAAGTTTGTCCTTGGGTTTTGCTTAATAAAACTGATAAATCTTGAGCACTTACTGTACATTGTATGTCTGCAATTCTGAACTATTTAGGACAGGTTTTGTGGAAGATCTTCTCTCTCAGGAAACAAACAGTGTAGTGGTCAGAATATGAAACTTGGAGTTGGGAGATCTTGTATAAATTTCTTAAAAATGGGTGCCTTAAAGCCAAGTTTCTAAATTCAAATACAGACATCTAAAAAAAGTGCCAAACACATTGTTTTAGTGCCTAATGTTCCAACTGGTCCAGAATTTTCTGACTAATCTGTTTTTGACAGAAAACTAAATTTACCGTAAAAAGTAATTACCTTTTGTAGAAAAATATCAGAATTATATAGCAATATTGAATATGCAAAAAACTGAAATATTTTGTTGAATATTAAAATATTTATATTCAAAATAGCACCATAGTGCTATATGGGGGTTGTGTTTCAGGCACCTTTTGGTCCCATTCTAGAATATAGGCTGGGCTCCCTGGTATGAAAACAGTTGTATGGTACCCCCAGATTAGCCCATCTATTGCCCTCCTGCCCCCTCCCCCCAGGATTACCAAAGTTTCCCTTGACAAGAGCTGACTTGTTCATAATCACGCCAATCTGTTCTCCAGGGTGGGTAAGGAGTATCTTTGGCTTGACAGTGGTTCACTGTTACAGAAAATCCCCAGAACAGTTTGGACCTGGGACCCCCAGAGGGCTATGATCCAACCTTCTAATAAAAGAGTGATGTAAACAGTGTTCTTTCTAATACCAAGCATTATTTTACTGGTGTATATAAAAATCCCTAATTTAATAAACAACTGACAGTCCCCTTGCTGATATTGTAAAACACAAAGCCTTTATAAGCTAAGAAACACTACAAATCACAGTAGCATATGGGTGAGATGATCCTTACTGGTTGCACCCTATTAACAATGGCTAGTCTTTCATAGATCACTAACAGCAGTTAATAACATACCTTAAGTCTTACATATATGAATTTCTTTTACAATTAATATACATTCATACGGCTTTATTACCTCCCACCTATATATACTAAACCTATCCTACCCTATCCTAAATTATCTGATAGAGTTACTATGCTGCACAGTCTCTTTTGCACAATTCCTTCTGCCTCTCCGCCCTCTGCATCTCAGTCTGTTTCTCATTTCATGTTTCTGCTTCTTCAGCTCCTTTAAGTGACAGGACTCCTTTTCCTATTGCTGTTGGTCACCAGCCAGCTACCTGCCTCTCCATCTATCTACTGATATGCTGACCTTCATACTATTCTGTCAGGTCTTGTTAGACACTTCTGTTAATCTCAGACCTGTCAGATCTTTCTTGGATGAGTATGAAGTGCCAGCATTCCTTGGATGCATCTCAGCATGTTCCAGACTGTCCACTGCAATTTTTCACTTGTTTCTTACTGCCACTGTTGTTTTCCTCAGTATTATGATCAACTGTTACCATAATTTTTCCTTGCCAGTTCAGTTTTTCTGCCAATGCTACATGACCTGTAACTTCCCATTAATGATAAGAGTCACTCTTGCTTATATAAAATGGAAGACATGGATCTGAGCACCTCAAAATGGAGTTTCTCTAGGGTTAATTGGACTACATCTCCCATCATAAACCACTTCCTTACTTCTTGTTATGGAGAGAGAATGTTTCATAGGACCTGCGAGCCACAGCTGATTATGGGCAAGAGCTACAGTGTATGTAGACAGCCTGGAAAGGGGGAGGGAGCTTTTATTTCTTGTTATTTTTCTCTATTCCAAAGAATCAAAGCTCTGGGAGACTGAATATCATTATCTTCCGGTTCAAACACTGCCTGCAACATTTTTAATTAAGTTCCAATTGCAGAGCCATATTGTAACTCCTTTGTTTTCAAATCTTCTTCTAACCTATGTCAAACTACTGAAAGCAATACAGATGCACAGGTGTAATTGAGGGCACAGTTTGAAGTCAGTGATGTTGCACAGGTGTAACAAGGCAAAATAATCTTTTACTGCTGATGAAGTACAAGGCAGAAAGAACACAGCTTGACTTTCAGATCCCAGAATGGATTTGTAGCTGTGGCAGACAGGAAAACAACTCTTTTTTAACTTAAAAACTAAGTATGTTTGGTACAGAAGGCACTGAACAACAACAAATGTTGCAATTATTACAAATTCACATTTCAGACTCCAGCTATATTCAAGAAAGCTCTCTGAGGACTCAGTAGCAAAAATAGGATATGTAACCAATTTGTCACTAGGATCAGAAGTGATAGCAATGTACTGAAAGGAGAATATGTTTCAGCCTGTAAACTATAAATCATTTAATCTAATTCCATTCTCACATACAACTAGTGAAGACATTAATAAAGAAATTGTCTGATGAAACATGCTGTAAATGCAAGGAGTTTAAATAATTATAATTTCCCAAAATAACATCACGCTAGATGACTTCTGTCGCTTGTTGATTCTATTCATTTTAAAAATCAGAGCCTTTACAATACTTCTGTTGGATTTAGAACACACACTAGAATTAAATCTTTCAGCAATGTATAACCTATTTTTTGACTGGCAAAATGTAGGAATACAGATTCAGAGTACGTACTAGATAGCAAATTAATGTCCAGAAATGGGGTGAGACCTAACTGTAATGAGGACTGGGAGAAATGAGGACTGCAGGTTAAAATTAATGATCATAGATTAATGTCTATTTTCCCCTGTATCTAGAATAAGAAACATCTGTGGTAACTTTGTTGGAGTTCAACAAACAAGGAATTCTGTGGCACTTTAAAAAGACTAACACATTTATTTATTACATGAGCTTTCATGGGAGAAAATCTCACTTCATCAGCTGCTTTAAAGATGGGGGTAACTTACAGAATGGGAGCAAAATAAATGCAGGGATGCATAAGTCAAATGATCAAGACAGACTGTTACAGTGAATCGATGCAGTTGTTTAGATTAAACAAACTAGGGAACCTCATATAGAGGAAGATGAGGTCAAATCACCTGTTGTAATGAGAAAAAAAAATCCATAGTTCTTGTCTAGCCCTGAAGAAACACTGCAAAATTTGCACATGAATTCCAGTTCTGCAGTTTCTCTTTGAAGCTTTGATTTGTTATTCATTTGTTTGAGCACAGCTATTAGCAAATCATCAATGGAGTGATCAGGAAGATTGAAGTGTTCACCTACTGGTTTTTGAATGTTGTGATTCCTGATGTCAGATTTGTGCCCATTTATTCTTTTGCACAGAGGTTGTCTTGTTTGTCCAATATATACGATGGGGGAGCATTTCTGGCACTTGATGACATAAATCACATTGGTGGATGAGCAGGCAAAGTTAGAGATGGAAATATCTGGATACTTCCTTGCTTCTTGGGGGTGGGGATACACATTAAATTCAATATTTTCCCTTTAAAAAAAACCTTTAACTGATGTCAAAGAGATGTGTTAAAGTTTGGTTAGACTACTTTAAACTTAGCCAATTCATGCAGTGAAGATAAGGTTACTTTACAGTCTAAATTCTATCATTCTTGAGTGTCAGATTCAAACAATTGTTCCTCATCCTGAAACTGCCCTTAAGGAGTTAGGGTTTTGAAATGATACCAGAATCTATGACATTAGATGAAATTATAAAGAGATATCAACCTTCAAAGCGAAAATAATAAAAATCAATATAAATGGGATACCTTAAATTCCATTTTGAATTAGATAAGACACAACACTCCAAAGCCACCTAATAAGTGTTACCAAAGGATGCTACCCTTGTGGGGAATGGAAAGGAGAAATTTATTATATTTTAAATAAAAGAAACAAACTTGCTTTGAGTGAAATTTCCATAGCACAACATTTATTTTCTGTCGTATATTATATATGTGGATTCTGAATGCAAGCTGGTCTTTATTTATTAATTATATTATTAATTATTATTATTATTATTATTATTATTATTATTGAAATAGTTTGGATGTTGTTGTAAATCAAATGACCATTAGCCTACAAATTTCACAAGACATCAGGAAGTCGGTAATCATATTTGGTTCTAATTATAAGGAACTGAACAGGTAAAATAATATCCTCTAGTGATCTTTCCCTGGCAACACTCTTTGTGTGTACTGAGGATTATTCTTTGAGTAATGTAGTTATGGGTTACTTAATCCATTCATTCTATTTGTCATATCTCTCCTGACCAAACAGAACTTCTGATGGCTACTGTGGAGAACTCTGATTTCAACAGCATAATTGGTTTGGCTATGTCTACACTGTGTGTTTAAGCCGACTTAAGGGCTCTTAAGTCGACTTAAACAAAGCATCAGGTAAAGTCGACTTTATTACTTCCGCTTATAAAGTTGATTTTACAGTTAAGTCAACTTTATTAAGTCGACTTAAGGCAATGTGCAGGGGAAGTTGCCTTAAGTCGACTTAATTGGCCTCCCAACCACAGAAAACATGGGGATGGAGGCTGGCTAGAAGGCACAACACAGCCGGGAGCATTCCCAGCTGTCTGGACCACAGCCAAACTCCCCATTTCCCTGACGGATCTCTCCCGTCCTGAGCTGGACCGGGCATCACAGTCTGACCCGGCATTTTCCCCATTCTCAACCCACTCTGCATCTCTCCCTTGTTCTTTGCCCAACCTTGCATGTCTCCCCCATTCTTAGCCCGACCCACATGACTCCTCTGTTCTTAGCCCGACTCCGCATGCCCCCCCGTTCTTTGCCTGACCCTGCATGTCTCACCCCTTCTCTGCCCAAACCCATGTGTCTCCTCCTTCTCTACCCAACTTGTGTGTCTCTCCTTGCTCTCGATAGCCCAATCATCACTCTCTCCCCCTTCTTTGCCCAACCCCCTGTCTTCCCCTTCCCATTTTCAGCCTGACACTGCCTGTCTCTCCCCCACTCTGACCAACCCTGTGTGTCTCCCCTTCTCAAAGGACCCCCCTGATATTGTTGTAAAACAAACAAGGCGTCCAGAGGCACTGTTTAAGACTATTTATTTATTGGATGACCTTTCATTGGAGAAAAGTCCCACTTCAACAGACAGTAGGAAATAAATGCAGGGGAGTGTAAGACGTAGAATCAGGTCACACTCTAACAGCAAAACAAAGCAGTTGTTAAGATTCAAACATTTGGAAATAGCACATGGAAAGAAAGAAAGAAAGAAAGAAAGAAAGAAAGAAAGAAAGAAAGAA
>ML681993.1:18889087-18944689 GCA_007922195.1 Podocnemis expansa | reverse complement strand
GAAAGAAAGAAAGAAAGAAAGAAAGAAAGAAAGAAAGAAAGAAAGAAAGAAAGAAAGTTACTATTTCTTTTAGATTAGATTGTGTGAAAGCAGGAGTGCTGTGCTTGCACATCACTGGGCTACATCAGGCTCCCTGGCCTCCATGGGCTCCCTGTTGCCACACACAGTATAGAAGGTGGTGTGGTCACTCACTTCCTGTAGCAAAGGAGTGGCCGGAAGAAAGGGGTACCTCTGCTGTGGTGCAGTATGGGCCAGGTACCCACAATGCACCACTCCTAGGGTGACTTAGCAGCTGCCAGTATGGATGTGGGCAGTCTCCTGGCATTCCGAGAGTGGACGCGTTAAGATGGCTTAATAAAATCTACTTTAAGCAGACTTTATTAAGCTGGCTTAACCGAGCCCTGTAGTGTAGACATAGCCTATTTGTGGTTGTTAAGACTGACACTGGCTTACAGTGGACAGTTCTGATATCAACAATTTTAAAAAAAATGTTGAAGAAATATAGAGAATGCAGAGCAGTGCCACAGAAATTATTTGGGGGATGGGAAAAGTGCCATATAGTGAGAGAGTTAAAGAAGTCAATCTGTTTAATTTGTTAAAAGTAACCTTGAGAAATGCCTTTATTACTGTACACGGTATCTCTGTGGGGAGCAAAGACCAGGTACTAAAGGACTGCTTAACGTTTCAGAAAAAGGCATCATAAGAACCAATGGCTGAAAGTTGAAGCCGGACACTTTCAAATTAGAAACAAGGTATGAGGTATAAAAACTGCCAAGAGAAGTGGTGAATGTCTCTAGATGTCTTTCTGGAAGATATACCTTAGTCAACAACAATTTATTAGGCTCAGCAGAGGGGCATAACTAAATGGCTTGTTTTACAGAAGTTCAGACTAGATCAGTAGTTTTCAGCTGCTGATCTGCAGACATTTGGAGGTCCACAGACTAAGTCTAAAGGGTCCATGAAAGGTGACTATGAAACTAAATTTTCAGATCACAAAAAGGGCATTTTGTGCTTCTGATCAATCAAAAATATATGAATGCCTCCACTTATCAGTAAAAACCAGAAGTAATGTTATCACTATAGAAACCCACAATTTAGCACCTTTTCTCACACTGTGTCAAATTCCATGCTGAGCATGTGCAACATTTATAGTGGATTCTGTCAATTTTCAGTCTAAGACTTCTAGAGTAGGAATCTGTGGACCAAAAGTTGAATTTCCAAAGGAGTTCACACCTCCATCTGAACTTTTTTGTGTCCACAAATGAAAAAGGACTAGATGATCTCATGGTCTCTTCTAATCTAAAATATTTATTAATCAATATTATATTAAGTAATGCAGTTCTTGAACAATATACACTTTAGTATATATATTTATACTTGGTTATCAGTTTTAAACATCATGTTTTCAATGACTAAAGGGTTATGTAAATATCAGCATTTTTCCCTTTTAAGTGTCTATCTAGAGCAGGGAACAGGAAGGAAAATGTTTGCTGAGGGATCTTGAAATCTGGCTTTGTTTTGAGTTGGAATGAAATCCCAACATTTCAAATTTTGCACATATAAACATTCTGGAGGGGAAAAAGGGACCAGTTTAAGCACTTAACTTCAACTATGATATTTTAAATTGTGTGGTGTGTATATACACTATTACAAAATAAAATGCATAAATGAAAAGTAATCTGAAAATGAAAAAAAAACAAACAAATTCAGAAAATTGAACATTTTAACATTGTCAGTACTTGTTTTGTGTTTTTTTTTTTCCTCCTAACTGATTTATTTCACAAAATAGACATGATTTCACAAAGCTTTAGTATTTTCAGTGGAAAATGGTTCAACTGAATTTTTTCCTGATCTGCTATTCTACTACATATAATTATTTTTTTCTTGAAAGTATATAAAATGAGGGAAAGTATATATCTATCAGTGTTTAAACTTATAATATAGTCCACTCAGTTATATCTCTAATTCAGGCTGAATTCTTCTACTTATTTATTTATCTATGACAAGCTAGACATGCCTGCAGTTCTGTACACCAGTGAACAATATATTTTTGACTGTGAATAATGCCAAGGAATATCACAAAGTGGCCCAGTAGGCAAGGCAATATAAAGTAAGCAAGTTCCAGCTGTGCAGTGGAGAACCTATAAATATCTTCATGGGATCACCCACACTCTGTGAACTTTTCTTTGTGGAAAAAAAAAAACAACAACAGATTTTTTGAAGTAGGTAAGAGACTAGGCATGCATCACTGCACAGGCATGTATCAGTGATAAAATACAAAATGGGGAAAAGAGAGCAGTTTAAAAAGGCTCACAGTAACTGATAAATTGTAAGTAATGTTGTAGGTTGCAGAGAGAAAAAATGGTTTTATATCTATAGCTTTAAAAAAAAATCTACCATCAATGAAAACATTAAAGTTCATTTTAAAATATGAAAAAAAAATCTGGATATTTCAGTTTTCAAATTAGATTCACTCGGTAAGCCATTTTCTGCTTATACTACAATGCTAATGCCTGTGTTGAGCTAGAAAATGTAAATTAAAAAAAAAAGAGAGAGCAAAAGAGCCTGGAAGTTGGAGAATGTTAGAAGACTTATTTCAATCTAGCAAATGGCAAAATTTATTTTCAACTGTCTTGATGGAAAGACATATAGTTATGCCATTAGCAGAACCACTTTTTAAATCAGCAGGGTAAATAGACATCAGAATGTATCTGCTTACAAGAACTGATGTGAAGTAAACTGGAACTAGTTATTTCCTTTTGATACCAAACATTCTAGAGAGGTCTTTTTATGCAGAGAAGTACATTACAAGAGCTTGTTAAGTGTACAAAGATTATCATCAGTTCATACAGGAGCTTTGATATCCATATTCTTTTGAACTACTACTTACAATTTCCACATTGCAAAGGAAAGGGAACAGTTTTAAGAAAATGAATGTAAATAAATGTGAATTAGTTCTTTCATAAAAGCCTCTTCGGAGAAACATGTCATGCAGCTTCTGCTGCTTAAACATTCTTAACGTAAATGTAATTTTATGCAAATAGTCTTTTGAAGTGCACATGTTTTTATGAGGTACTATATCAGCCTCATGGGCAAATGAGATTACATAACTCTCTTAATGGCATACTGTGCAGTGATGAAATGTTGAGGAGAGGGGGAAGTAGAATGAAAAAATAGAGTGCAATGTGTGCTTTCATATAATTCAGTCCTCTTGCACTTAATCATGTAACTTCTCATACCTTCTGAGCTTCTAGAATATGTTCAGCATGACTTCTCATTTTTCTTAATTGAAGATATACTTTAATAACTCCATAACTGACACAAAGGAGTTTACTTTTAGCATTTCTTTTTGTCTTTGTCTATTGTTATTCTTGCAAAACACACACGTTAGTTGCTAGATAAATGATTTATTGAAGCCATAATGCAAAACACAGTAATTACCAACATTTTTTGGACAGATATAAAATGCATTTCTAGATTTTTCCTGATTAAACATTTACTAAAAACAGTTTGCCGTTTAAATAGAATCACGAAGATAATCAGAAGACCATAATTTAGGAAATGTGGTGGTTTGTTTGACCATCTGAAGTTAATGGGAATATTTTCAGTTAGTTTAATGGGCTTTTATTTAGTCCCAGAGGCTTACCTTTAAGTATAAAGTATGGGGATTTTTCTTGTCATGGCTTCTTTTTTTGTCAATACATTCATACACAGATTGTGAATACCATCATATGTGGATTCAATTGAACTTCTAATGTAGCCATCTTCTAATATACTTCACAAATCAGAACTAGGTTCCTTAAAATGTGTTTTTGTTTGTAAGTATTTGTTATAGAGTAGGGCGGGGCTTAGGGAAAATGGCAACCCAGGCAACTTAATGTTTGCCTCTTCGCCCCTGTGGGCACATTCTCCCTACTGTCCAGAACCCCAGGGGATCCCATCTCTGCATCACCCTAGCTCCCATAGGTTACCCCCTGTTAAACAGGGTTAAGTGACCCAGTAACTTTTAGTCTCTGCAAGTTGATATCAGGACATAATCCAAGGAAATGCAGCATATCTGCCTGCTTATATGGATGACAAAGCCAAGTGCTTTAACTTTGACCTCCACCAATTCCCATCACACCTCTTTACCTAGGCTTCCACTTATTATTCTTAAGCATACACAACAGAATAGGTGGTTAAAGTGCTCAAAATGTAATATTACATCCACAAGTCTCAGGCAGTCTTTGAGTATGTCAGATTTCAAGATGACCAGTCTTTCCATCTGTATGTAAGGATTTTAGTATGTCCACAAAGTGATCCAATGACATAGACTCACTACGTCCCTTCTAAATGCCAAAAGTTATAAAGAAAATGAAGCAAAAGTTTCTATAGCTGACTAAACAAATCAATCACTAGGCAGAAGCAGGAGTTAGAGACAAGTCACTAAAAAAAAAGTTAATCAGTTGTCACTGTTAGTCTGATAACTGAATTTCCACATAGCTTCAATTCTAACATATATCCAAACTTCCTCTTTCTCACAGACATCTGCTCCCAACATATTCAAAGAAAGTGAACTCATAGGTTATATCCACGCATACATCATTTTGAAATAATCTGTTTCAAAATGAGTTATTTCGAAATAAAATCCTTATTTCTAAATAAGTTAATTCGAATGAACAGTTTGTTCATTCAAATTAAGGGAAAGCCTGCTTTCGAAATAGCCATTGTTTCAAAATGGTTATTTCGAAACAAGGCCATTTGGACATGTTGTTTCAAAACAATGGTGTTGTTTCGAAACAACGCGTCCGAACGCTGTTGTTTTGAAACAACCATTTCGAAACAATGGCTATTTCGATTAGATGCAAGCTTTAATTGTTTTGAAATAACAGCTGTTATTTTGAAACAAAGGGTCCCGTTTTTTCGAAATAACGATGCGTTGTGTGGACATGCCACTTCTAATTTCGAAACAACCTCTGTTGTTTTGACATAAGAAGCCTGTGTGGACATACCCATAAAGCCAGGCTCACTTCATGTATTCACTATTTATCCCCTCTCTCCCAGTTTGACTAATTATAAGTTCCTGCAAAAGCCTGAAAATGTCTAAAAGCAGCAAGCAGAACACATGATAGTTCATCCTAATAACTGGCAATCATTCGGACATCTGATTGGTTGCTACAATGCCCCCATACCATCTGTACCCCCATACCATCCTAATGACTAAACTATATTTACACAGCTGCCAGGGACAGATCCTGCAATCTTCCTGACCTCAACAGAGATTAAAAATGTGTGTGCAAGGACTCCTTTAAGAGTAAAGATTTCAGGATCAAATCTTTGGCTCCAGCTGATAGGTTTCTGTATGTGCTCAGGAATAAACAAGGGGCAAGCAAGAGTGCAAGCAGACAGAAGGGGAAATGAGCCCATCTTGTGCTAGTGCGGAGAAGCTGAGAGATGATAGTTACTGATGAAATTGCATGTGATTTCAAGTATATAATCTGAGACATATGTCTGAAATTTATTTGTAAAATGCACAGTAACAGTAATAACCCCATTCATATAGTTTAAGGATAGAATTAAGTTTTCTTATAAATTTAAGTATTTGTTTTACGATAACAAAATCATAGATTCACATCATAAATAATTCTGGAATAAGTGCTACAGGACACATCCTGCATGAAAGCTAACGATATCTATGTTTAGGACCCCATGGCCCAAAGAAAGAATAAGAAGCTTATAGATGTGGTTATGGCTTTGGCACCTCAAATAGTCAATAAATATCAGAATAAGGTAGCTGCCCAGACCTTGTTCAGACAAACTTCACAAGACCAACACAAGACCCACCAAAAGGGCCAGTAGTAAAAATAAGTGTGAAGAACAAACTGTATGGAACCATCTGAAAAGGAAGTGAGTAAATCAGTAATATGTCATCAATATGCAAAAACTTTCCATCCTATAACAGAAGTGCACCCCAAGAATCTGGGGGCAAGTTTAGGTATGGGAGGAAGACCCATATTCCTTAGGGTGTAAAAAGAGTAAATAGTGTTGCCAAGGTGTGTTTGCCAACCACTTTGTTTTTGTTTGCTTCTTTTGTTTTTTTGAACTTCTTCTTTTGTTTCTTAGGATCTTTTATTTTAAGATACTTAAGCATCATCAGTAGTCTCTTATAGCTCTTAGGTCCAGCTCTAACTCCACCCATGGATACAAGGGTTGAGGGACTAGACATATCGCTAGACCAGGGCAGAAGGAAAGGGGTGTGAATATATTAAACCAAGGCAGTAGGAAATATATTATAGTATCATTATACATTTTGTTATCCATTTATCCATTTTATTTTATTTGTCCATTTATTAATTATAATCATTTGTCTTAATTGCCTTTCTGCCTATCATTTCATGTTATCTTAATAAAAATCACTAAAAATATACATATTTGGTCACTGGTGTGAATATTCTTGTTGTGCATCCTGGGGACCCTTGTGAAAATCTCTGTAGCCTGATGCATGGAGTAGAACCTGCCTGAATGACTGAGGCCATGTCCACACTATAGCAATTCTAGATAAAAGTATTGCTGTAGCTATGCTGCATAACCCCATAGTGTTGATGCAATCTATAGCAAAGGAAGGGATCTTTTTTTCTGCTGCAAGGATTCCACATTCTGAATTCCTGCAGCACCTTAAAGATTAACGGATTTCTTTGAACATGAGCTTTTGTGGACTTTGTCAGATCCAAGACTCTTGTTTTTGCTGTACACAGACTAACATGGCTATCCCTCTGGAAATGTTAACCTTCTAAAGTGATAGTATCTAGGTCAAGGGAAGAGTTCTTCTTTTGACTAGCTATCCATATGGACTCCAGGGTTAGGTCAGCATGACTTTGGCATTCCAGGTGTGGATTTTCCCACCTCTGAGTGTAGCAGCTATATAGACCTACATTTTCAGTGTACAATGTAAATTTAAGTGGTAAAAGAATGAATACAGAATGTCAAACATAGTTATGAGTTTCCAAACAGCATTATTTATGCAAAAGCTGACTCTTAGAATTTGCAAACATTCATTATTTATATTACTAAAGTGTCAAAATGTAACTGGAAAAGAATCACATTATCTTCAGTGTTTTGGGAAAATCATGTGCACTGTCAATCTAGAATGTAGCCAGAGAGAGAGATTCAACTTAGGTAGGAACGAATGGGTGTTAGACCATTGGCGTAAAGTGCAGATATAACGTTGTTCTGAACAAAGTGCAGAACTGCAAAGATCTTTTGTGATAAATCATATAGATTTGCAGAAGGCTTTGGGCAGTGTACACAGGACCATCTTTGGAAAATTATAACATATTATGGATTACAAGCAAAAATAATTAAAATAACCAAAGATCTAAGTGATATTGAACGTGTAGTCAGATGGTGACAACATCACTCAGTACTTTGCAGTTTACACCTACACAGATGTATTATGTCTTCAGTATTATTTTTCATTTGTCATTGACTACATCTTGAAGAAAGTAACCATAGAAGATGATTGAGGAATTTTATGGAAAATGATAAATCACAACTGACTGACATTGGTTTTCTTGATGACATTGCCCTTCCTATTTCAACACAAATAGTAAAATTGCAGTAATATTGTTTTTTTACAGCAATAACAAAACAATTTGGTTTGTCTGTCACCAACGAAAATATAAAACATATGTCCATCAATGTCTCCAAGGGCCTAGAGGGCCAAGAAACCCTAAAAGAGGATGAAATATCTTACCTATCTAAGCAGTGAGATGTTCAATAATGATGACACCATACTAGATGTTAAGCAATAGATACTAAAAGCAGCAAACATCTTTAATACACTTGAAAAGATTTTGAAAACTGCCACAATTGGTACTGATTCAATAATCATAATCATAAATAAAACTCTATCACTGTGTCAGTCCTGATTATAGAGCAGAGTTGTGGACCTCTACAACAGCAAATGATAAATTCATCTTATTTCAAAGTCAATGCCTCTGGAAGATCTTCAGAGTCCACTAGAAACAGTGTATTACAACATCAGAGATTCTAAGTAGAGAAACAAACTACAGCAACAAATATGTAACAGGATGACTGTGATGATATTTAGGACATGTTTTAAGAAAGGCACCAACACAATTTCCATGACAAATAATATGGACACCATAACTGGGGGGAGGGGAAGAGGTCCACCTAGAAAAGTGTTACACAGAATATAGAAAAAGAAGGTGAATCTATGACTGTACACTCAGAAGCCTTAACAAACCAGCACAAGATTTGGAAAAATGGTAGAAACTGGCAGATATCCTACTCGTCTAATAGTATGGGATGCTTAAAAAAACAAAAACAAAACAAAACAAAACAAAAACAAAAAAACCAGTGCCACGGTGTGCTAAGAGATGTGCAGATATGTAGGACAGACAAGCACTGTCTGAAGATCTTACAGTGTTTAAAGACAAAACACAGATTAATGGTTCACAGCAGGTAAGAAAACAGACAAAGATTTTATTGACATTAAAATTCCTTGATAATTTCAAGATTCAGAAAAAAATAATCAAGTTGAATTAAAGTTTTCATCTCTGTAAGCAGTTGAGCTGACCCAGACATTACCTGTGTTTGTCAAAGCAATACATTCCTTTGAAATGTGCTACTTTCAGTAGACTGAGGTTCTGTGTAGAAAAAAAAAAAATGATCAGCACTCACTGAAGTCCTACAGCACTTACAGTGCAACTATATTCTTCTTGTAGACTTTTATAGGATGATTGAAAAAAAAAATAGCTAAAAAGAATACATTATTCTCCCCTCTACTGTTCAGTACCTCAAACCTCCTCCCCAACCTTTTCCCCATTCTTCCTTTGCTCTGAGTGGCTACTTCCCTGGTCTGTTTAAATGAGATGACTGACACATTCTGCTACCCACAAAGAATTAATGTCTGCTTCCATGACTCATGTTCCATTCTATCTTACTCTGAAAGTACCTTCATTAATATAGCTTGTTCAAAATAAACACAATGCAAAGCAATGAGACGTTGGAGTGGTGGTGTCCAGGATAATGAATCTAGTGAAAAATACTCCTTGTATTCAGCATAATGGTTAAAAATTAAGATGCTAGTTATCCTTCTATCACAATGTGCTCTGTTCATCTTAAGCGTAAGCTTAATTTAACTCTCTCACCTCACACCCATTAAATGGGAACAGCATGTGTTCTGCCTCCTGACACAAGATCATATCTTTATCTCTGTGGAGTTATGTAATAGTTTATCATAAAATGGATATTTTCATATCTAAAAAGTTACTGGTTTATATAACACAACCCTTCTGGAAATTTTCCATGACTGACATGAGATCATGTTCCACTCACTTTTTAACAAAAGAAACAGGCATGGAATTTCATGTCCTCCACAGATTATTTTTCCTTCCTGCAGAATAATATTCTGTTGAGAACACATTGCAATAACATCTTTTGCCCACTATGTACTGCTGTGGTGTCAGACGAGAGGTAAGCTGGCTGAAAGCTGGAGCAAAGAGCCAAGGAGATGGAGGGGGAACTTTGGCTTTCGACCTCCCACTTCTACAAAAGTTGGAGCAACATTCTTGTTGAATATAGCTTTTCCAGTCTATGTGGTATATGGCACTGGCTATTGCAGGCAGAAAGACTTAGAATGTAAACTGATATTAAGTCTAAAGATGGCAAGTAATATGTCGGAGTACTAGAAAACAAGAGTCAGGATTAATCAAGCAAGTAAATCTATCTTACTCCCAAACTTTGTGAATTAGGATTTCAAATTCCAACATTATCAACTGCTACCTTAGGGACTTTCTCTGTGTCCTAGTTTACCCAATTCTGGCATACAAACTGTCTTGGTGAGGGTGCATTCCTTGGTCCTATTACTGTTGGCCCTTCCTTATTGCGATATGGTATGCCCAGATACACATTTCTAATCTGTTATACAGGGGTATCATTGGTGCCAGGCTTATGGAGCTTGACCCTTGAGTCCCAGCGCCCAAGCCCCAGGTCCGTTGTTGGGTCACCTGTGGTGGCAGCTGCAGCAGCGGAGCGCGAGCCCCAAGTCCCCATGCTCTGAGCCCCCGGGTCTTCCCTTGGGCCAACAGCACTCCTGCCATGATAATGCCTGATGTTTTCTGTCTCGGTTGCCTCTTTTGGGGCCTCATCGTTAGTGTCCCTGCAACCATTTAGTTATTTTTAAGAAGCAGAATAATTTATAGCCCAGAAATTTGAGTGGTGCTTTGACTCAGGGGTTTAAGATCTGTTATCAGTTCTGTCACTTGTCTGCTATGTGACTTCATCTCTGTGCCTCAGTTTCCCTTTTAATGTTAAATACTCTGACAGCTGCAACTGAAAAGTACTGTGTAAGAACTGGTTATGATCAAAAGGAAAAGGAGGCTATATTATCACTTTGTCCTGCAATCAGTGCAGGGGATTGACCTTGATGACCTCTCATGTTTCCTTTCAGTTTCTATGATCCAATGATTACAAAAAAAAAAAGGATTTCAGTACGGTATCTCTGCAGGGTGTCTATTATGTAGTCTTGCTGGAATTCAATTTTTATTATATTCTAATTTTGATGGATAATATACTTGTTTATTTCTAACCATTTCTTTCAACTGTGGAAATTCAATAATTGATAATAATTATATGAGGTCAAACACTCGAATGGAGAGTCACACAGTAATTTATACTGAGATTCAAACAAGTTCAAGTTTTGTAAAAATTAAAATACAAATCATCAAAACCACATATCATTATCTACAAAGTAAATACCTCTATATCAAAATCTAGTTCATTCTCAAGCAGCATCTTTCTTACATTGCCTCACTGTAAAATTTCAGTGATCATCTACGGTAATATTTTTCTTCTGTTCATCTGTGCACGGTAAAGTCAATGTTTACCAACGTTTACTGATTGCAGATATAATCTTCCCAAGCCTACCACTAATATATTTTAATCAGTCCTGCCTTCATTGGTACTGTTTGTAATCTTTAAGACTCTTTCATAGTTTGTGTTTTAATGTAACTATTTCTTGAAAGGCTGGTAGCACTTTCACAACTATTAAATCTTTCCTGGTATAAGAAACTGAATTATTAAAATATATTATTAGTTGTTTATTAGATTGGTAACTAAACAGTCCCTAATACAAAAGTGCTAAGAATGAATTTGGCTCACTTTTCCAAATGTAAAATGTATGCCTGACACCATAAAACTACAGTTAATCAGATTGTTTAAAAGTTAATGTCTCTGATGCTCTTTGAAGCCTAGTGGTATTTAACTGAAGATTTAAAATACCTTTGCAGTATCTAGGACTAAATTTTATCTGGAAACTCACCTGCTTATATAGCTGAATTTTGTTTTCTCCCTAGGCTACACATCCTGTTTCCCCTTTGTTTCCATACCACCAGCACAAAAAAGAGTGTAATCCACTATGTCTAGCTCATTTATTGATGGAATACTAATTATGCCCTTAAGCCTGATTCTCCTCTGCCTTGTACTTAATGTACCCATTTGTATCTGTGCAGATGGAGCACACAGTAGTGTAAAATGCTACTAAAACAGAATGGTACACTACTATATCCCCTATGCACAGTTGTAAATGACTACAACATAGGCAACAGAGGATGAGACCCATAGTGTTAATGCACATCATACCCAAACATTATGGTTTACTGCAAAGCAAACTTTTTTTTTCTTTTTCTTTCTTCCTCTGGAGCTATTTCTGGTAGTAGGAAATGAAACATCTTCAGTTTACAAGACACAATATCTTACTTCATCAAACATATCAAGGTTCTTCATAAGACACAAACTAATTTATTTATGCAGTTTGTGGGGTCAAAGTAATGATGGAAAGCACAGGGAAAAACAAGTAAGTTTTCAGTTTTGATTTGAAGAGCTGTAACATCTTTGACATTTTTGAACCAGGAGTTCCAGAGAAAAGACAGTAGAGACAGAAGCTACAGTAAGCCAGTTTGGCACATGTAGATAGCTACTGATGGAACAAGTACTGTATTCACATCACATATGATCTGTTAGTGCAGTGGGTGAAGTCTGAAGCAGTGAAAGAAAAAGCATGTGTGCCAGATTTTTGTTTAAAGCTTGCCTGTGAATGTAAGACATTTTGTCTGGAAGCTAAGCTGAATTATACCCCTTCATGTAGATGAGGCCTGAGTACAAAAACATCTGGGCTGGAGCTGCAAGACACATGAGCTATATATACACTTGGGGGCTCTTTGAAGTTGACTCAACAAGGTCAACTTTAAGTCGACCTTGTTAAGTCGCCCTCAGGGTACGTCTGCAGTGTAGACATACCCTGGGCTTGGGCTTGGGAACCACCCCCTGTCATACCCCAGGGCGCAGTCTGGCCCCGGGGCCCTGATCTGACTGCGGGGCCAGACCCAGCTCCTGCTACCACCAGCAAGTGGATTAGAGCTGGATCCAGCCCTGAGCCACTTGCTGCAGACAGCAGGGGACTAGAAGCCAGCACCTGACATGGCCAGCTAGGGATCCAGCCCCGAGCCACTTGCAGAAAGCGGCAGGGGGCTGGGAGCCAAGTCCTGCCACAGCCAGCAAGGGGTGTGGAACCCATTCTGGCCCCAGTCACCTGTAGCAAATGGCTCAGGGCCGAATCAGGCTCTGCACCACTTACTAGTGGTGGCAGGAGTCAGCTCCCAGCCCCCTGCTGCTTGCCACAAGTGGCTCAGGGCCGGATTGGGCTCCATGCCCCTTGACAATGGCCCCCACCGCTTGAAGCGAGCAGCTTGGGGTCATATCATTCCCCTGGATCCAGATCGGGCCCCTGGAGCCTGATCAGGATCTGGAGTGGGGCAGGGGGCAGGGCCTGGGCCCAGGCCTCAACTGTTCCTTCCCTGTAAAGTGGACTTAAAATTTAAGTGCACTTTCAGGGCAAGTTTTATTAAATCGACTTAAGCAAGTGTTTAAGTCAACTTAATGAATTCTAAATTTCGACATGGAGTTCTTTGGTCATCTTAAGAGAGGTTAAATCGATCTTATGCTCCGGTGAATACATGTTGTCTCAAAGAAATCTTGTTGGATATTTGTTTCTCTGCTGTTTAGTTCTTAAAATTACCATTATCTTTGCATGCATCTGTTATAAGTGACATCTCAATGCCTGATTTAAAATGTTGAGTAAAATTGAATTTTTCCTAAAAACTTGAATCTCTTGATATCCATAGGTTCCTTTCTCTTGCCCAAAGCAGGTCCTACCATGGAAACTACTCTTCTAGCTGTGAATTCCCTGATTGGAAAGCTGGACTTGAAAGATTCCATAATAAAATGGAAGCATTTGAGTCACATAAGTTTGGATCTATCACAATGCATTGCACTGCTAGAGGGCTAAAATTGATTTTGGCTATGTGCCTTTGTAAGGAAATAAGAAGCAGCATGAACTCTACTTACACGCCTTGGATTTGGTTGTGTTACAAGTCTTCCGGACTATCTTTCCACTTAACCTTTCCCTGAACTAGGGCTAGGATGTGGGAAAAGAGTAATCTTAGAGCTAGCACTTATAAATAGTAAATTACTCCTCTCGGAAGAACAAGCAAGGAGTCCTGTGGCACTTAAAGACTAACACATTTATTTATCGCATGAGCTTTTGTGGGAGACAATCCCACTTCATCAGATGCTTTGAAGATGGGAGAACTTACAGAACAGGAGGAACAAAAATGCAGGGAAGTGTAAGTCATGGAATCAGGTCATGAACATGTGAATCAGAGCTGTAAGTTGGGAAGGTGCTTTCAGGAGTGGACTCTACTTAAGCTAATGTACTAAAAATAGCAATATGCCAGCTGTAGTTCAGACTAGGTACCTGAGTATGATCCTTCCTGATTATGTGGATATGCACTATAACAGCTAGTCCTTGCCACTGCTCATGCTACTACTGCTCACTTTTTTTTTTTTTAGTACATTAATTTGGATAAACCTTGTGCATAGCTCCTTATCTGTTCACTCTCCCAACTGCTCTGTAGATGTACCCTTTGAGGCTCAACACCTTCTGAACCGTCTGTCAAGCAAGTGAACATGGGCTCTCTATCCTTTGCTGTTGCTAAAAAGGTTAAGACAGTCCTTGGGATGTGTAAATGGAAGTAGTCAATAGCAATAGAGAAGTTATTTTTACCTATATATATTCAGTTGATTAGACTAATAATGAAAAAAACTTCATCTATGTCTGGTGTTCACATTTAAAAGGAAAAAAAAAAAAGGCAAGGAGTCCTAAGGGGCTTTTAGGTTATGTCTACACCTAAAATCTTAGTTCAAACATGGTTAGTCCGAACTAAGATGTTTGAAAGTAAGTTCAAACTAAGCATATCTTTTACTTTGAACTATCTTTTTTTTTGTTTGTTTGTTGATTCAAGGACTGGAAACTTTCTTACACTGAAAGACTTAGAAAGCTCAGTCTGTTTAGTTCATGAGCAAGAAGACTGAGTGATCACTTGACTACAAGATATAAGAAAATTCACAGGGAGAAAATACTGACTATTAAAGGGCTCTTTAATGAAGCACAGAAAACCATAGAAACCAGTGACTGAAAGCAGAATCTAGACACATTCAACTCAAACACAAATTTATAACAGTGAGGGTCATGAACACCTGGAACGCATTGCCCAGGGAAGTGAAAGATTTTCCACTTCTTGATGTCTTCAAGTCAAGATTGGTTGCCTTTCTGGAACATATGCTTTAGCAAAACACTGGGATCGATACTGGGTGACATGCCATAGTCTGTGATATAAAGGAGGTCAGACATGATGATTTACTGTTTGTTTGTTTTCATCTCTCAAACTTTTCTTACAAATTCTCATTTAAAAGCTTTCTTGGCATGAGGCTGAGATAGCTGCTTAACTATGAATGGAAAATTAGCATAAAGCTCCTGAGGCAAATTTGCTGCCTCATTTTATTGTTAGAAGCAACTGAGCAATGAAGAGGGAGGAGCTACCTCCAAGCCCCCTGGTGAGGCTTCCCAATGAGTGGTGTAGTCCATACAAACAGAGCTAGCTGATTTAACTCCCAGGCCTCCTCTGAAGCATTGTAGGTAATGGGTTCTGTCATGGAGAGTGTCTCCTTTCTCCAGCTACTGTGTGTCTTTGGGGGCCCACAGTCTCCTGACACAAGTTAGAACAGCTCAGCTGTGTTTATTCCAAGGTAGACATTGCAGAGTTTGTCTAATTTGTGCCAGGGTCTACACATTCCCCTGGAGAAGACAAGAATAGGATGCAGAAAATAATTTAATGTCACCTTTGTCACTCTGCCTCCTGGCCTGCATCTTCTGAAGACATAGCACAAGATCCCAACATATGTAGATACAGCCTACAGCAAATGATAATAAGTTAGTTTAATTTTAAGGAGCATAAATATATTAGAATGTGTCGTCTTGTTTTACAGCACAGTATCATTGATGCATAGTTAACCACTGGATTAAATTAATCACAAGAACTGAAAAAAGTGTATTTATTAATATAAACAAGTTTGAAAAAACATTAAAACGTAAAAAAAATGAAAATTGGAAGTATTGTTTCACAGAAATGAAAGGCCCCTTCTTTCTTCAAGAAGCAAAGCAATTGCTGGAAGATGTTGATTGTGTTTAATATCATTTAAAGTAAAGGCTGGCAAGATCATGGCCTTAAAACTGTAGGTCAATTGTTAACATTTTAAAAGACTATGTAGGCAAAATTCGTCAGATGACTGCAGCTATGATATGATGCTGCTATCCAATAAATCTCAGAAATATACTTCTGAAGCAAGAAAATGAGCTACCTTCTCTAAATTGATTTCTTGTTACTTTGAGATGAATATCCTCTCATCTGTATACAGTTCAGGTACAGGACTATATTTATTTCTTTAAAACAAAAGCAGGTCAGCATGTATTGTCCAAATGAAAACAAAAACAAATCCTAATGATTTACAACTTTAAAATCCAGAATGAGAACAGGTATTAAAGGAAAATTTCAAAGTTGATTGGGATGGTAATCAATAAACTAGATTTTACTTTGCCCTGCTGTCCTTTTATTCCTATTAATCACTAATAAGAGAACAGAAGACAAAAATACCAGAATTGATTATAGGCTCACTGTATCTAAAGCACTTATGTTCAGACTTGTGGCTGAGCTCTGAATTAGAAATTATTAACAATTGAATGGGATATCCATATAGATAAATTAATCTGTTGACAAAGAAGAAGTATTTCAAAGAGAAATAAATGTAATGAGGGATTGGCTGGTGAGTAAAGATTGAAGTTCACATTCTTGCAGTCCTTGAAGGGAATGATCAGAGTCCTACAGAACAATGTAGTCTCTGCTCCTTTCTCACACCCAGCAGCAGACAGGTGCCTGAATATTGGTAGGATGAGGGCAGGGCAAAGATTTTGCCCCCTTCCTACACATCAGCCAGCTGTAAGAATTCCTACTGCTCAATTTCAAATTCAGTATGCCCTTCATATCCCGGTAGGGCTGCTGCCTCTGAAACACAAAATCAAGGCGGCATCAGGAATTATCCTGATGCCATAAAATGGACAAACAGCAATGTATAGTGAACATTCTTTACAGATTTGCCAAGACAGCTATCTCACAAGAAATGATCCTAGGAAAATTCAGTTCCCACTAATCTTTAAGACACAAAGGCTATGTCCACACACAAAGTTTTTGAAATAAGCCATTTTGAAATGACTTATTTCAAAATAGAAACCTTATTTCAAAATGATTTATTCTGAATTAAAAAAAATTGAAATAAGGCAAGCCCCTCCAATCGAAATAGCATGCCCTGTGTGTGGACATGCTATTTTGATTTTAGGAGAGGGGCAGCATGAGAGGTGTGGCAACATGGCCGGCTCACTGGGCCATGTTGGTGGCCATGTTGCCAGCCAGGTTTCCAGCCAATCACCTAAAAGCACGAACTGACCTCCCCTCCCTGTCCATTGTGACTCCTTAGAGCTTGCGAGAGAGATGGCTATGGATGCTTCCCGGCTCCCATAACATCCTTGAGCACTTGGTAGACCCACTGCTAGCCTGCAGGGTGCTGCCCTGCTGGGGGACACACTTTTTCTGAGCCCAATTGGCCCGGAGCTGTGCCCCAGACCATCGTCTCAGTGGCCCTCACAGCTAGCTCACCGATAGCTTCCCGTCCCCCTTCTGTGCCACAGCCCATCTGGGCACTGGGCACCAGCACAGACTGGTGGGAGCGGGTTCTCCAGCGAACCTGGAGCAACAAGTGCTGGAGGAGGAACCTCCAGGTTAGCAGGGAGACCTTCACTCACCTCATTGCTGAGCTCACCCCAGTCCTGCGCCAAATGCACACGGTGATGAGGGCAGCAATCCCCATGGACAAGAACATGGCCATTGCTGTCTGGAAGATGGCCATGCCCCAGTCCCACATGTCCATTGCCCATCTCTTCAGCATCAGGAGGTCCACTGTCAGGGAAGTGCCATTGCAGGTTGCCCACGCCATCAGCATGGTCCTGCTGCCATGCCTCATCACCCTGGGAGCTCTGCAGGACACCATCACCCGCCTCGCCGCCCCGGGCTTTCCAAACTGTGGGCGGATAGTCAATGCCACACACATCGCCATGCGAGCCACACCACACCGCCCACTTCCCCATTCTGCCCAAGCCAGCCCCCAGCCAACCCACCCATACCCTGAACCCAACCCAGTATAACACTCAACAACAACAACTTTGAACATGGGTGAACTGGTTTTATTTAAACAAACAAGAGGGTCAGGGAAGGCAGAGCTGGGTAGGCAGGAAGGATCAAGTGGGGGCACAACTGGGGACACTAAACTGGGACAGGGGATTTGGGGGGGTGGTTTAGGGACAACTGGGAGGCATTTTAGAGGGGAGCCACTCCTGGGGCATGGCCTGCAGCCCCACAGCCTTCTCCAAGGCCACCCCAGATCTGGGGGTACTGGCAGCAAGGAGCAGCTGGGTCTCTGGGAGCAGCAGGGTCAGTCCATGCTGGGGGGCAAGGTGTACCCCAATGCACCGCACCAGTCTGGATATTTTCCAGGCCCGTCACCTGGCACTCCATTGCCGCTGCCTGGCACTTTAGGACTGCCATGATGCGGTCGTCGGCGTTGGCGTCACCAGCAACTGTAGCTGCTGGACAGCGGTATCCTGGTGCCTGCCTTGTTCGATGTGCCAGACCCAGGATGACTCTTCAGCCTGCTGGCCAAGCTGGAGCATGCTGGCAAGGATGTCATCTCGGGTGGGGCAGGCTCTCCTCCTCCGCCTGGTGGTCAGTGGTGGGCTCCTGGGAGAAGGCCGGTGGGTGAGCAGATGAGCTGCAGGGGCAGAAGAGAGAACAGTTAAATCTCAGCCTACTAGCCTTGGTGTGTGCAGCCTGTGAGCTGCAAACACCCCTGCCGTGACAGCCAGCAGGATTCCCAATCTTTGTGTGCTGCATACACTGCACTCAGGGGCCCATGACCTTGTGGCCCACAGTATTGAGCTATCCTCAGCAGCACGTGGCTCGGGAAGTCTCCTGAGGCCATGTGACAGCAGTGCTGCCTTCAGGGTCTCTGCCTTGCATGCTGCCAAATCTGCCTATTGCCACCCCCATGTTGAGGGACCCCCCATCCAGCTTGGGCATGGGACCCTGTTTCCACATGCCTCACTGCCACTTGCATGCAAGGGAGAGCCTGTATACCCCACCTCCCGGGCCCAAGCCCCACCATCCCAGGGCTGTGCCCCCCTTCAGGAACCATGCCCTGCACTCCTGGGCCTCCCTGCCTGTGGGGGGGGGGGCACTCACCAACTGGGACGCCTGATATCCAGCATGATATGCCCTCTGAGATAACTGTCTCCTCCTCCTCCGGCTGCTCCTCAGGGCTGGTGGTCCAGGGCTCCCCTTCCAGGATCAGCTCCAGGCTTACAGGTGGGGCTGTGCTGGGCCGGCTGGTGTCTCCCACATCCAGGGGTTCCTCATGCTCTGAGGAGGCCCCTTCAGCTCCGGGGATGTGGCAGTTGGCTGGGTCTCGGCAGAGTCCCTGGGCCTATATGGCAGGCCACTGGGTTCCTGGCCCAGGAATGCATCCAGTTCCTCAAAGAAGGGGCAGCTGGTGGCATCTGCTGCCCCGTGGAGGTGCCTCACGTCCCTGGCTGGGCATAGTCTTAGCGCAGCCCCTTGACTTTTGAGTGCTCCTGCTCAGTGGTACTCTCAAAGCCCTGTGCCAGGGCCTGCGTGATGTCTCTACAGACATCAACATTCCGGTTCCTTGCCCGGAAGCATTCTCTGATGTCCTCTGCAGACCAGATTCTCAAGAGGATGAGGGTCCCATTGTTGGTCCATACAGACCCCCAGCGTCGCCCCTGTGCCCGACTACCAGTAGCCTCGGCCATCTCATGGTGCACAGCCTGGCAGCATGAGGGACCAGGCTGCAGGGTACTTCCTGGCCCCTGAGCACCCTGGGAGGAAGAAGGTCAAACTCACCCAGCTATCAAAATAGCCGTTGTTTCAAAACGGCCATTTCAAAACAACGGCTATTTCAATAGCAGCCAAGTTTTACCAGTTTTGAAACAACAGCCGTTATTTCTTAATGAAACATCGTGTGGACCTGGCAAATTTTATTTTGAAACAACAGCTGTTGTTTCAAAATAAAACTCTCATGTGGACATACCCAAAAATCTCCCTCCCCCCTGATTGAAAAACTGCTGTAACTATAACCGTGGCAAATAATGCTGCTTTAAACAGAATTAAGAGTGCACATTCATAAATCTTGAGATGTTGTGTAAGGAAAGAAAGTCGGTTTCTAAGGGTATGTCTACACTTGCAAATTAGCTTGAATTAAGGAAATTTAATATAACAGCTTTAATATAATTAAAACTAAAACAATCATATATTACTCATTGCCAAAGACACTCCTGGTTAATTCCACTCTAAATTCTCTTAGCAAACATATTCATAATTCAAAATTGCTGTAGTGGTACAAATGATTGGTCTAGGGAAGGTAAGAGTTGCTGATTGTAGATTTGGAATTAGAACTCATGTGGCTGTGTGCCCAGAGTTAAGCTAGTCACTTAATGGGACATTTTGGCTTTGAGCACATACTGGAGAGCTAGGATGTATGTTTGGCACTGACTATCAATACATCTCTTGTATATCTTCCACTTCTGCTGTTGTTGGGCACATATTTACTGTACATATCTCCTTCTTGGTCTATCTTTCTTAAACTAATTAACTGATAACTTCTTTCAGTTTCATCTGGATCCTTTGTTTCTCCTTTGCTTTGTACAAGATGCTTTTTACTACTATGATACTTTCTTCTCTTTTTAAATTCTAGTCTGCCCATGACCAAATGGGAGATTCTGAGTTCTAGCTTTTTCCAATACCTACAGTGCTTTTAACTGTTGTTACATTGATCATTGCAATTTTTTTATTAACTGAGAATATTTTGCCCTTTTAGAGCTGTTTATTTTTAATTTTGAAGTTTATTGCATACAAGTTAAGCATTGCACAAGAGCCAGTAAAATATGGGAGGGAGGGGGTGGAATACAGACCGCTTGCTTCTTTTGCATGTGCTATAGTGTTGTACTGGTAAATAAGCATAGCCTACATGAAACTGTAGACTGCCAGCCCCCCAAATCAATGCTTCTGGATGGCCAATTGAAAGTGTGGTTTATAATCACTCATGCAACGGTGAATTTCTGACATAGATTAGCCTACCAATATTAGAACTAACCATTCCAGACATATGTGTATTATTTTGGCTTTAACTGCTTTGTAAAACAAATAAGTTAGTAACTATTATCTTGGATATATTGTAAGGATATCAGAAGTTGATACTGACAACATATTCAAAGTTTCTAGCTTCCTAACTTATATAAACATATTCAGTCCATCTGGGTTTCAATAAATAATCTATCCATCAAAGAATTCCAAGGCTTTTCTGAATACTGCATGGTGAATTTCCTAGGTCCTACCTCCTAAAATCCCTACAGAGCCACTACTTTCTAACATGAAGTTCATTGTGTTGTAGATATCTGTACAAGATGCATAACCTTGCTTTTGCCAGTGTTAAAACATATTTTATTTCAACAGGAGTAATTTAACAAGCAACACAGATTGTTCATTGTTATTTTACCACTCTGCCAATCTTTGTGTTAACTGCAGCTATATTTGTTTCCAGATCACTGATGTTTATGTTTAATAGTCTTGGGCCTCGTACCAGTGTCTTTGGAATCTTATTACAAGCAGATCAATTCAGTGATGATTCCCCATCAGGGAAGGAAAGGGGGAGGAGTAGCACTATATGTAAAGGAGCTCTATGACTGCTCAGAGCTTCATTATGAAAGTGGAAACAAGCCAGTTGAAAGTCTGTGGGTTAAGTTTAGAGGGGAGAGCAACAAGGGGGATGTTGTGGTAGGTGTCTGCTACAGACCACCAGATCAGAAGGAGGAAGTGGATGAGGCATTCTGTGGACAACTAACAGAAGTTTCTAGAGCACAGGCCCTGGTTCTCATGGGGGACTTCAATTACCCTGACATCTGCTGGAAGGCCAATACAGCAGTGCACAGGCAATCCAGGAAGTTTCTGGAGAGTGTTGAGGACAACTTCCTGGTACAAATGCTGGAGCAACCAACGAGGGGCCTTGCGCCTCTCGATCTGCTGCTCACAAATAGAGAAGAATTTATCAGGGAAGTAGAAGTGAATGGCAGCCTGGGTAGCAGTGACCATGAAATGATTGAGTTCAAGTTGATGTTTAAAGGAAAGAAGGAAAGAAGCAAAACACAGACCCTGGACTTCAGAAAAGCAGATTTTGTCTCCCTCAGGGAACTGATGGGCAGGATCCCTTGGGAGGCTGATCTGAAGGGGAAAGGTGTCCAAGAGAGTTGGGTGCATTTTAAAGAAACCCTGCTAAGGGCACAGGAAGATACAATTCCGATAAGGAGAAAGCACAGCAAATGTGGAAGGCGCCCACTGTGGCTTAACAGAGAGCTCTGCACTGAGCTGAAGCATAAAAAGGACGCTTACAGGAAGTGGAAGCTAGGACAGATGACTAAGGAGGCATATAAAGACATTGCTCGGGACTGCAGGGATAAAATCAGAAAGGCCAAAGGACAAATGGAGTTGCGACTAGCAAGGGATGTGAAGGATAACAGGAAGGGGTTCTACAAGTATATCAATAACAAGAAGAGGATCAGGGATGGTGTAGGTCCCTTACTGAATGGGGCAGGCATCCTCGTGACAGAGGATGAGGAAAAAGCTGAAGTGCTCAATGCTTTTTTTACTTCAGTTTTCACAAGCAAGGTCAGCTCCCAGCCCACTACACTAGGTACGGGGGACTGGGGAGAAGAAGAGAGGCCCTTGGTGACAGTAGGTCAGGTTAGGGACTGCTTAAAGAAACTAGATGTGCACAAGTCCATGGGGCCGGATGAACTGCATCCGAGGGTGCTGAGGGAGCTGGCTGATGAGATAGCAGTACCGTTGGCCATTATCTTTGAAAACTCGTGGCGAACAGGGGAGGTGCCAGAGGACTGGAAAAAAGCAAATATAGTACCTATCTTCAAGAAAGGCAAAAAGGACGATCCAGGGAATTACAGACCTGTCAGCCTCACCTCAATCCCTGGAAAAATCATGGAGCAGCTTCTCAAAGAATCCATCCTGAAACACTTGGAGGAACGTAGAGTAATCAGGAACAGTCAGCATGGATTTACCAAGGGTAAATCATGCCTGACCAACCTCATCGCCTTCTATGATGAGATGACTGGATTTGTGGATGCGGGAAGAGCCGTTGATGTCATATACCTTGACTTTAGCAAGGCTTTTGATACGGTTTCCCACAGCATTCTCATTGGCAAATTAAGGAAGTATGGGTTAGATGCATGGACTGTAAGGTGGATAGAAAACTGGCTAGAACAACGGTTTCAGCGTGTAGGAATCAATGGCTCCATGTCAAGTTGGCAGGCAGTAACAAGTGGTGTGCCCCAGGGGTCGGTCCTGGGGCCAGTTCTGTTCAATGTTTTCATTAATGATCTGGATGATGGGATAGATTGCACACTTAGTAAGTTTGCAGATGATACCAAACTGGGGGGAACGGTAGACACCCTAGAGGGCAGAGACAGGATTCAGGGAGACCTAGACAAACTGGAGCAGTGGGCCAAGAGGAATCTCATGAGGTTCAACAAGGATAAGTGTAAAATCCTGCACTTGGGACGAAAAAACCCCATGTACTGCTACAGGCTGGGGAGTGATCAGCTAAATAGCAGCACTGGAGAAAAGGACCTGGGAGTCATGGTGGATGGGAAGCTGGATATGAGTCAGCAGTGTGCTCTTGCTGCCAAAAAGGCCAATGGCATACTGGGCTGCATCAGAAGAAGTGTTACCAGCAGATCAAGGGATGTGATCATTCCCCTCTATTCTGCACTAGTGAGGCCACATCTGGAATACTGTGTCCAGTTTTGGGCTCCCCACTACAAAAAGGACATGGACAAATTAGAGAGAGTCCAGAGGAGGGCAACCAAAATGATCAAAGGGCTGGAGCACAAGCCCTATGAAGAAAGACTGAAGGAACTAGGCTTATTTAGCCTGCAGAAGAGAAGACTGAGGGGGGATTTGATAGCAACCTTCAACTACTTGAAGGGTTGCTCCAAGGAGGAGGGAGCTCGACTGTTCTCGGTAGTAACAGAGGGCAGAACGAGAAGCAATGGTTTCAAGTTACAGCTGGGGCGGTCCAGGCTGGATATTAGGAGAAACTTCCTTACTAGGCGAGTGGTGAAGCATTGGAATAAGCTGCCTAGGGAGGTGGTGGAATCTCCATCTCTGGAGGTGTTCAAGTCCCAGCTGGACAAAACACTGACTGGGATGATCTAATGGGAGTGGTCCTGCTTTTTTTGGCAGGGGGTTGGACTAGATGACCTCGTGGGGTCCCTTCCAACCCTATGATTCTATGATTTATGACTCCTTACAATTCGCCGGATCGTAACTCCTGTAAAATGTGCTTTGATATTTATACTGCAGTTTAAAAACAAAAATAGGTGGTAGTAGTGCCTAACAGAATTCTAAGTCTGTTACAGATATATAGTTAGCTTTGTCAACTGGTACGTTATCAAGTGACAAGTTCCAGAGGGATAGCAACGTTAGGCTACTTTGGCAAAACAAACAAGGAGTCCTGTGGCACTTTTAAGGTATGTCTACACTTACAATTTAGTTCAAATTAATGAGGATTAATTCAAACTAAATTAATGCATGGCTACCCATGGCTTTCATTACTTCAGACTAAGGCATTCCTTAGTTTGAAGTAATGAACACTTACTTTGAAGTCATAAAATCCGCTTAACTTCAAAGTAACAGTTAATCTAAACTTATTAGTTTCAATTAAACCAATGGATTGTTCGAATTAACACAGTTTGACCTTCTTTGTCCCAGGGTGCCTTCCTCTTTCTATGTATTGGGTGGGGGCATGGCCCTTCTCATGGGCCATGTTCGCACACTTTCCATGGTACCTCCCCGCTAAATCAAACTAGCAAGTCCTGTTCATGGACATGTAGTTGAATTTGAGTTTCTACTGGGGACATGCTAGTTTGAATTAATTTAGTTCAAATTAACCATTATTAGATTGCATTAATTACTTTGAACTAAGTTAATTTGAACTCACATAAGTGTTGACATAGCCTCTAAGACTAACAAATTTATTTATTGCATGAGCTTTTGTGGGAAAAAGTCCTAGCTGATCAGATGCTTTGAAGATGTGAAGTGGGATTTTCTCCCATGAAAGCTCACACAATAAATAAATTTCTTAGTCTGTAAGGGCATATCTACATTTCCCAGCAGTTTTGGGAAAGAAAAAAAAAAAACACATTTTCTGGGTAAGTATTTTGAAATAATTATCTTGAAAAAACTTTTTTTCAAAAAATGCTATTTTGGGATAATAGTCTGTCATCCTGAAATACCGTGGCTCCCCCCCCCCCGAAAATAAGCCTACACCGAACTTTCTTTTTCAAAAAAAAGGCAAGGCAATGATGAGATAGGGAGGCTTTTCTAAAAAAAGAAAAAAAAAGCCTTTGCCATGTCCAGGGATGGCTTTTTTTTTTTTTTTTTTTAAAAAGGTACCCCAAAAAAAGGCTTTTTATTTCAACAAAGCTCATGGATTTCGGTTTTTTTTAAAAAAAAAAACACTCCACTATCTAGAAATACCAGAGAGCTCTTTTGGGATCGCTAAACCTCATTATATTTCAGAAAAAAAAAAAAAAAAAAAAAATTTTTTTTCGAGGTAGCTTTAAAAAAAAAAAAAAGCCATCCTCAGACATAACAAAAGCTTTTTTCTCGAAAAAGCCTCCTTATCTCATCCATTGCCTTGTTTTTGTTTGTTTGTTTGTTTAAAGAAAGTCCATTGTAGATTTTCTTTTTCAAAATAAAATTAAAAAAACCCATGGTATTTTGGGACAATGAGTGGTCTTCCGACTATTGTCCCAAAATAGCATTTTTGAAGATAAAAAGAGTTTTTTCAAGATAATTATTTTGAAATACTTATCCTGAAAAAAAAGTTTTTTTTCAGAAAGGCAGAGCAATGTAGACATAGCCTAAAAGTGCAGAAGGACTCTTTGTTTATTATCAAATTAAGTCAGGTTTTTAAGACCTGTATTCCATACAATCATGTTTGACTGGGATTACTTATATTCCTGTTCTTTAAAACTTTTGAATGTCCCATAGCAGGTAGAAGTCTAAATCACAGTGGAAATTTATTATATTTGAAACCATAACTATCCCAACCAAGCTCCTGTGACTACCCCAACCTTATATCACACCATGCCATTGTTTATTCTCTCTTCAGTACATAAACATGGTGGCTATAGCTAGGTGATAAACTGCAGAAGCACTTGGCATATTGTGTTTTTCACATAACTGTGAATGTGCCATATATACTGTATGTTAGGAAATTCCTTCAATAGCATTAAACCAGAGGGTTACACTCCATGTTGCTTTTGTGGGACTATGGCACAGAGCTAAGAAAACAATGACAACACTACACCTCACTTCAGCAGCATTTCAAGAGAAGTATTATGAGTAAAAAGGTCTTAGTGGCTCCCCGGATGTGTTACAAGTAGGGGAAGGATTACACGAATTAGAAGGGGCAGCCAGTAGTGGAGACTGGGGCAGAGAGATGGTTAGAGAATAACATACTAGCCCCTGTACTTAAAACTGCTTTGTCTTTTACCTTCCACCTATTCATCAACCTGCCTGCCTCATATTCTGTTCCACTTGATCTCAAAAGTCCATACCTAGAAAACAGAGAAATATCATGCAGTTGGTTGTAAGGTCTCACTTTTGTGTGTCTAATTACAATAGAACCTCAGTCTTATTATAGTCAGGGGGAATACCCAAAGCTCTTGCAAAATCAAGGAGTTGCAAAACATGGAGAATAATTCTTAGTTTTCTCCAGATTAAGGTCACAATCACTTAAGGTTAATCAACAATAAAAATGGAATCTCAGGAAATCAGGGTTTGTCTATACCTGTAGAAGCCTTCACATACAGAACACTTTGAAAACTTTATCTATCCTGGTCTATGCTAGGCCTCTCTATCTTCAGCATGGCAATCCCTTTCAGAACACAGTTTTTTCATTAGTATGAACTTTTTTGTGCTCAGTTACTGAATTCATGAGATTATGATTAACTTTTACTCCAGTGCAAGACATTGTCTGTCACGTCAAGCTCCAGAAATTGACTGATAAAATAATTTAAAAATTATTTATCTCTGTAAAGTGGTAACATTTAAGTGTGAGAATTTGCAATTCTATGGCTATGTCTACATTGCTAAAGATATTTCAAAATAGTTATTTAAAGGTAAAAATTATGATTTTGAAAGAGAGAGACTTCACTGGACTCTCTATTTCAAAACAGGGGAAGACAGGGAAAAGGATAGGGCCATTATTTAAAAAAAAAAAAAAGTCAATTCTACAGCTCGGAATGGCTTTTTTGTTTTTAAATAACTATTTCAAAAGAATTGCTCTTTCAAAATAAAAGCAGGTTTAGTTATTTCAAAATAGTGCTGCTCCCTCTCCCCCAAAAATAACAAATTAGCTGCATGGACAGGTAAAAAGGGTCCGCCCCCAACATAAGTGTTCTTATTTCAAGAAAGCTTTTTGGTGTAGACATATACTATGAGAATTATAATGAAGAATTTACAGAACTTTGAGACTGAGATGTCACAGTTATGAGTGATTTCTAGCTTTATGCAGACTGAGTCTTGTTTTTTATTAGTGTTACTTGATCAAGATTTCCATTTGCATTGAAAGTTAATTTTCATCAAGCTTTCCACCAGCTTCTCTTGCTTTAGGCAGCAGTAAGACCTCTTTACTTATAATTGGTGTTAATTTTACTGTTCTTGAATTGATGCTGAAGTGAAGAGTAGCTGATGGCATTATTTTTCTCAGCTGTATGTCACAATGCTGAACAGTAGTTGCAAACCAATTTGTAATGGAATTATGTAACTTGAAAATGACCTTGTCAGCTTGGAATTTAGCCAGGATTAAAAAAATGTTCAGGTCAGTTTCTTAGACTAAGACATTGAATCTGCACATTAGAACAAGAAAATAATTTGTAAAAAGCATTTTGTACCAAAATCATCTCCAGCATAACTTAGTTGTACCTAGTGATGCAAATGGTTATGGGGATGAATTTCTCCCTCTGTACAAACCAAGATTTTAAAAAATGGCAGAATTATTTGTTTGGTAGTGAAATGGTGGCAGGCAATGTGTAATAATTCTGACTGGGATGAACTGTTCCAAAACACTTCTTTTACCAAAAAATGTCTCTAGTCCTCTTGGAAGCCCTCCTTTTTTTGCCCATTTCAAGGAACTCCAATCTGTTGCCTTCATTCTTCTCATTAGAGGTCATACTTCCTCGAGCTTCTGCAGGAGTGCTGATGCTGGGCTTGAGAAGGATAATTGCCTATTTAGTCTCTCCTCTCAAACTTGGTGGGGCTGCTGCCATTCCTGTCCTGCTGTTGATGTAGTAAGGAGTGAATGGGGCTTCTTTTCATCTTCACTATATACATACACATGCCTGACATGGTTATTCAATTGAGCTGTCCCAACTTCTTGTGACCAGAGACTGCATTGGCGTTATAGAAATGGAGCTGGATCAGCCTCAGGCATGCATCTGGAACCTGGCAGAAAGCTTTCATCAAATTTAGCACCATAAGTGGAGTCTCATACAGCTCCTATGCAATCATGGTTTACTGTCTCCCTATTCCCAGAAAACCAGGGTGTGTGCAAGTATAACCTTATTTGACCCCAAAGGCTGACAACAGAGTTTTTACTTACACTGACGGCTTGATATTTGGGAAGAGCTCTTCATGAAATGGGGCTAGAAACCTATCTCTGTATTAAAGAAGAAGCTGTGAGCATGTGGAAGACAAGCAGGGAGGAGGTTGATGGACTGTATTCCTGTTACACGTTTCCTTTCAGAATAAAACTTTCTTCCTAGTGATTGATCTGAGTGGGTCTGGTCTCAGTGAATACACACTAACACATGTGGCAAAGCACAAACAGGAGCCTCAGGCCTAATTTCCCAAAGCTGTGGAAAAAGTCACAAAGCAATCTTTCCCTATCTTGAACACCCTCATACTGATCCAGTAGACAAGGGAAGTTACACATATTTTACTATACCTTTAGCACCTATGGGATACTAGGGCTGTGTTGTTTAACTATATACCTGGCCCAGTGCCTTCACTTTGAGTCTTTTATGAATAACTCTTAGGTCTATTAAATCAGACTCTCCGCTTGTGACACTCTCTGCTCATGCAGATAGCACTGGAGTTTGAAGAAGAGCAGCAGTAGTACCATTAACAATTCTTCAGCACTAGCAACACTAGTCCCAACCCTCCTTTAATATAGCTTCAAGACTAGCAACATCACTACCAACACTATATAATCATGCATGCGGGGCAAGTGTTCCTCCTGCCCAGATAGCTGAGGTATCTCAGCATCTTCCTGTTAACTCTAATGGTCTATCATTTGTCTTTTCCAGGTTGTACAATGGATTATTACTTGCCTCTGGTTTTGTGTAAACACTCAGCTTGTGGGGAGCCATCAGTGCTGAAATATGCATTTGAAATTGCATTACAGGTCAGTAGCTTAGTCTGAACTAAGACGTCTCTTAGTTCGGAGAAGCCTAGTGTGGCCGTGGGCCAAATTAGCCTGGACTAAGCTTCCTTATTCTGGGTTAATTTGGCAGTGTAGACATAGCCTGTAATACAATTTGGCATTATCTGCCATGTTACCGTATAGTGCAAATTCTAACTTTTTGTAAGTTAACTGGAAATTCCTCAGGTATTTTGTAAGCACTACACTATGCCTGATGCATTCCTTTCCCTTACGGATCCAGGATTAACCACCTTTATTTTCCTTACCGAGGAAGCTGTTCAGGGTAAGTCTGACAATTCCCTGCTGTCTTAAAATAAGTGCTGCTTCTTTGGTCCCTCAAAGTCTCAGCAATTACCCTCCTGTAACAAAGTGGTAGCTTTTAATATAGTATAGCTTATAACATTCTAAATGCACTCCTACTTGACCCTTTTTGTCATGAGTTTTATGAAAAGGAGAAATCTGTCTGATTAATGTTAGATTTGAGATCCACCATAAGCACACCAGACCTCACTCAGCCACTTCTTCCTACAATATTATATAAAAGCCATAACACAAGCAATAACATGGTTACAGGAGTGCAGTTACCCCAGAAAACACCACTTTATCACTGATCTCTTGGCTGATGGCACTTGGCCTCCAGCCTTCTAATTCATAATACACCCAAGACACATGGATACATGTAGCATCTACTGCTAAGCAACTGAGCATCACATGCTGTTGGTTATACTGAAAAAAGAGGGGCTTTATTTTATCTTCTTTCCATGTACTTTGATTTGTTTCCATTAATTTCTGGTAGAATGATCTTGAAGCTATCAAAAAAAAATAATATCATGTCTCAATAAAGTTGATGGGAATTTGGCCAATGATTTAAATGGAGCCAGAAGTTCACACAATGTTTGACTGGCACAGGGACAGTCTGCTTTGTTACTTGACTGTATTAACCTGGTACAGTGGAGTCTTCAACCCTGATTGATATTTCAAAATGCTACCATAATATAAACAAAGATGTCTGGAGCTATCACATGTGGTGCCTTTTGGATAATGACTTAGATTTCTGCATAATAAAAATCCACTTGACTCTCTTATTTACTTTGTATAATTGTAGAGGTAAACCTTTGTCCTCCTAGATTACTCAATAATGTTTTACAAAACTTCAGTTCAGAATTATCTGTTGTTGAATCCTTCTAAATTCACTGATTAACTTTGTTTGGCCAGTCATTCACGTAAATTTTATTTAAGTCATCTGCTGTCATGAAATCTTACAACTGCAAATGCCTCCCTCCCATTAGAAGTTTATGAAAAGTATCAGACATGGTAAAGGCCCATTAGTAAGACTCAGCTATTGCTCCTGTCACATAACTCAGTTTTTATATCACATCAAACCTATACTGAATATAAGCAATCTAATTTATCTTTTTGATCAAGGACACTTGTTAAGGACCATGATGTGTTTTATGAGCATTACTGAAAACAGCTTTTGATCTGTCCTGTACTAGTTGTCTTCTCAGTGAAACGTGGGAATAGATCATTCTTTTTCTTAGATTTGCTCAATACTTTTGAGGAGAATAAATTGTATAACTTTCTAAATATCTTATCCAAAAGTTAGAATTGATACTAATATAACTATTTCATTTAGATTTTGGTTAAAGGACAAGTGGGGAACAAATTTGATACTAGCCAATTCAGTGTGACAAAACATAATTCAAGGACATTTTTTAAAAGACATTTTGTTTTTTAATCTGCACATTCATTTTCTTCCTTATTCAGTTTGTTGCTAGTGACTGGTAAATTTATGCACTAACTTTTTTCTACATATGGTCCTGATTCTGGAATCATCAGTTTCCTAGAGAAGGGCTTGCTCACTTAGAACTTCTGAAGGTACAGGACTTAAATATGTTTCAATGAAAACTTTTTAAACAAGTATTACAATTTTTATGTAAAACATTACTTCTATTCTGAAAAGCAGACTTTGACAAGACCTCTTTATAATGTTCTGAATTTAATATCTATGACCATGGCTAAAGATCAGAACTTCTCTCTTCAGCTTTCTCATCTTGGGAATCTATGGTGTTTTGATACTGAATTCTAAGTGTTAGGGGTTGCTGGATCTGCCTGAAGAGCACCTCCTGCTGGCACTTCTGGGGAACTGGTCTTGCACTTGGTGCTCCACCCTTTCCACACTGGACTCCTCTCTGGGCAACACCTCAGGCCTAAATCCCTCTCAGGGTGCCACAGGATGATCAACAAATTCAGAGTCCCAGCTCCCAGGTGGGGTGGGTGAGCACAGAGTCAATAGCCCTGGCCCCTGGGTGGAGCAGGTGAGCACAGAGCCAATAGCTCCAATCTGGGCATTGTAGCTGGGCCTGAGAGGCAAGGACACCGCAAGCGCCCCTCAGCAGTTCAGGTACAGCAGTCAATCACTCCAAGTGGTCAGATAATGAAGAGGGTGAGGAGGGAGACAGAGACCCACCCACTCCACTGCATCCAAGCCCAGGGCCCTACCAGTGACTGTGAGTTCAGTAACTGGGCCATTGGGGCTCCTGCTGCAATGCATTGACATGAGTGGTCACACAGCAATTCACTCTCCCTGGACTTTTTCTTTCCACCCTGGGGCCTAGGTACCTGGTTCCACAAAGGATAGCAGATGACAGTTTCCCCCAGGTATATTGTCCATGGGATCCCGTTGAAACCCTCCACGTCCATGGGCAGCAGGTCCAGAAATTCCTCTGGCCCATCAGTGGGAGAGGGCAAGGTCCTGCAGTCATACAATGCCAGCAGCTCCTCCTCAGCCAATGGGAGCTCCTCTAAGTCACAGGGGCTGTGGGTGTCAGTATCTTCAGCTTCCCCTAGCTCCAGGTCAACGTCAGCAAAGGGCAGCCAGTCACAGTCTTGGGGTACTCCCCCCCCCATCCACAGCTTCAGGGTCCCCCTCCCAGTCACTAGGTCCAGGGAGGCTGGGTGGGCCTTAGGGCCAGTTGACTGAAAAGGATGTGCTCAGCCTTCATAGTGGGTCCCAGCCTCCTCTGACTGATTTGCTGCTGGCAGGCATGTCCTTCCGCATGTCCAGCCCCTACTGAGCTGCCAGCCTGGGCTTTTATGCTTCCCCTTCCTGTCAGGGCCCTTCTTCTCTGCTTCTGGGCCCTGGGCCCTGCAGTTCCCCCACTCTGACCAGGGGAGGGGGGGTCATTCAGGCCCTTCCTCAGGCCCAGCCTCCGAGGGAGGCCACAGTCCCTTACTACAGAATCATACTCTCCTTTCTTAAATCTTGTTTTTTCTTTGGCTTTTATTGAAACTATCATCCATTGTCTCACTGGAAATTGCTTCAGTTTTTCTCTTGCTCCATTCATCACTGAGCTTCCACAGGTTCTCTGTCAGATTTTTTTGTGACTTTGGGCAAGTAATTTAAGGTTTGCCTATATAAACACTTAGTCTCCAACAAAACAAGGTACCTCACACTAGTCTGCTGCACTTGAGGCATCCATACAGAATCATTGTACATTAGGGTTGGAAGGGCCCTGAGTAGGTCATCTAGTCCCACCTACTGCTAAAAGCAGGACCAATTGCAACTGAATCATCCGAGACAGATTTTTGTCAAGATACACCTTTGTTCCCCCAAACTGTACCCCAAAGTGTCAGTTTGCTTGTGGACCAGTCGCAGATGTAGTCAAGGACCTTTGAAAAGATGGGTGATTTTTGCTGAATGGCAGGATGAATAACCCTAAGAAACAAAGCAGAGTAATAAGTTGCAAGAGCTTATGTCCCTTCAGCATCCAGAGACTCCTGATGACTGTGGATGACTCCAAGGAGTCTTTTGAGGCACCTTGGTCCTAAGTTACCAAGGCAGCCAGGTCCTTAACCCTACGGTGAAGTCCAAAGCAGTCATAGGACATTGTTGCTAAGATATAGCAGAGTTCGGGGGGGGGCAAGTCTACCTTCCCTTCACATGCTTGGACCAGCTGAGCCTGACTCCCCTGGACACCAGAATGCACAAAAAAAACAAGACAACTGAAGGAAGCAGCAGACTGGCCCCAGAACACCTGTCACATCAAAGATGAAAACATGTTTTTCCTATGGAACTCAGGGCATATTACCTTATGGGAAAGGCTGTGAGCATTACTGCACTGTCCATTGCAAACATCTTCCTCTCTTGCCCTACAACCTTAAAAACCTCTAAGGATAGAGATTCCACCACCTCCTCAGGTAATCCACTCCAGTGTGTCACCACTCTGCTAGCGAAGATGACTTTCCCAATGGCCAGCCTAAACCTCACCCACTTCAACTGTGATCATTGCTCCTATTTCTGCCATGTACTGAAACTAAAAGCAGTACACTTCTATCCTCCCTGGAACCCAGATTTAGGTAGTTAAACAGTGCTATCCAATCCCCCCCCCCCCCATTCTTCTTTTCTGCAGGCTAAACAAGCCTACTTCCCTCCCTCAGCCTCTCCACAAAATTAATGTGTTCCAGGCCCCTAAATTTTTTGTTGCCCTCTGCTGAGCTCTTTCCAATTTGTCCACACTTTCTGCAGTGGGAGGCCCAAAACTGGGCACCATAGTTCAAGTGAGGCCTCACCAGTGCCAAGTAGAGGGAAATAATCACTTCACTTAATCCACTGACAATGTTCCTACTAATACAGCCCAATATGCCACAAACCTTCTTGGTAATAAGGGCACACTATTTACCCATATCCAGCTTCTTGTTCTTTTTAAGTCCCGGATCCCTTTCTGCCGAACCACTACCTAACCAGTCAGTCTCCAGTTTGTAGCAGTGCATAGGATTCTTCCATCTTAATTTCAGGGCTCTTCATTTGCCCTTGTTGAACCTCATCAGATTTATTTTGGTCCAATCCTAATTTGCCTAGTTCATCCTGTATCACATCCCTGCCCTCCAGCATATCTCCCACTCTTTCTAGCTTAGTGTCATCTGCAAATATGCTGGAGAGTGCAATCTACCCCATTCCTCAGATCATTAACTGAAGATATTGAAAAAAAACTGGCCCCAACAAGCCCCCTAGAGCACTCTGCTTGTTACCAGATGCTAACTAGACACTGAGTCATTGACCACTAACGTTGAACCCAATAATATGCTGATACTTCTATCCAGTTTATAGTCATGCATCCAGTCCATATTTCTTTACCTTCATTATAAAAATTCTGTGGGAGACCACATTAAAAGCTTTGCTAAAGTCCAGGTATATAGCATCTACTGGTTTCCCTCTATGGACCCTGCTACTATTCACGAGTAGTCCCATGGTGCACATTAGTCAACTGATATTTCAAAGTAGGGGTATGATCAAGCAAATATTAATATTATGAGGATCTTGGATACTAGAATATTGTAGATAGATAACGAGATGTGAGGTTTGCAGAGTCTTCTCTTCACTACTTTACACCATGTTTACATATGATGAGAGGGGGTTTATAATGCTACCAGATCGGAATGATGACTTTTGCATCAACTTTGCAGAAATATTAACGTCTTCACGGGACACAAAGCACTGAAAAAATCAGGTTCAGTATATCTATGTCAAAGACAGGAGAGCCCCTCAGCCCATGTGGACAGGCTTGTGTTAGCCCAGCTCAAGCCAGTATGCTAAAAATAGCAGTGTGGATGTTGCATCTCAGGGAACATCTAAGGCTTTCCCTAGTGATTAACAAGGCATGAAATGGATGTAAAACTATGAGGTCTAGCCTTTTAGCAGACACCAATTTCCAATTCAAAATGAAATAATTGGGGGAGTTCGGTACTGGTGCGGTTTCAGGCTACAGGTAACAACCTTCTGGCCTTTGTCTAAGACATTAGGAAGGTGAGGGAATGGTGGCATTTAAGAGGTACCTAATAGAACAAAGTGTGAATTTATGACTTCTTTGCAAGTCTGTGGATCTTGGACATTGTGGGCACTGACACTGTTTTTCTGAGATATCTTTTTTCCTCTTTTCCATCCCCACTTTCTAAAATATAGAGAACAAAATATGAGTCTATATTAGTGCAGATTTAAGGACGAATAGTTAAGCACTCAAAAATAAAGTACACAAAAACTGAGTTTGAAATTACATAAACATTGAACAGTCTTCAATTTCAAGATATTTTGTTTGTCTGGTAACCTCCATAACCTAAGATACACAACTAACATCTTGGGGTACAGTACATTAAACTGTTTATGCCAGTGAAAGTGAGTCCCTTAAAGTTATTCTTGTAAAAAAAACAAAAAAACAAAACAAAAAAAAACAGTAAAATGTGTAATCATACTCCATTATTTAAGGAAGTTAAATTGTGATAACTTAACATATTACACTTGTGAGTTGCAAGTTGAATCAGTGAATTGAAGACTCAACCACAGAGATAACTTGATATCAGAGCTTTTTGTAATATGACTATTGCTCTGCTAGCACTAACTCTATATAGAAACATGCAGTGATCTTCTGTAAGCCTTGTGGATTTTCAAGAGAAAACCGAGACCAAACTCACAAGCTTTTCTTAGGTTGTTTCCATTTGTGTCCAGAAATAACACAAGAAAAAAATTATATTGCATTGTTCTTTCTCAAAAGGAAGATAAAGAATTTGTTCTAAAACAGAGGAAATTTTTAAATATCTACAGTTTCATTTGTTTTAGAGGAACTCACAAGGACACTTTTTTTTTTCCTTTAATGAGGTAGGTTTCCAAAGAATGTATAAGCCCCTTAATACAAATTTTACTTAGTCAGATGTTGTAGATTAGTTTTCAGTGCTGGTAGCAAATTCACCTCTGTCAATTTGAAATTCCTGATTGAGTCTGTGAAGACCCACTCACCTGATGAGGAAGTTGCTCTCTAAGCACCACCCCAGAAACTGGGTAGCTCTAAATCAAATGGAGGCCACCCTTAGACTCAGTGCAGTCGATGTGCCAGGGGTAGGGAGGTCTGAATGCAGATACATAAGTTATTTTAAGTAATCTGCATATTTCCATTTGACTTTTGCGAAAAGAGCAGGCAGTGTAGACCTGCCCTGTATTGCACCTGTGCTTAGTTACTTGAGCAATATTTGTGTTTAGGTCAAAGAGAGAACTAAGCAAATTATATATAAACACAGGACCATATCAGGGCATCTGTTTATAAGCACAGCCCTCTTTGGAGACTATACTGTTCATTCAGGGTGTGTCTACACTTACAATTTAGTTCAAATTAAGGAGGCTTATTTCAAACTAAATTAGTGCATGTCCACACTTGCTTTCATTAATTCAAACAAAGGACTTCCCTTAGTTCGAACTAAGGAAAGCCTAGTTCACATCTATAAAACCTCCCTTAAGTTCAAACTGATGGTTAATTTAAACTCATTAGTTCAAATTAACCCAATGTAGCTTTGTTATTCAAATTAACTGTTAGTTAAAAATAACCACAGCTTGATTTTCCTATGCAATAGTGGCCCCTGCCTGACTCGAACTTGCAAGTCCTGGGCACGTACACGCTAGTTCAAATTAGGGCTTCTAGTGTAGCTGTGTTAATTCAAATTAACTTAATTATAACTAATAATTATTAGTCTGAATTGATTAGTTCAAATTCAGTTAATTGGAACTAACCTTCTAAGTGTAGACATACCCTCATAGTTTCTCATCTTGCTGCTCTCTTCAATTATAGTGGTTAATAACTATATAAAATATATATACTTTAAGGTCTTCCATCACTGATTTTGATAGCTTGCAGAAAGGGAGAATAATTTAAAAGTAGGATTTTATACACAACTGGGGAAAAACAACAGTGGGCAGATTATGAAAGTTTGAAATACCTAAACTGATATACAATGCATATTTAGAGTAGCTATTGCAGCTTCTTTTCTCATTACAGGTAATTTTGCCCTCCTTTAACCTCACTTACTTGTAATATGCTATTTTCCATTATTTGAATCTAAACAGCTGCTTTGATTTGCTGTAAAAGTCTAATCTGATCCTATGACTTACTCTTCCCTACATTAATTTTCCTCCCATTCATCTGTAAGTGTCTGACCAAGTGGGATTTTCTCCCATGAAAGCTCAGACAATCAATAAATGTGTTAGTCTATAAAGTGCCACTAAGCTCCTTATTTGTTTTGCTGAACTAGACTGACACAGTTACTCCTTTCGAATTTAAAAACAGAACTCAGTTTATGACCTTATGTCACTTGACTTGAATAAAATGCAATATGGCCTGCTATTTCCACAGACAAGGCATTACAAGGTATAACAAAGCCACTTCACTTCTCAGTAGTAAGATAAACTACCAATAGATGGTCATAGGTAAAAATAAAATGTTGCACAGGAAACATGATAAAATAGATAATTTTGGATTCACTTCTAAACTTTATTACATGACTATGAAAGGCAGAAGTGACACAGGCTTCTACTCCCCTCAGTGAATTAAAATCCACTGCCAAACCACTATTAGTAAAATCTGGTAAGACTTCAAAAACTGTTCTGTCTACCACCTACAATATTATGTTGAATGAAAAGTGGTGTACTGTAGCTGAAAAGGTTATTTAATGAACCTACCTGAAAAACGTAACCCTTAACTTTCCTTTATTTTTTTCTTTTTGTTTTGTGTTTTGTTTGTGTATATTCAAATTTCATTGAGAGGGGACTTGATATTCACAGGGTAGAAGGCAGTTTAAGACCGGAGAGAATTATTAGGTCATCTTATCTAATCTCATGTATATCAAAAGCTGTTTCATCCAGTTACTCATGTATTGAGCTCAGTAGTCTAGATTCACTGTAGACTATACCTTTCTTCAGTACATCTACTCCTTATAATTATGTATGTTAGAATCTTGTAATGCTTGGTCATTGCTTACCCTGAGGGGTAACAATGGCAATGGCTAAACCTGAATGACCTTAATGTCATAGTGGGACATGAATAAGCTATTCACTATTATGGCTCTGAAGAATTTTGCCTTTTATACAAGAGTAATAACGTAGCACTCTAAACTTGCATTAGACTATTTCGCCATGTACACATTGTAGTCATTTAAACAAGCATCTTGCAGTATAGGCCTCAAAGGGTATGTCTACACTTCCAATTTAGTTTGAATTAAGGATGCTTAATTCAAACTAAATTAGTGCATGTCCACACTTGCTTTTATTAGTTCAAACTATGGATTCCTGTTAGTTCGAACGAAGGAAAGCCTAGTTCAAATCTATAAAACCTCCCTTAAGTTTGAATCAATAGTTAATTCGAGCTCCTTAGTTCGAATTAACCCAACATAGCTGTGCTAATTCGAACTGTTAGTTTGAATTAACCACAGCTTGATTTTCCCTATGCAATAGCGCCCCCTGCCTGATTCAAACTTGCAAGTCCGGTGCATAGACATGCTAGTTCGAATTAGGGTTTCTAGTGTGGCTGTGTAAATTTGAATTAGCTTAATTTGAATTAATAGTTATTAGTCCAAATTGATTACTTCAAATTCAGTTAATTTGAACTAACCTTCTATGTGTTTACATAAACTAAGATTTACTAGGTGTTCAATAAATTTGAATTAGACTTTATCATCACTATTAAGCTTGTTTTCTAGAACCACAGCCTCCTCTGTCATGAATCTGTTTATTAACAGGGAGTTAGTATTAGATTGCTCTACATGTGGGTCTAAATATTTGGATCAATAATGAATGATCATCACTTGTAATCAGGTACAGTTGAGGGGTACAACAATGGGAATGAGCCATACAATGCAGTGATTCAAACTGAATGCCATGTCACCTGGTCCCATATTAAAGATGTTCATGTGGATGTGTCATTTGTTGGATTGTGCTTACTTCCCCATAATGCTCCTAACCACATTGTCCTCCAGTCCTGCATGTATTGAAATGTCCAAATTACCCTCCCCCCCTCGCTTTCACTGATATCTGAAAGTAGAGCAGTGCATGAACCACTGGAATGTGCTTTGTGCATTTCATGTCAGTCATGTGTGCCAAAGGCTTTTCATCGGTGATGTAGGCACTACTGAGGATTAGAACTGTAGTAATCTGCTTAACTCTGCATTATTCAGCAAACTAGATTGATGGAAAACCAAAAATTCCAGTGGACTCAGATTTTTTTTTGAGAGAAAGTTTTACTTCATGACTGATGAGCCATATGAGTCAGTAATCATTGTACTACTTACATTGTCAGATGTCTTGCTGGAAGTGAAAAGCATTCAGCATAATTTGTAGTAAATTTATAGTTTTATTCATACTGATCTGTTAAATTATAATAGTGCTACTTGTGTGAAAAAGAAGCATTCAGTATATGACCTTCTGTCACTTTCCTTTTACCTGACAACTCTGAAGGACGCTTTTATAATTCAGTGGCAGAAGATAAAAAGGGGGGGGGGATTATTAAATGTCAGGACATTAGCATATCTATTTCAGAGGACCTCATCCATTTGAGATTCTACAGACATTTATAGTGACCATCTGCCCAGACTCAGCTGGAGCATCTTGTTGCTTAATATAGTGTCCCAGTGCACCAGCCAACTGTAAAAAGCAATAGAGGTTCAGTATTTTTGTACAGCTGGGCCAGTTTGTTTTCTCCCCTCTCCCCCCTCCCCTTATTGTAATGAAGTCAAAATGCTTTCCTTGCTATTTTAATCTGACATGCAAAAAAACCAAACACTGTGGGATATCAAACCTAACTATTAAGCAAGTGCAGAGGTAAACCAGTAATGTTTAGTGTAGCCTCATCTTTGACAGCAGAAAATTCTCAGGTTTTCCAACCTTGCAGTTTATATCTCATTTTCCAAGGAATTTCTGATGAAATTGAACTAGACCAGCTCATTATGCTATCATCTGGGAAACTCCAGTTCATCTAGGGAGCATAGAAAATGGATCCCGGGATAATAAGGAGTTGAGCTTCATGCCCAGAGGCTGTACCACTCGTGTGTGTGTGTGTTGTACTACATGGTACAACCCTCATGTCAAACTGTACAAATGGCTGTTAACCTTTGTTAGTGGTGCATGAGAGGCTATTAACCTGTCCTCCTAGTTTAGAGATGGATAAGTCAGATAGTGCAATCCAAATATTAAATAAATTTATCACTGGTGAAGATAAGTCTACAATTCACAACTGTTAAAGAAATATGTGGTCACTCAGAACTGAATATTTTTACATGATTATTTATATTTTGCCTCCCTTAAGCCTAGATCAAGGCTTTGCTAGAAGACTTGTGTAAGGGGCGACAGGCAGGTATACTGTCCCAGGAAGACTGGAGGGAAGTAAGCTTGTCTCAGAAAGGTTATGTCTACACTCCAGGGCTCAGTTAAGCTGGCTTAATAAAGTGTACTTAAAGTAGACATCATTAAGTCAGTTTAGCACATTCACACTCAAAATGCCAGGAGACTGCCCATGTCCACACTGGCAGCTGCTAGGTCACCCTAGGAGTAGTGCATTGTGGGTAGCTGGACCACAGTCCACCACAGCAGAAGTGCCCCTCTCTCCTGGTTGCTCCTTTACTACAGAAAGTGAGTGACCACACCACCCTTCATACTGTGTGTAGCAACAACTGCTTTGTTTTGCTGTTAAGAGTATGACCTGATCCTATGTCTTACACTCCCCTGCATTTATTTTGTACCATTCTGTAAGTTTCCCCATCTTCAGAGTGTATGAAAAAATGGTATTTTTTTCCCCATGAAAGCTCATTGAATAAATAAATTTGTTAGTCGTAAACAGTGCCTCTGGCCTCTTTTTTTTTTTTTTTTTAAACACACACAACAGTATGGGGGGTCCACTGAGAAGGGGAGACACACAGGGTTGGGCAGAGAGGGAGGAGACACCAGGGATGAGCTGAGAAGGGGAGAGACAGACAGGGTCAGGCTGAGAAAGGGGAGACATTCAGGGTTGGGCTGAGAACGGGGGAGATACGGAGGTTGGGCTGAGATGCAAGACTCAGGCTAAGGACAGGAGAGATGCAGGATCAGTTAGGGAACATGGGGATTTTTGCTATGTTGCACACAGCTGGGAATGCTCCCAGCTGTGTTGTGGTTTCTTGCCAGCCCCCATCCCCATGTTTTCTGTGGTTAGGAGGCCAGTTAAGTCAATTTAAGACAACTCCCTGTCCACGTTACCTTAAGTCAACTTAATAAAGTTGTCTTAAATAAGAAGTCAACTTTACAAAAAGAAGTTATAAACTCAACTTTAGTGATAGGGAAAGTTGACCTTATTCCCCTACAGTGTAGACAGTGGTTTGTTTAAGTCAACTTAAGGGCCCTCAAGTCAGTTTAAACACACAAAGTAGACATAGCCAAAGAGATTGTTCCCTAACTGCTCTTCACTTGCCCCAAGGGGTTGCTAATTGGCTGCAGACCCATACAAATGAAAATTTGTAATTGCTTCCATCCCTTGTGTTGATCAGCTGGCTCCATCCACTTCCTCCCCACCCACCCTTATTCAGATTTGTATGATAAAGGCATTTTCACCTAGATGTCCAGATCTAGAGCTTGAATAGTTCATGCAGAAGTGTAAATGGACAGTTCTTTTTCAGGTTGTTACAGAGGTCACTGTCCAAGAGACAATCCCTCTTTTTACTCTCCTGTCACTATCATTTTATTGCTTAGAATATCAGGCAAGAGATTAATGTTACCCAATTCTGAAGCAAAATTTGGTATAGGACAGTGACAGATATTCAGCTTTGAACTGGTGTGACTCTGTACTGGTCTATGAATAGTTATAATCTTGTTTTTAGACTAGAAAGGCTGTCAGTGGACCAGAGGGACAAATTACAGACCGACAATATTTAGAGGCAAAGAAAATATCTCCACTATCCAGAACTAATTTAAATAATCACTAGGAACAATACAGTGGTATTAATATGGCAGTAAAATGGTGACAAAATTGTACTATTGCTTAGTGTTAAATCTTAAGTCATAATATTCATTACTTTAAACACTTCACATAGTGATGTCCCTGTAGAAAAATAAGGTACCTTCAAATTACTTTGTCCTTCAAAAGTATGAAAAAATGTTATAATAATGTTACCTTATTATCGATGGCTCTGACTTGATGTTATTTGTAATGCAGGGAGAACTGTACCCTGCTCCAGTCTAAGTGGTTCTCAGGATTTGATTCATTGTATTCTCCAAGAGAGTGAAACTTCCCTTGTAGTGATGTGAAGAGTCTGTCCCAAATTGCATCAATATAATAAACTTTCTTTCATATAGACTAGTTCCAAAGAGTTAGCTGTGTTAGTCCAGTTCAGCAAAACAAACATGGGGTCCTGTGGCACTTTTAAAGAACAAATTTATTTATTGCAATAGCTTTTATGGGAGAAAATCCCACTTTCTCAGATGCTTCTTTTCTTTCATACAGACCAGTGGTTCCCAACATTTTGTTCCGCTGTGGCACACTGTGCTGCACAGTCACTTGCAGCTCCTGGACCCTGCTGCTGAGGACAGCCTCCAGCCTTGGCTAGATCCCACCACCACTGCTGGCCCCCGGACCGGGATGGCATACTGATGCACACTGGTTAGGAATCACTGATATAGACTAGCATCCTGAGTCCCTTACAAGGTTTTTACTTACCTCTTTTTTAGGCATGCTCCCACTGACTATTACAGGATTTCTCCCAAAAGAAGCTTTATTTTCAAAAGTTTTGTCCCCCCTTCATAGTCATGGAAGGACCTGGGGAAGGTGGATCCCATTCTATTCTTCTAACATAAGGAGGAAGGATTTCATTTCTCCCTATACTGTAAAATCATGCTTTACCAGGCTATATCTATGTTAAGATAAAAGCAGTACCAAGCCCCACAAGCTCAAGTCAACATCTGGACCAGCTGTACCTATGCTCCAGGTCTTTCACTGCAGTGCAGACATAATGTGCCTCACGACTTCCATGCTACAAATAGATACCAAAGATGCTGCTGCTTTTGCACTGTAATTGAAAACTAGAATATGGAACTTCAACTTGCATAATATGAGATAGTAAAACACTGTTTCACACGTTCTAAGCCTGCTTCTGCTAGTAATTTGGGCCCCATTCCAGCAAAGCAAAGCACTTATTTTTGCATGCTTAATTTTAAGCATGTGACAATCCTATTGATTTAATTCCTTTTTGCAATGACGTCTTGTTACATGACTTCGGGAAAGTCACTTTGCTTCTCTTCATTATTTTTCCCATCTGTAAAGTCAAGATAATTGTGTAGATAGAATGTTCTCACCCCTATGGGTGATGTGTCATCCTCAACCTCGGGTCCTCTACCAGAGGCCTGGGAGTTTGAAGGTTCTGCGCAGTATCTTAGCTGTTCCGAGCACTGCACTCTTCTGCACAGAGAGCTCTGATGTTGTTCCTGGGATCTGTTGGAGCCACTCCCCCAGCTTAGGAGTCACAGCCCCGAGTGCTCCTACCACCACTGGGACCACTTTGGCCTTCACTTTCCACATCTGTTCTAGTTCCTCTTTCAGGCCCTGGTACTTCTCCAGCTTCTCATACTCCTTCTTCCTGATGTTGCTGTCACTTGGCACTGCTACATCTATCACCACCACTGTCTTCTGGTCCTTGTCTATTACCATGATGTCTGATTGATTGGCCAGTACCTGCCCGTCCATCTGGATCTGGAACTCCCACAGAATCTTAGCCCTGTTATTCTCCATGACCTTCTGTGGATCTGGTCTTGGGAGGGTCTAGCCCATACACTGTGCAGATGTTCCTGTACACAATGCCAGCTACTTGGTTGTGCCATTCAGTGTATGCTGTTCCTTCCTGCATCTTACATCCTGCCACTATGTGTTGGACTGTCTGAGGCCTCTCTGCACAGTCTGCACCTTGGGTCCTGTCTAGTGTGGTAGACCCCTGCTTCAATGGATCTGGTGCTCAGCGCCTGTTCTTGTGCTGCTATGATCAGTGCCTCAGTGCTGTCTTTTAGTCCAGCCCTTTCCAGCCACTGGTAGGATTTCCCAATGTCAGCCACCTCAGCTATCTGTCGATGGTACATCCCATGCAGGGTCTTGTCTTGCCATGGCACTTCTTCTGCTTGGTCTTCCTCCCATGTCTGCTGTTGCTGCCTCAGGCATTCTCTCAGCAGCTCATCTTTGGGTGCCATCTTACTGATGTACTCCAGGATGCTCTGGGTTTCATACAGGACAGTGGCTTTGACACTCACCAAACCCCGCCCGCCTTCTTTCCGGCTGGTGTACAGTCTCTGGGTGTTGGACTTGGGGTGGAAACCTCCGTACATTGTGAGGAGCTTCCTGGTCTTCACATCGGCAGCCTCCATGTCCTCCTTTGGCCAGCTCACTATACCGGCAGGGTACCTGTTGATGGCGTGGATCTTGTTCTTCCCATTGAGCTGGCTCTTCAGGACCTGTCTTATCCTCTGGTGGTAGCTGGATGTTGCTGTCTTCCTTGCCTCCTCCTCGTGGTTCCCATGTGACTGTGGGATGCCAAGGTACTTGTAGCTGGTCTGTATGTCTGCTATGTGGCCTGCTGGTAGTTCCACCCCATCAGTCTTGACTACCTTTCCTCTCTTTATTACCATCCAGCCACACTTCTCCAGTCCGAATGACATCCCAATATCCTCACTGTAGATCCGTGTCAGGTGGATTAGCGAGTTGATGTCTCATTCATTCTTAGCATACAGCTTGATGTCATCCATGTAGAGGAGGTGGCTGATGGTAGTGCCACTCTTGAACTTGTATCCATAGCCAGTCCTTGTGATTATCTGGCTGAGGGGGTTCAAGCCAATGCAGAACAGCAGCAGGGACAGCGCATCACCTTGGTATATGCCGCACTTGATGGCCACTTGTGCAAGCTGTCTTGAGTTGACTTCCAGTGTTGTCTTCCACAGTCCCATTGAGTTCTTGAGGAACGTCCTTAGTGTCCTGTTGACTTTGCATAGCGCCAGACATTCACAGATCCATGTGTGTGGCATTGAGTCGTAGGCTTTCCTGTAGTCAATCCAGGCTGTGCTCAGATTGGTCTGTCTAGACCTTGAGTCTTGGGCGACTGCTCTGTCTATGAGCAACTGGTGTTTTGAGCCTCTGGTGTTGTTCCCAATGCCCTTCTGAGCTGTGCTCATGTGGTCCTGTAGCTTGGCGGCTATGATGCCTGATAGGACTTTCCATGTTGTGGGGAGGCAGGTTATTGGCTGGTAGTTGGATGGAGCTGTTCCCTTGTGGGGGTCTTTCATGATCAGCACTGTCCTTCCTTGTGTTAGCCAGTCTGGGTGGGAGCCTGCTGCTAGCAGCTGGTTCATCTGTGCTGCTAGGTGTTCATGCACTGCTGTTAGTTTCTTTAGCCAGTAGGTGTGGATCATGTCCAGGCCATAATAGTTATATAAGGAATTAGTTATTAGCATCAGTAAACCTTCTGAAGATCCAACCTTCTCAGAATAGAGACTAAATATTATTACTTGGGACTTTCATTTTACTTATTTTTAATTTTAGTTATTTAAATGTATACACTGCAGGCCTCTTACATCCATTGTAGTTTCACATATAAATTCACTCTATAAACGGATTGCAGTGACTATAAGTTTTGAGCAGCAGTTATATCTTTTGAGTTGAGTGTTCCTGCAACTTCCTACATTTTTATCTAAATTAGGTACCTGAATAACAATTTCATGTGTTCTACCATAACAAAATAAATAATAAAAAAAAAACAAAACCCACCAGATCACTCTTTTCAGCCACAAATTCATTCAAATGAATGTTAAAGATATAACCCTTTATGTCAGTTATAATCCTAGTAACATGTGTAAAATTTATATTTAACATTTTATTTTATGTTTTAAGGCATCCAATAAGGTACTGTAGGAAATGAAGTAAATCTAAATCTCCTGATAATATTGAACTCTAAACCAGGTTATAGTCTGTACAAACTAATAAGAGAAAAGTAATTACACTAAAAGATATATTAAATCTCATTTTACATTGTGTGTCATGCTTTGATGTATTTAAACAAAGAGGCCCCAGTTTCTTTAAGTCCGCAAAACTGTTAGGGTATTTCCACACACACAGTTTAAATTGAAATAACACCGGTTATTTTGATTTAAAAAAATGGTAGATCCATGCAACATTCCCTTATTTTGAAATGAGGAGATCCCTCGTTTTGATATAAAGAAAGTTATACTCATATAATAAAAATTATATTGATATGATGGTTAAATTGAAATTGTTATTTCAAAATAACACAGTGTGGACATGTTATTTTGATTTAACTGTTAAAATCAGTTTAACATTTTTTGCCTTCCTCCTTCCCAGGTGCTTTTCTTTTTCTATATATTGGGTGGGTGCATGGCCCAGTGTGGGGGCCATGTTGCCACACTTCCCATGGTGCCCCTCTCCTGAATCAAAATAGGAAGTCCTATGTCTGGACATGCTTTTTTTTTTTTTTGGTGTGGACCTGTTAAATCAATTTAACTTATATTGATTTAATGATTTTATATCAATTTTATTAAACTGATATAAGTAAAATCAATTTAACCATGTATGTGTGGACACAGCCTTAGTGAAATAGTTTCTCACTTCTTCTTAATATCAGGAAAATCTTCAAGATGTTAAGACCTACTGGACAATGAAATAATCATCATTTCTAGCTGTCCAAATCAGATTAGAAGTCTTTTTTTTTTTTTTTTTTTTTTTTTTTTTTTTTTTTTTTAAGGCTGACACGGAGCTAGATTCAAGTTCAGATTTGCAGCAACAGCGATTAACACATACAAAACCAGAAAACTCATTGAGCTACCTATAGTGTGATGTTAGGATCTCACTGGATTTTTTTTTTTTAAATGAACTTCATTTGTCCATTTAGATCCCAATTCCACAATGAGCTTTGTGTGGCCATTCCCTGCACCTATCCACAGGGCTATATTTGCACCTCAGGTACCCATGCTACAGCATCTTCAGTGATGCCCTGCCTTCAGCTGGTTCTCATATTTTCTATGGCAGAGGTGGAAATCCAGCTCAGAATGGGGTGGGGGGGGTACTCCTACCTCTGGGCTCTCACTTCTGGCCTGCCTAGGGGATGAGGTCTCATGAAGAACAGGAGGAACAGAGCAGCGGTGCCCAGGAGATAGGAGGATGAGCAGGCGGTGGGGTCAGAGTTCTGGTAATTGTCCACTGTCCCTATATTGGTTGGGCCCCTGCTCAGATGCCCCTCAGACTACAGTGCTTGACTGAAAATCCAGCCTTGTTAATACAGACTTCCACTGATTGAAAAATCAAAGAAATGCCAGAAATACTATTTTTCCACAGTCACATTGAATAAATGAATAGTCAGTCAATATTTATTTGCATAATCCTTATTCAACATTTAAGACATGCCATTGAAACTCTGCACTGAATACAAAGTTTTTATATTCTCCATGGACATTTATCTGGTGTTCTTACAACAATAACTTGGTGCTTTACCAACATGAAAAAAAATAGTACTGTTATCATTGCTTTACAGCTGGGAACAAAGGGCTAGAGAGTTTAAAGCCAAAACTGTTAATGTATCCACTAATTCTGGGTCACCACCTTGAGTCACATGAAACTTTTTCTTTTTTTAAATCCACTGTTCTTAGCATTGTCATAGTGCTTGAATATTTTAAGTATAGCTCCTATTGATGCCAGTTGCAGTTACACAATTTCAGTACTTCTGCAAATATAGGTCCAGGTTTCTCATGCTAGACATCAAGAAAATTATAAACAAAAAACTGGTAGTCAACTGTGAAAACTAAAAATATTGATGTTAGGGAATAGCCTGTTACTCAGTAACTAAAACAAAAGCATGGGTAGAATCTTATTTTCCAGTGCAGCTAGTCAATATTCAGCTTAACTAAGAGACCATCCTTTCTCTTTCTGCAATCTCCTGCTTTAGTCCTTATAAATCTTTCAAATGCTGCAACAAATGAGGCAGACGTCTTACAGACAGCAGACTCCTCCTTATTCATTCCCATAGCATTCTTTAACCTGTGCACTGTATGAGGCAGGGTTCTCTGGAGAAAGAGAATATGACCATGCAATTTAATTTGTATCATAATGCATAAATAAAAGGGGGTAAACAAAGGTTTAAGTTTGGCATTTTCCTAACTTCTGAGAGTTTGAATCTGAGCATAGTGGTTTGGATGTAATTTCCTAAATAAGAGCTAACAAATAAACAAACAAATTGAAAATTATATGAGATGGAACCATATTGACACCCTTCCCTCAGCTTCATTCATAAGCAAGACTCAAATCTTTGAATCTCAATTAGACAGCTCTACAAATTGAGCTAACAGATTAACCCATCAGACTAATAGATTCTTATTCTCTGTGGTCCAGAATCTAAAGGAGAAAGATAGGCACATTGCCAGGGATTGCACTGATATTTTTAACAGGAGAGGAATACAATTCAGATGGGCTCAAGTATAGGTTCTAAGAAGCAGTGCACTCTAGTGGTGTTCCCTGTCTGCCCCCCTGGCTTTAGGCTCCTACAGTGTCTCTTCTCCATCTTAAATTTCTGTATTCCAGTCAGACTGCTTCCTCTGTCTCTTCCTCACAGGATGCCAAGATAGAAAGGCATTAAAAACACACGAGAGACAGTCTCCCTCCTCTAACTTCTGGTGTCTAAGACCACAGAGTGTCCTAGCCAATAAAGGAAGTTATCACAGGGAAGTCCCTACAACCCTGGACTCAAGAATGCTCAATATAGGAAGATTTAGTTACCAAATTCCTGGGACACTACTGAACATGTGTGAAATTGTGTTTTATTCCAGTAGTTTCTGACTAAATTGTTGATTACACATTTTGAATAAAAATGTTTTGTTTCTAGTTTAAAAAATTGGTTTTAAAATAAAAAGTTGGATTTTTCCCCACTCATCGTTGTGTGAAGTATTTTCTGACCAGTCCTACTAGATGTTACATAGACATAATTTTTGTTTTATTCTGATTTTTCTCTAGACCTAATCCAACTCCCACTAAAGTCAGTCGAAGGTTTTCCATTAACTTCAGCTGAAATTGGGTTGGGCCTCAGTCTAGCTGAACTACAACCTAAGTTTGGAAATTTCATGTATGTAACTACCTTCATGGAACTTGGAGGGAGAAGAACTGACTGTATGAGGGACAGTTTGGAGGAGGCACCAGGAAGTTAGTCTGCATGAACATGGCTTGAATTAGACCTATGGTTGCATCAATTCTGTAAAGTATTCTTTTAACAAAAAGCCAGTTTAGTTTTTACAATTTACAAATCATTTACAATCTTATTTTCCTACATGTGATATATGAAGCAACCTAGACTACATGATGGGGTGAAAGTACCTTGGAGAACATTTCTAAAAATAAAAGAATTAATAAAGGGAGCCTGAATCCCATCATACTCAGAATTCATAGTCAAAAGGGCACAGCCTAAGGAGTCCTCCTCTACAAACTGCCTCACTTTCACAGCTGTGGTACCCTGGTTTCATGGAATGTTAAAGGATGGATGAAAACCAAGTCTAATGGGTTTAAGTGGACATTAATCTCTCCAGATTCCTTCTCCTTTCTCATCTGCCCATTCTCAGTGCTTGTAAGACTTTCTATTTTGGGATCATTTGTGAATGTAATTAATATGCTATTTACTATAACTCTCAAAGTTACTTATTTTACTTACATTAGTATAAGAGTACCTGAAAAACTTTAATATGTTTATCTTTGTTAAACTGTGGGGTATGGAGCTGGTATCAGCCCCATTGTATAACTGGATGATTGAAGGAGAAAGACACTAAATTACTTGTTGGGGGTGACAATGGAAAGGGCTGTAGAACCAGAAATTGATCATGGGTCTTAGATGGCCAAGACAGATGCCGTAACCAAGGATCATCGTTCCTGTTTTATAAAGTGGCTAGATAAAGGACAGAAATAGCCTATGCTATTTCCTTCAATTACATTTATTTATACCTTCAACATTCTTTTTTCAGTTTTCAGTCCATAAATGAATGCTTCTATTCAGGCCCGTTTGAATTAATTTTAAACATGAGAATTTAATAAACTCTGTACCACAACTGAGTTATAGTATATGTACTATAATTGAAGTACTCACATTTCATATACTCACACACTCACATGCAGTGCACTCAAGTATTTTAGAGAATGCCCAGGTAGTGCAGGGCTAAATTGAACCCTGGTCTATATTTACAGAGGTTTTCAATGGCAGGCAAATGGAGACTCATAAGCTATGCAATAACTTGCATATCTCTCCTCAACTTCCTAATACCTTTTACCTCAATGTTTCCACTGTGCTGAGTCAAATGGAAATATCTTTTAACTCAGCACTATTCTTCTTGAGGGTATGGACATGCATCAACTTCTGCATCAGTTGAAAAGATCTTCACTGACCAGTCAATCAAACCAGAATGACTGAACTGACAGCAGCAAATTTGACACCGTCAGTAGAGACTTGTCCTGAGACTTTACACATAGCAATGAACAAGGATGATACATAAACTACCTCACCCATCAGTAGGCCTGAGAGGCATTCTGCCTCAGACAAAAATCTGAATTATATTCCCACACATACTTTTGTTCCTGTAATGGTCCTACATTTGGACTATACCATCACACAGATATGAAGTGGCCTATCCACCACACCCCTCTGTCAGTCGAAATTATCTGTTATTCAAGAATCTGTTGTTTCTCCATGCCTAGGCAAAAGTTATGAGTCTATCTGTGGCTGCACAGATGGGTAACCCAAAGCACAATCTAGCCCCCTGTGCTAGAATTTTGAGAAATCCATGTAACAATAATAATCATAATAATCAGCTAACAAAGAATAGCAATGTCCCCCCACTCACTTTTTTTATTTTTATTTAATTATTTGCCTTTTCTGCTGTTCTTCATGACTTTTCAGGATTAATTTCTAGTGGCTCAATAATTCCAGTAGCTAACTGTCTCAAGACAATGGAATGCAGCTCAGATCGACCTACTGAATTTGTACACACTCACTTCTAAGTGCCCTTCTCATGTAACAGAGAGAATAAACCCTTAAGGAGTTCTCTGAACCCTGATTTGGAGGGTTCTAACACATACCTGATAATTAGTTCTGAGTCATACCCTGGATTTAAGGAAGCAAGAGGGAGTAATTGGGGTACAAGCTCAAGAGGGTATATCGGCCTGGGCAGGAAACCAGAAGAGGGGAGGTATGGCTTAGGGAGATGAAGTCTGTCTCTAACAACCAGGAGCAGGAGAACAACCCTATGCCTCCAAGGGCCTAAATCAGCCCAGGGACTAGTGGACTAGAGTTGAGCTGAATAGAAAAACTTTTGGGAAGAAGGTTTTGTTGTAGACACATGTAAACAAAGAGCATAGGGGGTGCCAACGACAGAACTGGTGAGTAATTTGTGGAGTCCTGGACACTGGAGGAGTGGGACCTTAGATGCAAGAGGAGGGCAGGTGGATCCAACCTGTTACGGCCCTCACCAACGTTTTACCAACATCTGTACGAACAAGGTCTTATTCCTTTGTAATTCTTCCCCCCCCCCCATCACAGACTGATTTAATACAACAACTCAGCTATTTTAAAAGTCATTGCTGATTTTTTTTTCCTTGCTCATTTACCTATGGGATTACATCTTTTCTAGTATCTATTTTTTTTCCACACGTATATTTCTAAAACCCTGTTGTTTCCTTTAATCTTGCTGACTATTGTTACTTTGTCAGGATTTTTGCTTCCTTTTATATTTTTGCTCCAAGCCATAATAGATTCTATGTATTATTGTTTGATTATCTGCTGCCTTCTGCTTATCTAGTGCAATATACTGAACTGTGTTTTAAAACCATAGGGCTATGTCTACACATGCATTGTTATTTCGAAATAAAATCCTTATTTCGAAATAAGTTAATTCGAATTAACAAAATGTTAATTCGAATTAAGGGAAAGCCTGCAATCCAAATGGCTGTTATTTCGGAAGGGATATTTCAAAATAAAGCTGTTTGGACCTGTTTCGAAACAGCTCTTCCGAAACAACAGGTCTACACAGTGTTGTTTCGAAAGAACAGGTCTAAACAGCTTTATTTCAAAATATCCCTTCCGAAATAACGGCCGTTTCGAGGGGGGGGCATGTTTTACTTTTTCGAAATGACGATTCTTATTTCGAAAGGACGGGATCCATCCTTTCAAAATAAGAAAACGTTGTGTAGACCTAATTTCTTTTATTTTGAAATAACGAGTGTTATTTCAAAATAACAGTGTTGTGTAGATGTAGCCACAGCCACATTATGTTCTGAACATTTTTCTTATTCAGTGGTAAGAAAGTGGAACGAAGGAGGATCCTAGTGATAGATGGTGCAGAAGCAGATGCCCAGCTCTGGATAAAAACAAGAAACTTTTGTAAACTAAAATTATCACACTGTTGCATAGAAGTTCCCCACCCCCTCCCAGTTCCCCCTGGAGAGGTAGCTATGTTAGTCTGTGTACAGCAGAAATAAATACTATGGACCTTAAAAACTAACAAATTTCTTCAGGCATATGCTTTCATGGGCTCCATTCCACTTCGTCAGAAGCATCTTGTTTCCATAAGGCTCTCAAAGACAGAGTTTTAAAAAAAAATTAATAAGTATTATTAAGTATTGGTGCTATCAATAATTACAAGTGTTTGTGAATGATATTGTGTGAAAATTAAAGTTAGCATGAATAAATACAGCAGTGTGTATGAATTACATATATTCAGGCTAAATTTAAGAACAACAAGCAAATCATCTAATTAGAGCTCTTTGGGGAGACAATTCCACTGGAGAAGAGCAAGTGGTGCTATTCTGCATCACTGAACTGGCTAATCCAGCCTGCATTGTGTGATTTAGACATTAGACCCAAGCCCCATCCCCTGTGTAGAGCTTTCATGCTACTTTGCAGGGGATGGGCAGGGGCGGGGGAATCATCCAACTGATTCTTGCTCAGGTAAGTAAATTTGAATTCAGACTGGTCACAGTTACCTACCCCAGGTCACTAACAGGGTTTGCCCCCTTTACGTACTACAGTGAAGCACAAGCCTTCAGGAATACTTTGAACCATCATCTGAAAAACAGATTACATCTGTGAAGAGTTATGACCATTCCTATTGCAAATAATCAACATGTTCTTGAGAGATGTTGGCAACCTCTCTGAAAATAATCATGTACCTCAAAAAGGAATGTTCCATGCCAATAAGCCAAACAAGTACTATTTTGTTGTAACCCCTATTTTTAGGTGGAAAATGTTTACCAAATACCAACATTAATTTAAAATCTAGCTTCTCATCCCCTTCACACTTCTCCTTATCTATGAGACCAGATGCCTTTACTCTTCTGTCAAAACTGCACAGACTAAACTCATATGTACCTTTCATTTTCTATAGACACAGCCACCACCACAAGTATGCCACAATGCATAGGGGAGATTATGTTTCATGACATGGTGTCGCAGAGCATATTGCCTCCGCAGGCTCAAACCGGAATCTACTCGGCCCCTTTTACCTAGGGCACTGCAGCCCAACAGCCGGAGTCCAGAGTCACAGGCCCTTCCCCGCAGGGCGGTGCGGCCCAACGGCCGGAGTCCAGAGTCACAGGCCCTTCACCGCAGGGCGGTGCGGCCCAACGGCCGGAGTCCAGAGTCACAGGCTCTGACTGGCCCCGAGGAGCGGACCCAGTTAGGGGGGTTCAGGCCCACCCACTCCACTGAACCCCAGCCCAGGGCCCTAGAGTTGCTGGGGGGGGGTTAGCCCAGTTGGTGGGGATCCAGGCCACAACACACCAACTGAGACCATGACACTATCCTGGCTCACCCCAATAGGCACTGCCCTGGGCTGCTTCCTACCTGGGCAGTAGACCGTGTTCCCTCCTGCGAGTCCCGGGACCTTCCTGGGTCTGCCACATCCTTGGCCTCGGTCTCAAGGTCCTCACAGCGGGTCATGCCTCGCTCAGCAGCTCGTCCAGTCATTGGTGTTCGTAGCCCCTCAGTGGCATGCTTCCTTAAGGCAGGGGCTAGAGCAGGTCCTGGGTAGGAGCCTGGAGCCTGCATCTGCTCCCTCCAACAGCCTGCCCCTGACTGAGGAGAACTGCTGCCTTTTATCCCTGGGCAGCTGTTGGAGCATGCCCAGAAGGGCCTAAGGGGCGGGGCTAGCCCTTCCTTCCTGGCATATAGGCCAGTCTGAGTGCAAGGTAGGCCCACCCCGTCACACATGGTAACAGAGAAATTAGCTAAAAGCATAAACTACTCTTGGGGAAAAGTTGCAACATGACATGATTTTTGTAGAATTCAGAGTGATAACACGCAAGAACCCAAAACAGAGAGGAAAAGCAGGTTTCTCCTGTAAACAGAGTGACACAACTCACTCAATCTCACTTTAGGCAGGTTGGCTGATTGAAAACTGACTCTTATCCACACACTTCACCGTAGAGAAATCTAGCAAACAAATAGGATCAGAACCCTGAAAATTTCAGGTGGCAGTTCACAATTTTAACAATTTTCAATAAACCACAAAAACCAGTAAATATTTAAAAAGCCGCTGACTGACCATCACTCAAGTAAGACAGAAACAGGGCCGGTGCAACACAGTAAGCAAGGTAAGCATTGCAGGGGGCACCAACACTTGAGGGGCACCAAAATGGGGACTGCACTGCTAGGCCATCGCACTGCACTGCTGACGTCACTCGTCTGCTTGGGCATAACTGATCTGTCGTCTGCTGTGCTGCAGTGGGGGGGGGGGTGCAGAAACCCTAGCACTGAAACTGCACAAAAATACATTTATTATCAGGAAATATCAGAAATAGATGGGTCATTGTTGACAAAGTGGTGTGGAACATGAGCGTAATGTCTAATTCAGGATTTGACCAGAGGAGCAGGTAGCATCAGTGATGAAGAGGGCCTTCTTCCATCTTTATCTCACTAAGAACTTTCACCTCTTCTTCTAAAGAAGAAGGATATAGTCAGAATGTTCCTCCTCTTTCACCTTTGATTATTGCAACTCACTATATTTGGATCTCAAAATGGCAACAATATGGAGCCTTCAGCTCATGCAGGATGCAGAAGTTAGAGCTGTTCATGTATGATTTCAATATAAAATGTTTTTGTCATTAACATTTTTTTTAACAAGCTGCAGGTTACCACCTTCCTATTCAATGAAAGAAGCCAACATGAGATATTATGCTGAAGGATGCAATAATAAACTACTAGACAGATAGGTACTAATGTATGTGCTACTGACAGCCATTTATTCTGTATCTACCACTGCTAACAAGAACAGGGGGGAGAAAGATGTTGGGGGAGGGAACTCTTCAGATAAAATTAGGAGATATGGGAGAAAATATATGAAGATGACAGCCTCATATAAAGCATCTGCTGAATTAATAAGGATTAGAAAAGAGAAGAGTCATGCAAAATGAGCTCTTTTCTTGAGGGCTTGTTTTATGTGTGTGTTGTCTTTACTTTTAGCTTCATTAACTATCCAGAGGAGAAGAAGGAGTCAAATTGTCAAGCAGAGTGTTTATACCCTTAGTAATGCCTATGGACATGGCACTTTGGGAAATGATTCAATGCTTTTTTTTTTTTTTTTTTTTTTTTTTTTAAATGTTGACGCCCTAATTATTGTTTATGTGTGTTTTTTAATAGGTGGGCGTCCACTAGACAGAATTGCTATTATGTGCT